>OX101734.1:12658461-13258461 GCA_944452665.1 Stenoptilia bipunctidactyla | reverse complement strand
GAATTTCGAAAGTGATTCCCGCGCGCGCGACCCGTCTCTCTGGTTTCGCGCTTCTTTCTGAAATGAAGTAAATGATAAGAAAGATCACCTGTGGCTTGACGCTTTACTACTTACTACTACCGAGGTCTTATTCTGTTATGTGTGTTTTTGCTCTTACGCTATGTGAACTTCTATTTTACTGCATATGGTATTTAGTCTTGCATTTGCACGATTTTTAACATAAACCAAAACACTTTTGAGCGGATATTAGATATACTCGCGTTTAATTATATCATACATTTAAACTTGACGTTTTAGTGTCTTTATTCAGAGACCCCGTGGTCATGAGCGACTATTTTATCGCTTATTTATTTTCGGAGAATGTTTTAAGTGCTATTTACAAACTGCTAATATTGTCACATACCTTCCTACATTGTTGTCATAAATTATGGACTTTACATATTATTTTTAAACTACTATAATTTTGTTATGGTTTTACTAATATGGAACCTTATTTTTGTTTATGCTCCAGCTTGTTCAGCCCTCATTTTGTAATTGATTAATTTTGAATTTATTTAAGGCTGCATTATTATTATTTAAAAAAATTAGGATTATCCTAAATGATCATATAAAATAGGAGGCCGACACTAAAAATGAGATGAAAAAAATATTTAAAAGTTTTCAGTGCAACTTTCAAACAAAAACTTCTTTCAATTAAATATTTATCGTGCTTCTTTCTGAAATAAAATAAAATAATGATAGATAAGAAAAATGAACTGCGGCTTACTACTACCGAAGCTGTATTTTATTTTTATAATTGTTTATATACCTAATTATAATTATATTGTACATTTGAACGCGACGTTTCGGCGTTTTACTTACAGACCGATACAAAATGAAACTTCGAGTTCAAATGTGAAATATAATCTAGTTAAATAAATTCAATAATTTTAAAAGTCTCTACGAACATTGAAACTTCTAGTTAAATTGTTTCAAACGCGATAAAAAGTATTTGATTTAAGACTATTATGAAGCTCGAAAACTTCAGACAATATTATTCAAATAAAAGATTTCGGTGATTCTATTTGATTGGGAATTTATTGGGAATTTTAATTTTATTTTTAATTTTCATTTTCATTATTTAGAATGATGTAACGTGAAAACTTAACACCTGCTTTTTGTGTGAATGCCCGCTGCGTGAAACGCGAGTTTATTGCTAAGTATTTTTTTTTCTGAGAATTTTGTATGTGTGAAATTCACAAATTGCTAATATTCACACATTCAAAATTCTCATAAATGAGGGCTTAATATTTAACATTGGGTATTGTTAATCTGTTATTAGAGATGAAATTGAAAATGAAACCGTATAAAAATATTATACAATCTAAAGCTGTTCTAAGTTTGAAGTTTAAGCTCCTACTGGCCAAACCATTTCGTTTCGTTTCCCCACTAGGTCTCGAACCTAAGACCTAACTGTGCAAGCGAACGCTTGACCAGTGCACCATGGTTCTATAGTCAGGCTAATTTTCGGAGATAAACACATGACTTTATTTTAATTTAGAACATCTTTTTACGCTGGTGCTGTTCCAACAGGCTCTACTCTTTCATAAACGCTAAAATTCCTCAATCTTATCTTACTACATTGGTTGAAAAGTTCGCGGCCTAGCCATTAAAAAAAAAACTTTTGTTATTTTTTCTGCCGTCATTTTGAACTGTCATTATTCAATTGTCAGCCCGCGAATTTTCAATTTGATATCTTGTTTAAATAAAATTTTACGAACAATATAAATACGTGTGTAGAACAAATTTTCACTAATGGAGAAATTTGAACAACGTGCTGTGATTAAATATTTGTTTAAAAAAAGATTAACACCAAAGGAGATCCATGATGACATGCAAACAACATTAGGGGAATCTGCCCCGTCTTATACCACTGTGAAAAAATGGGTTGCAGAATTTAAATGTGGACGAGAGAACATCGAAGATGACCCTCGCTCCGGCAGGCCAATGACGTCTACGACCGAAGAAAACATCAATAAAGTGTGTGATCTCATATTGAAAGACCGTAGATTGACTATCAGAGAAATTGCAGACACTATAGGCATCTCATATGAACGAACGCAAAACATCATTGTCCATGAACTCGGCTTTTCTAAGGTTTCGGCTAGGTGGGTCCCCAGATTGCTTTCAGTAGAGCAAAAGCGAATTCGACTCACGATTTCTCGCGACTGTTTGGAGATGTTCGAGGCTGATCCACAAGGTTTTCTTGACAGATTTGTGACAATGTATGAAACCTGGGTTCACCACTATACGCCAGAATCAAAACAACAATCCAAACAATGGAAAAAATCAGGTGAACCAACTCCGAAAAAAGCAAAGGCAATTCTGTCGGCTGGCAAGGTGATGGCATCGGTTTTTTGGGATGCTAAGGGTGCCATTATGGTGGACTACCTTCCAAAAGGCGAAACAATAAACTCTGCGTACTATAGCACCCTTCTGCGCCGTTTACGTGAAGAAATTAAGCAGAAACGCCCAGGATTACTGAGAAAGAAAGTGTTGTTTCACCAGGACAACGCCCGAGTCCACACGTCTGTCGAGTCTATGGCTCAAATTCGTGATTGTGGTTTCGAATTGTTGCCACATCCAGCTTATTCTCCTGATTTGGCACCTTCGGACTTTCATCTGTTTCCAAACCTGAAAAAACACCTCGGTGGGCAGAAATTTTTAACGAATGAAGAGGTCGAAGCCGCTGTTAACCTGTATTTTGAAGACCTTGAGGAATCTTTTTTTAAAACAGGTATGGAAGCTCTGGAAAGCAGATGGAAGAAGTGCATAGAGCTAAATGGAGATTACGTCGAAAAATAAAAATATTTTTGTATGTACTTTATTCTGTTTTCTTGACTAGGCCGCGAACTTTTCAATCCACCCTCGTACTAATATTAAAAATATGAAAGTTAGTATGTATGGGTGGATGTTTATTCCTCAATCATGGCAGAATAGCTCTACGAATTTGTATGAAATTCGACATAGTGATTGTGTACAGTCTGGAATAGCACATAGGCTTTTTTTGATATGAAATTGTGCGGGTAAAACCGCGCGCAATAAAAAGATAGACATTATTTACAAATAAGGGTCACTTAGATCAGCTGTCTTTTAGGCTGCAAACTGGACGGCAGCGACAGCAACAGCGAGAGCGACAGCGACCTTACACGCAGGTGGACCTTACACGAGTGCTCAAGAATGTCTTTTAGCAGAGAGAGGAAACGAGACATCATGAGGCGAGCTACCTCTGCCACAGACCAATTAGGTGTAGACCACGACCACTCTGTCAAGAGTGTTACGACTAAGAAGAAGGTCGCTAGCCAACCCTGAACGGTTCCACGTCGAAGCAGTGGTAAATCGGATAACTTTTTTTGAGAAATAATAAGTCCTACAGAATTGACGACCACTTTGGCGATGGGGTAAACCTGTCTGCCTCAAACGCCAGGGGTTGCGGGTTCGATTCCCGCACGGATCAAGATAAACAAATGTTCGGTGTCTGGGTGTTTATCTATTTACATTCTAGGTTCCCCCTAGGTCCCTACATGGTATCCCATAACACAAGTTATGCTTACTTTGGGGCCATGTAGTTGGTGTGATTGTCTGGGGATTTTGTTTTTAAAGGGTCCGACTTGGGTATTTTTAGTCGATTTGGGTCGGCCAAGAATATCCCTGCCTCTTCTGGATAAGCGCGTCTATAAGGCGACTATTCCGAGCGTTCTCTGCTTGGTGGTAAGACTTATATTTCGCCTGGCTAACGACCTCCTGTCATGTTAAACCTGCAGCCAAATTTCACAGCTCCGACGATTATGATGTGTTCCAGAAACCAAGGACTGTATACCGGTATGAATTTCTGTACATTTTTTTTCTGTATGACATCATACCGTTAAATCAGGTGTATTTAAAAATAACAGTACAGAAATTCATACTGAAATAATTCTTGTACCTTTTTTATTATTGTAGGATAACTGATTTTTTTTTCAGTTAACTGAAATTTTCCGGTATTAATTCAGATATTTAAAAATAAAATTTAAATATTGATATTAAAATTTTATTTTTAAATACCTGTAGAATTTTCGATAGTTTAGTTGAAGCCTATGAAGCGTAGGTACATATGCTGACCTATACATTTCGGCACAGAAATGTATAGGTCAGCATATGTACCTACGCTACATTTAAGTACATATGTACTTAAAACATCTACAGAAATTACGCCGGTATACATTATTTGGGTACTGATATAATTAATTTAGATTTAAATAACTTGTACAGTTATTGAGTTTGATGAAGCAGTACACTAATAAGGGTACTAAAATTTTACCAGTACTATTTAAAAATTTTATACCGATATGCAGTCCCTGCCAGAAATATTTTATAAAGAGTCAGTTCCTCCCTAAACCAGTGTGTCATCCCTTTATCATCCTTAACCTCATCTTCACTTACCACCAGGTGAGATTGAGGTCAAACGCGTTATCAACGGTAGTTAGGGCTTTTCTTAACCGATTCTACCCAATCAAGATTGTCTATTAAATTTCTAAGTGGTAATAGAGCGTATCTTACTTCCTGTAGTAATGAAACCAACGACAATTTATTTGACTTAATATGTTACCACTATGTAGCATTATTTAATGAATATGTAATATAATTTGTACGCCGTAGTGAGTATTTGTGTAAGCACCGTTTACATTAAGTGATAAAATAGTTAATTAATATCGTTTAGCGGAGTTTAACGATATTGCGAAAAGAGATTCAAGAAAGTATGTTATGAAAGCATTAATAAGTGCGGTGTTTGTGTGATTGCCAACGATTTGACGTCATTTGTATTTAGTCAAAGTTTTCTAATTGGTCTACATGAAATTCGACTGAAATGGCGACTTTTACATAAAATAACAATGTGTCTGTTTATGGGATCAGTAGGTTACCTACCTATCTATTAAATTTCGATGTGATTTTATAATTTTGTTCGTGCTAATATATTCGCAGGAAATATCTATGTCTCGTTCCGCTGAATGTTGTCAAAAGTCAGTTTTATCTACTGATTCGGAAATGTAAGTCAGTTTATAACAGTTTCTTTCTAAAACTAAGACAATATTAAATCTCTCATAGCCGGCGAGCTAACTCATGTCTCTTGTTAAGTGCGCCACAGAGGGTTTTAACTTTATTTAGTTTTTGTGACTTAGTCGTTGCCTGCGCCGCTGTCGCTCTCGCTGTCGCTGCCGTCCAATTTGCAGCCTTACGCTCATCATCATCATCAGAGGCATCTCCCGAGGTTCTACACGTCGCGACGTGGATCGAAACTGCTATTTGAGGGACATAGACAATTTTTGTTGAAATTGTACTTTTAAAAAATATCAATCGATAGATCTTTATACTCTAATGAAGAATGGTCAAATACATTTTGGTCTAAAACTAACCGTTTTGCTAGAAAATAATAGTTTATGTTTTTTTTGTATGTAACGAGAAATTCAAAGTGCTCCTACGACTAAACCCTAACTTTCACAGCAGTGAAACTACATCAGCATTAAACTTTGGTATGTTTACTATTATTTCGCACCATCCACGCGCGCCCATACCTGCCCGTTCAACTTATATTGAAATTTGAAGAAAACAATAAATATGATGTTTTTTTAATGCCTTTTTATATTCTTAGAAATTATTACCGATGAACAATAGAACGTATGGGCCTATTTTGTTGTTATTCTTGTCTTAAATGAACCGAAAAGAGATTAAAGTTCGTAACCAACAACCCTAATCACTTGTCAGCTCATACAAAGAATGGGTTTCGTTATTGGGTCAGGTATGTCTTTTGTTATATTAAAATATGAATCCTAAGTAATTACTTATCTCTTTTCGGTGACTAGAGTTTGTAATTAACGGCTTATCTCTGGTCGGTGATTAGGGTTTGTAATGAACAAAGGCTCTTGTCGGCTCAAACAAAGACAATAGAATACACAATAGAAGACAATAGAATATCTCTAGTTAGCGGGTGTCGTAAATGTATTTCGTTCATTTTAGAAAACAATATGGGAGTGGGGATGGATGCTCATTTTGCATATAATAGAGTTTATTTAAAAAATATGTCATTGAAAGTTTGACCTCAACAGGATTGGCCGCGACCGCCTATAGTGCTTACTCCCTCTGTCCGGACCTCTCTATTTCGTGTATCGCGCTCTTCCGCCTTGGCGGAATCGAGCGCCAGCGGTTTCCCGCGCCCGTGACTGCCTTTCACGAAAGTCATCCTGGTTAGGGGGCCAGTCCCGCCCTTGGTACCTGCCCGGTCTGCCACCAGCGGCAAGCCCCGGGTAAGGGCCTCGGGCCGACCAGTGCTCCCCGACTAAGGGTCGCAGAGAGGCAGTCGCCCTCCGCGAAATTCGCCCGGCATCATCATGCCGACCCAACCTCCGCTGCGGAAGCCGACTGCTCCTGCGCCACTTCCCGCCGCGCGCCGCCAACCGGCCGCCGCCAGCGAGAAGAAGAAGTCGCAGTCGAAGAGGTCGCCCGCCGCCGAGCCCGCTGCTCCTGCTCCAGTCAAACCCGCTCCACCACCGGCCGTCAAGCCGGCCCGCAAACCGGGAAGACCGTCGCCGCCCGTGCCGAAGGTCACGCCGGCTGCTGCGCACGTCGCTGACACTGCCGGTGGGGCAGAGTCGCCGTGTCGCGCGCCGACCCAGCCATCGACTAGGGCGCCGGCAGTCTCCCCGCATCGGACCGACTCATCGTCCGCTTGCATGAGCCAACCGGTGACGACGCCGGCGGCCACCTTGCCGCTGCGCTCACCACCGCCCAGAGAACCAAGCCCGCATGCCATCACCATGCCGCCGCCGAGACAGCGCTGCGGCCGCGAGCAAACCGCACGCCGCCGCAAGGCACCAGTGCGGCGACACTGCGCGTTTAGCCGGGCGCACCTATCTGCCTCGTCAGGTAGGGACGACAGCCCGGCGCCGCCCGTGTCACCCGCGCCCACGCACGCCACCGCTGGGGAATGGAGTTTGTCGCCCGCCACTACTGGGGCGGGTGACGAATTCTTCCCCGCATCACCGCCGACGCCTCTGCAGACGCCGGTCCGCGCGCGCCCGCAACCTGTGGGCACCCCGCCGGACCAGATGCTCACGGAGACGCCGCGCCAGCCTCCCCGCCTACCACCGAGGCAACAAGCCGAGGCGCGCAGACGGAAGGTGCCCTCCGGGGCCCCCCCCGCCGCGCCCCTCGCCGCCGCAGCCGCGCCCCCTATCCAGGGGCGCCCCACGTCGCCATCCCAAGGGACGCCGTTGAGCATGCCGGTCCTGTCCACCTCACCGGACATGGACGGTGCTCCGGCGCCCACCACCGTCGATTACGCATCGGTTGCGGCCTCACCGCCGACACCGCCGCCGCCCGCAAAACGGCCTGCGCCTGCGCAGCCGCGTGGCAAGGCACCGGCGATGCAGCCTGCCGCGCGAGCCCCGGCAACCCAGCCGGCTGCCCGCGCCGCCGCCGCCTCGCCGACGCCGCCCACGCCGCCGAACATCCAACGCACGAAGACGCGGTACCCACCGCTGATCGTCGAGACCCTCCCCAACTGGCAGACTCACGTTCGCCGGTTGAGGGACGAGCTCGGCCGCCCAGCGAACGTGCGACCGTTCGGGAGAGGCATGCGGTTCACACCTAACGACGACGTGGAATACCGCGTCGTCCAGCGATATCTCACTCAGCTGGAAGCGACCGAGAAGATCTCTTGGTTTTCCTACTCGCTTCCGGCTGAGCGGCATATCAAGGTGGCGATCCGCGGCCTCCCCGCCGACACCCCGGCCCAGGACATCCAGGATGAGCTAAACCAGCTCTCCTTTCAGGCGGAGTATGTGCGGCCCATCCGCGCTCGACACGGGCGCCCGGGCTGCATATTCTACGCCCAGATCGCCCGTACCAAGAACGTCGCTGACGTCTACGCTGTGTCGGAGCTCTTGTGCATGCCAGGGATCAGGATTGAGTCCTGGCGAGGCAGGAGAGGTCCGGCACAGTGTCACCGATGCCAGCGGTTCCGGCACTCGTCCCACCACTGCCACAGGCCCATTGCTTGTGTGCGGTGCGGGGGCGAGCACCACGCCGCGGAGTGCCCGCGCCCGCGTGAGGAGCCCGCCACGTGCGCTAATTGCGGGGAGTCACACCCCGCAAGTAGCGCAGCGTGCCGCGTCTTCCTGCGCGAGGCGCGCAACAGGAAGGCGGGCACTGTCGCCCAAACCCGAGATGTCCCAGCCGCCCCGGGCCAGGCGAGCCTTATGGCTCCCGCCAACCCGGCGGCGGCCGCCCCGAAGAAGACGAGGAGGAGAAGGCGCCGCCGACCAGCCTCCGCCCAGTGCGTCGAGGCGGTCACGGCCCCTACCAAATATGACAAACGGCGTCGCGACTGCAGCTCCGCCCCAGGCGTAGAGCCAGTCGCGGCCCCGACCGGACACGACAGCCCAGCCGGCGCCGCCGAACAGGCCGCGCCGACTGCACGGCGCCGCGAGCCAACCTCCGCCCCGCGCGTTGAGACGGCCGCGGCCCCCACCAAAACCGACGACCCCGCCAGCGCCGCCATAAAGGCCGCGCTGACGATCTTGAAGACGGCCTTACACGCCCTGCAGGTCTCCAAAGACCCAGAGCCCGCCCTGAAGAAGGGCATTCTACAGTTGGAGGCAGTAGCCGGCCATCTGACCCCCTAGCTTCCTGCGCAGATCGCCCGACGGCCGCCTGTCTTGCGATAGGCCGCCGGCGGGCTTGATCGCGGGGGAAGCTAGGCCACCACCGACGCCACGCCATCAAGGCCACCCAAAGACCGGCTCTATTTTTAGGGCTGCGTTGCTGCCTCCCGAAAGGGGCCATTGCCCCGAGCGGATTCCACCGTTCCCCCCTCGGGGGGGGCGAGTGACGACTTACGACGACGTTTGACCTCAAACCTACTAACAACTGACCTAAAAGATTTATTTTGTGATTATGGAAAGTTTTGTGAATTACATTGACCTCTTCATGGTTCTTCGAGAACACGTGGGTCGTGGGTTCACTGTCGGACATTAAAGGGCTTTGTGCATATTTAAAAGAAACGCTAAATTGCAACTGGACAGAAGAGCTGAGCGCATCACTTTTAATTTTTTGTCAAAATTTTTGTAGTAAAGTCAGTGGTAAATGGCAGAGATCTAATCGAACCCTGGCTAACTTTTTGAAGAAAAATGGCGATTGGTTAGAAAGTGCAATTGTGTGGCCCAATAATATTACGTGTGTTACTCAAAGTGAACATTTGCAATGCAGCGAAGACGATATACGCGAAGATTCTGAGAATCAGGCCCCCAGAACATCCACATCTGAATCATTCACATCCGAGTCTTTTACGCCAGAACCATCAACTTCACGTTTTACACCTAGAAAACCGTTTGTAGAATTGAGTAACAAACAAAAAAGAAGACGTCTAGAAGAGCTTAATAAATCATATTCTCCTGAAGAACTGAATGCTGCATCACTAAAAAATCTTCAAAGTAGTGGCAAAGATGAACTTAAAAATATAATGGATCACTTATACAGTCACCCTGAAGATATTGACAAAGTTAAGACGTGTTTGAGCAAAAACAAAGAAAATAGTGATTATACACCAGAAAAAGCATTAGCTCTGTTTATGTTTCTTAACTTGTCTAAGTGGCAATATTTGAATTTAAGAGATTCTGCTGAAGAACAAGGGACATCAATTTACCCGTCATATTATAAGCTGCAGCAAGAAAAAAGAAAATGCTACCCTGCACCAGAAGATATGACCATTACCGAAGATGGAGCGACCATTAAACTTCAAGCTTTGTTAGATTTAACTTCATCAAGGCTATTAGAGGCTTTAAAATTTGATATTTCGTCGAAAACGGAACTCAAGCTTATTTCAAAATGGGGTTTTGATGGAGCATCTAGCCAAAGCACTTACAAACAAAAAGCGACCAGCCCAGATGTTGATGACTCGAGTGTATTTATGGGTAGTTTAGTACCTATAAGGCTCATGCGTGCTGAAGAAATAGTGTGGGAAAATGATCGCCCGTCCTCAACGGATTACTGCCGCCCAATATTTTTTAAATTTTTAAAAGAAAATCAAGAGACGATACAAAATTACAAGCAATTAATAGAAATGCAAATACAGACTCTTCAATCATCCATGCACCAAGAAGTCAGTGTGCACCATGAATTACTGATGACTATGATTGATGGAAAGGTTTCGTCCCATATATCAGAAACTGCTACTACTGTATGTGACATTTGCCAGGCAAAGCCTTCCGAGATGAACAACTTGAACGAAGTCGCTCGGAGATATAAAAATATAGACATGTACCAGTACGGATTATCTTCATTACATGCATGGATCCGTTGCATGGAATGTTTACTTCATATTGGTAAATATATTTGACAGTTATGTTTTAGTTACTATAATCAATTTATCATTTTGTATGAACTCAAAACTATTTTGTATTGTTTCAGCTTATCGTATGGACTTCAAAAAGTGGAGTTCTAGAGGTGAAGACAAAGAAAAGATGGCCGAAAGAAAGCAACTGATTCAAAAAGCTTTCAGAGAAGAAACTGGTTTACTGATCGATGTTGTCAAACAAGGAGCAGGAACTACCAATGATGGGAATACGGCAAGGCGTTTCTTCAGCGACTACAAGACATCAGCTCGCATCACAGGGATCAATGAAAAGCTCATTGAACATTTTTATGTAATATTACAAACGATCGCATCTGGGGAACATATTAATGTTAGTAAATTTTCAGATTTCTGTCTAGAAACGGCTGCTTTATACGTTCAATTAAATCCGTGGTACTACATGCCTTCCAGCGTTCATAAGTTGCTTGTACATGGTGCAGATATAATCGAACATTTTGGTTTAGTACCAATCGGAAGATTATCTGAAGAGGCATCAGAAGCTCGAAATAAGGATTTCCGGAAGTTTCGAGAACACCATTCCAGAAAAGTAAGTAGGACAGCCACAAACGAAGATATTTTACATAATTTTCTTTTGTCATCTGATCCTAAACTTACTTTTCTGAGACCCAGAATGGCAAAACAACGGAAAACTGCGCTTTCAACGAAAGCAGTTGAACTTTTGATGCCTTGCCATCCTAATGAGTCAGAATTAGAATTTATAGATGTAGATAAGTTACAAGATAGCGATAGTGATTAAGTATTAGTCGTTTTATGTTTGGTTGTAAGATAATTTTTAATGTTTATTTTTAATTTGTAATGTTTGTTTTTAATTTTATTTTAATTTACTTTTTAATCTTATTTTAATATTTAAATTTTTTTATTTGTAATTTTTAATTTTAATTTAATTTATGTTTTAACTATCATTTTAGGAATCCTTTTTTATTTAATGTAATTTGTTTAAAATTGTAAATTTAATCTAACACCTAGCCAATTTAGTTTATAATTGTTACTAACAATGTATGGATTGAATAATCTGAAATAAATCATTATTATTATTATTAATATTGTTTATTGAACAGCTTTAAATTATATTTGTGATTATTTTGTTTAACTATTGATTATTTTTTGTAATAAATTATTTGTTGAATACAACGTTTTGTTTACGTTTCAAATCCTTATCATATAAATAAAAAAAGCCACAATAAAACTTATGTATTGGAGTAATACTTTAAGTAAGTTGTGTTTAATATTTTTAGATCAAAAGTTAAGAAAAAATACACTTTTAAAACTTCAGGTGCCCACCTGAAGTTTTAAAAGTGTATGTTTTAAAGGTGTGTGTTTTTCATTACAAATTCTAAACACCGACAAGAGATAAGCCTTTGTTCATTACAAACCCTAATCACCGACCAGAGATAAGCCGTTAATTACAAACTCTAGTCACCGAAAAGAGATAAGTAATTACTTAGGATTCATATTTTAATATAACAAAAGACATACCTGACCCAATAACGAAACCCATTCTTTGTATGAGCTGACAAGTGATTAGGGTTGTTGGTTACGAACTTTAATCTCTTTTCGGTTCATTTAAGACAAGAATAACAACAAAATAGGCCCATACGTTCTATTGTTCATCGGTAATAATTTCTAAGAATATAAAAAGGCATTAAAAAAACATCAATTTTATTGTTTTCTTCAAATTTCAATATAAGTTGAACGGGCAGGTATGGGCGCGCGTGGATGGTGCGAAATAATAGTAAACATACCAAAGTTTAATGCTGATGTAGTTTCACTGCTGTGAAAGTTAGGGTTTAGTCGTAGGAGCACTTTGAATTTCTCGTTCCATACAAAAAAAACATAAACTATTTTTTTCTAGCAAAACGGTTAGTTTTAGACAAAAATGTATTTGACCATTCTTCATAAGAGTATAAAGATCTATCGATTGATATTTTTTAAAAGTACAATTTCAACAAAAATTGTCTATGTCCCTCAAATAGCAGTTTCGATCCACTGTGGTCGCCAGGTACCGCGTCGGTCCAGCGTTTCACATCATAAAGTATACTTACTTGTACCTACTGGGAATAAAAAAAAACCTTTTCATTTCTCCTTTTCAGAGGCCAGTATCCCACGTATACACCTAGAGTGACGTCATTAAACAGAGCGTATAATGCCAAAATCTATCTTGTTTACCGAATTTGTAATCAGCCAGATACATTCAAGCAATCAATTGACCCTTATAAACTTTTGAATTTGTTTTTAATACACGCTTTTCATACATTTGTATCTCTTTTTTCTTCATATTGAATTTCGATTAATTGCATTATTTCTACTATTGTAGGATGATTGCTTTTGATTGAGTGATTGATTGATTGTGACTGGTACTAAATCGATTAACTTTATGTCCAATGGGTATTGGTTTATGACAAAGTGAGATATTAATATCGGTATAAATTACTAGCTGTTGCGCGCGGTTTTACCCGCGCAATTTCGATTCCCGCGGGATTTTCAGGATAAAAAGTAGCCTATACGGATTCGGAAGAATCCCTCTAAGTAATGGCAAAAGAAATTTTGAAATCGGTCCAGTATTTTTTTAAGCCTATTCAATACAAACATACAAAGATTTCCTCTTTATAATATTAGTATAGATAAACGTAGTCCCGTCACCACATCTGTGTTAACTTGATTATTTCAAAAACTAAAGACTGGGTTTTCATACGGATTTCACCATTGGAAAGAAGGTTTTATAGGGAGGGTTTCATAGATTAACAGTATAAAGTTTTTGTGTAAATTGGCTAAGATACGACAACTGTTCAAGATGTTCGATGGAACATACTGACCAGTAGGTAGCTTTAGGGTGTTACCAGGTGATCGACCGTCGATCGATGGATGAATGGAACTATCGACGTTGATCGATAGTATTTACTATGCCAAAAAATCTGCCTTCGATCGATTGGTGTGACACCCTTACTCTCCTCCTGCCCTCTCTCCTGCCCAAAGCAGGGACGGATAAAAAGAAATAAAATGCTTATTCAATACATAGACCTGTAAACTGGAAACAAGTTAAGCAAATATTTAAATTTTGTGCTAGCGAATGAAAAAGTCTGTTTTTTAATAGGCATTCATGTCTATTTCCAATGTTATGACTAAAGTGGTGAATGACAAATATATTGGATCATTCGTTATTTAAGACTACGTAAATATAAATTTAAAAAATCAAATAATTATGAATTTAGTTAGCTAGCACATTTGAGCATTCCACGTAACAAAACCAGAAGTTTGAAAATTGAAAATCACTCAAAAATCAACTATTTAACAAATCTCTTATAAAAAATCGAACGAAGTGAAAGGAAGTGGACTGCATGATCGAAATAATAAGTACCTATGTAAACATTTGAAATCTATGCCAAATTATTACGAAACACTTTAATTAACTTTTAGAATTTATACTTCATCAGTTATACGCTCACTTAAATCAATTACCTAGCATCTGGTGTGGTTGGTATCAAAATAATAATAAATCATTTGTTTCTTTAAAATGTTACACTGCATATTACAGTGTCGAAGTATCCTTTTGGGAAATAATGCCTGTGCCAGGTGAGTTCGCTAATTTCGTTGAATAGTTTTCAAATTTCAAGACAAATATTTGTAGTTCATTATTTTGATAAATACTTACTTAATAAATTACCTAAAACACCAAACCATGTGGCCTAAAGTAAGCTGTTATTAAGTGAAATTGATTATTATTGCACATAATTTTAGAAAAATATGTCATGGTTTCTTTAATAGCGATATCCATATCATACGAGTATCATGATAAACCAAGAAGAATTAGATAAATGAATATTCCTTCTATGAAACTAATTATTTGTTCTCAATTGAACACATTGATTGCCTTTGTAAGTAACGGAATTATCAATACTATATTTTTTATTACAGAAAAAGTATATTTTCGGCGTTTTGTACAAGATATAAAAAAACGGGAGGTATTCGTCATTCATACTACTAGCAAAAATGTGATAGGTACTTAATACCAGTATTGTTAAAATCATACTTCTTGCTAAACACGTCAAAATAAACCTTTTGTGCGTAACAATAGGTTTCTTTCTGTTCAACGGTAGATTCCTATTCTTGCGAAGATTAGCAACTACTGAACAGATTTTGATGTAATCTGACAGGATGGACTTGTATTGTAATATGAATTTGATGCGAGCCTTGACAGGTGGTGTCCTGGTTTAAAAAAGCCGTTAATTGCATGTTTCTGTTACCGAAATAGTTAAATGTTTAATGTGCGGTTTTCCTGTAGATAGGTACTTATTAAAGTTCCATTTTGCATTTTTACCGTAGAAAACATATTTAACTCTACATACTACAGAATCTATGGATGGATACACTTTTTAATATTTCGCAGTAGGTACCTATCTTTATTTACGTTTACATATTTAGACGAATGTGTATTCAATACTGTCTGACGTAGGTATAGAGAAAACTCAACGAATCTAAACGGATTTCCATTACAGACGCCAACGCCATCTAGTGAGATATAAAGAACGCTATCTTTACCTAGGTACTGGAAGACTTCTCATTATTATTTTGCTTTAGAAATATTATTATTTAATTACTATATCATATATAAGTAAGTAAATAAATAATAATATTAGAAAGCTTAAGAATTTGTTTGTTTGTGTTACATTGCTAATATCAGACGGACGAATGGAACAGTCAACGTCGATCGATCGGTGTGGTAATACCATAACTCAAACTCAAACTGAAATATTCTTTATTTCGTAAATATTTAAATACATTTCAAATAAGTCAGACAATTTACAAATTGAACTGAATCTACCACCACTTCGGAAAGTCGATCTGTTGAAAAGAAGTGGCAAGAAACTCAATATCAATCATCTTTTAAAAATTAGAAGAAAAAATAAGTACACAATTTACAGCCAGGAAATCCCAATCTTCTTGCATCCGGATATCTTATAGTAAATCTTTTCACATAACTCTTATCCTTAAATCTATAGAAGAGTTAATCTTAAATATTTTGGAATTTTATTATTAAATAAAGCGTACACATTGACCCATGAACGAGTTGGTGATCTTCTGGAGTCTACTATTATATTTATACATTAGGCAATCAAGTACTACACAGAAACGTAGACATAGATATTATACAGTGTGTCCGGTCACGACCCAGCGACAATTCAAGGCCTCAAAACATACCAAACTTCACCGACTGAAACACCCACACACGGGGGTCCAACACCCCCCCTCCGCCGAAAGACGCCGACTTCTCCAGACAGAGAGGTCACACAGATGCAAAACAAATGCTACCCTAAAGGCAGAAACAGCAACTATCAAACAAAAACAAACATTATGGAAAATTTTCCCCACAAACATCCTAAAACATTCACAATGCCAACCCAAGTGAAAAAAATTGTCTTCCCTATCTTTCTTAACATACTCCAAAAACCAGCACATCTACACCAAATTCCTGAATACCTGACGCCAAAATCATTGTTCCCAATTGCACAACTCGAGAGCCAGGACCGCCCGAATGTGACCCCTTTGCGAGGATTATGAATATTATTAAGAAAATCATTCGGGATCAAAAACTATAAGCGGGAAAAACCGCGTGCGACTGATGAAAACAAGTACCTAGTCCAGATTTAGGGCCAACGCTGCGTCACGTGTGTCTACGCGCGTACCATACATACATCCTCACATACCTTCACGTTTAAAAATCTATACAAATATTGGCAATAAAGTATCTTATGTTATTGCAGGCCTACTGCATACATACAATGTACTATCAAATATCGAACCATCTGAATCATTCATGACCCATTTTGCTGATAATTCGTTTGAAACTGTCAAACTTGTATGGTCTATCGCGTACTTATCACTTAGGACATTTTAGATATTGTACGAATTCTGTACTCAGTAAATGTCAGTGTCGAATGAAATGATAACAAGTTTGTCATCGAGGAAACCTATCTTCGAGCGAATTTCGACCTGGCATTAAGACGTTTTGCCAAAATGAGCTTATGGTGGGCCATGATTCAGTTGGTTCGATAGTACCTACATACTCTACGTTGTAAAAGCTTTGCTGGAAGAGTAACAAACATACATACGGCATCACAAACTTTCGCTTTTATAATATTAGTTGGCTAGGTGTTGAGTAGGTAGATATAACACCAACCAAACTTCGGTCAAATTGTGGGCACAATGTACAGAAGGCAGCACATCAAACGTTACAAATCTGTTAAAAACATTTACTTGAATCTGAACTGTATGCTCTCGACATTAAGTTAAAATTGGTTGGGGAAATTTTACAGGTAATGTAACGCTTGGTCTGCTGCCTTCTGTACCGTATTGGACATTACAATATCTAAATATTAAGTCTGTCTAATGTCATATTTAGATACTGCAAAATCAGTTTTTGTTAGTTACTTTTGAATTTGACGACTCCTAATTTGACATAAGACTTGAAATTAGCGAATCTAATGTCGATTTGAGCCTAATATTATGTTTATCTACAGATTATCGACAAGCATCGTAAATGTAAAGTTGATTAATGTTTTATTACGCCTGTCAAACTTTGATGTTTCATTCAATGCACTCGTTAAAAGAGAGTTATCGATAACATTACCTACTTATTTTATTTGTAATGGAGAAAAGTAACAGTTTATTTAAGCAGGTAAGGTTCGGCTTAAATAATGAAATTGTACGTTTTATTGCTGTTTGCTTAAGATTCATAAAAAAGTAAAATACTTAATTTATGGTAATTTTAATGCGGCTTTGTAAAATTAACAACCTTTTTAATCCTGCGCTGTAATGAAAAATCGAATAAAAAAAATTAAAAAAACAGAAAGCAAAAAATCTTGGCAGCGGTGGGATTCGAACCCACGCCTCCGAAGAGACTGGTGCCTTAAACCAGCGCCTTAGACCGCTCGGCCACGCTACCGATGCTTACGCTTCTGAAATAACGGAACATTTACTTTAAATTGGTTATCTCTTTCTATCTCATTATAATCTCTATTTTTATATCAGTCAGGTATACATCGATGTAATAATTCTAGTCGCGCTATGTGAAATTTCCATTTTTAGTAATCGCCGAGAGATTATGTAATAAATATAAGATAACATAACCACTCGTATTAAACAAATAAGTATTGCAATTTAGTTGTCTCCAAATTGATTATAGTCACATTTATTAGTAGTCACATTTATAATATTATTAAGATTAGTAAGATTAAATCTACTAACTTTGTTGTTAGTTATTAACTCTACGGTCTAAAGGTACCGTAAAATGGGGTGAATAAAATCGAATATACATAACTACAATTGAATTACTACGTTTAAATTACCTATACTATAAAATTAATCTTAAAACTGTACTTCTACATGATCACCAAATGACAACATACACGCAAATGTGCGTTGGACATTGGACACAAAGTAGACGGAGTGTGCGTAGGTTATAAATAAAGATATCACTAATTGCATAATCTTACCGCTGTGTATTCATTTTAAAAACAACTCCTGTTTTAATACTTGTAAAAAAGATTTTGCTTTGCTCAGTGATAAAGTCTTTTAAGAAAATAAATTGGTGCTTTTCATTTCCTATGTTCTTTAGGATTCGGTACCGTAAAACTACACAACTATGGTCCAGATTTCACACATTTTTTGTTTACTTTCTTGTATAATATCTGTTGACGTTTTTATATTCAGTAAAGCGTAGTCATTGAGTACATATGTAGTCAAATGTATTTTGAATCATATTTTGATTTTTTTCATTTAATAAATATTGAACTATAGTTGTATGGCATGTTAATAACTATGGTAAAGGTTAAAACGTATGGCAATAGTTGCATATTACGATCAATTTTACCATAGTTGAGAGCTTTATGTTATAGAATACCTACTGAGTAGGTTCTCTAAGATAAAAACACAAATTAGTTTTGCTTCCATTTAATTTAAGTCCAATTAGGTATTTTTTATATGTAAGTGTTTATGTTTTTATACTGTAAGCAATACTAATAAACAAAAATTTTGAACACTCACAATCCCGCGTAAACAAGTTCTTCTTGCGAACATGTATGTTGCGAACATCGATTGACATCAATCCATGGCGCCACCTGTCAAATGCACGTAAAACTAATAGTACAAAACAATCAAGTAGATGTCGTTTCCTATCGCAGCAAAAGTGTTTTTGTTCGTTGAGTTCGATGGACCATAGTTGAGTGAGACCCTGGACCATAGCTGGGTAGTTTTACCAGTACCTAATGAAAAAGTATTTTATCTTATACATACATAGGTATCTTAGGAGATATGTCTTAAACCGGTAAGTACCTATCTACTTTTTATTAGGTAGGTACTTTAAGGTTCAGTTATCAGAAATTATCATTTAGAAGACCGTGGTTTCAGTTAATTTTATTTTGTTTTATTCGACCTTGAAGTCAGCAGAATATACCTAATAATCAACGAATGCGAAGCATTAAAAACACCGACTTGAAAATATCATCAACGTAAACATTCTCCGAAATCATACATATTTTTTCAAAAGTTTGAAATTTTCAATGAAGTAGCTACCTAACCGATTTCGATGAAATTTGTATGGACCAACTATGAAGTATCCTCTATCATATGAAACAACAATTTTCAAAATCAATTCATAATTGTCCGAAATATCGTGTAACAAAGACACAAAAAAAAAACAAAGAAAAAATCATACAGACGAATTGAGAACCTCTTCCTTGAAATAAAACACTTTTTAACCGGATTTATCGCGTAAGTATATTTACATTTTAAAATTTTTGACTCGACGTTTCGGTCTGCAAAGACACCGAAACGTCGAGTCAAAATTTTTAAAATGTAAATATACGCGATAAATCCGGTTAAAAAGTGTTTTATTTAATAGTATGAATCGCGTAAACTTAAGACAACCTCTTCCTTTTTTGTAAGTCGGTTGAAAATAAAGTAAATTTAGGAATGTATGTTTTTTTGTGTGTTTGGTTTATTTTGACAAAATATAAATGTTTCTTTTAGGCCTGATTTTCAATCGTTGAATAAAAGTTATCCCACGAATTAAGTAGGTACCCATTAGACACCTACTCGGCGGAAAAGGTACCTACTTGGATTAAAACATTCTTACAAAATAACAGTCCCTCAAAGATCTTCATTTTCACGTGATTTCACTTTTTAGGACTTTCAGCTGAAACCTATTTTTCCACAGTTTAAACATGACGTGAACGTTTCATATGATGATCCTACTTACTTACACATTTTATTAAAAGCGATGTAGAGTTTTTTAAATGAGCGCTTTTCGATAAAAAAAAAATAAGAATACACTAACTTTTTAGCGATCAAGGCTTCGATTGAAAAAACAAAAAACACCAACCACATCTTTCACGTGTACCTAAAATACCTATCTGTAAAATACGACTAAACCAGCGTTTAAGGAACTGTGAAAAATCTACTTAAGGCGACATATTGAAAAAATGCATTGACTTTCATCGCATACTATGAGAATATGACAAGACAAGCGGATCTGAAATTTTGATATGTGTAAGTTCATATCTTTATCTATAAGTACTTAGCTTGCTCAAAAATATGATTTAATGATTTTGACAGGATATTTTTTTTTCCGAAAACACGTCCAAAAAAATTACTTTTTCTCAAATTACCACGTAGTTATGAAATCCATATGCCTAGAAATAACTTAAATACAATCTTCACATCATTGTTCGAACTTTGGTTGCCCAAAATTTACATAACATTTACCATTATTTTTTTAAAGATTTTGTAAACGATTTCAGAATCTGAGCGGTGTCGATGGTGGCAATTTCTATGCAATACGCGACCTTATGCCGGCGTGTTAAGATGCTAAAATTTCATGAAAAACCATTTCGTTGTGCCGCCTTAAGTGAGGCTCAAATCTGAGTAAGCTTCACGAGCATCAATCTATGTATACTTATTGTAATGAACATGATAACCAAAATCCAGATTTCTATACAGCGTTATTTTTTGTTTATACGAAACCTGATAATAGTTTGTTCAAAATCGGTAATTAACAGAATCGATTACAATAGTTTTATATTATCTTATAATTAACTCGACAACCTCTACAGATCCTTAAATAATGTACTCACTTACTCGCACGTCTCCACTCCACTTACACAGGTCATTTTTAATTGTACCTAATCGAGAATCTACATACCAAATTTTATAGTGTATAGTGATAGATCCAGAAATGAGAAAATTCCCATACGAAATACACCCCCCCCCCCACCCCATTCTGCTCCTTTAGATGGAAATTTTAACTATTTCATATGCATTTTTAATTGTAATCGTTAATTAGGTATATCTACTTACGACACGTTACCTTGTCATTTGTTTTGGCAGTTAAGTCATTTTCTGTAACCTAAATTTAGGTAGGTACTTAAGGATTATTTAAGTAATGGTTTCACTTCATTGCTGTAACGTTATTGGTATATTATGTAACAAGTGTGCTAAGTGTAATTAGCAACGCTCACGAGTTACATACGACGTTTTTCAGCATACTTGTGAGTAAAAGACAGACATACGTGGTCATAAAATTTATTTGAAGCAGCTGTTAGCTGCTGCGCGTCAGTAGCCCTGTCCCATTACACGTACACACGCTATTGTTGCTTAGAGGCGCCGCCGCGCCGTGCCGCTGCTGCTGCTGCACGTGGCCGCGCGCCGCCTGGACGCGCGCGCTCATATATTTAATGTATAACCCGGATCAATAAAGTATGCTCTGTTTACTCGCATGTAATTTGCACTAAGGTACAATTCAACTTTGTAGGATTCATTATATTGTTCACTAGGGTATAATATATTATGCACGCGTGACTTATAGCCCAGTTTATAGTTCTAAATTCAATAGAATAAGGCTCACTTTACGAGCAAGTATGTTGAAAAATTAGTTATAGCACATATGTAAATATTTACACAAAAAATATTTGAATAATTATCTTTTTATCTCGTTTTTAATCAGGTAAACACGCAACTTATTTAGGCGTTTAAAAGAAATAAGAAACCGACAAATTGAGCACCTTAATATCAACACACAATAATTATCTTTCTTATCTCAAATTGAGAAAGCTCGGTTACCTTTTTGTTCATTTTTACATATAAAGCTCTTTGTGTAATTGAGTAAGTACCATATTTTTATCAATTCACGTTTGGCGGGAATACGCTTATTAATTCTTACTCCCGTTAGAACCAATCGCGCCCTCAATTAATTTAAATATTTACATACTTAGGTTAGCTTCAAAAACAGGTTGGCTTAGCCATAAGCCAACAGTCCAAGTTTATAATCATCTAGCTTCTCTTTACTTAAAAAAGAGCAGAATGCGCTATGACAAAATAGCTGTAACGAGTACTGTTTACTCGCGCAAAATGCGCTATGAAACGAAATAGCTCTAACGAGTACTGTTTACTCGCGCAGAATGCGCTATGAAACGAAATAGCTCTAACGAGTACTGTTTACTCGCGCAGAATGCGCTATGAAACGAAATAGCTCTAACGAGTACTGTTTACTCGCGCAGAATGCGCTATGAAACGAAATAGCTCTAACGAGTACTGTTACTGTCTACTCGTAACTCGCGTTACTTTGTTAAAACATTTACCTTTATAAGAACTTATATATACTTACCTAACCATACTCAGCCATAATGTTCCCACAATTACCAGTAGGTATAGAGTAGGTATAGATCGCGCCAAATAAATAATAATAACTCCGCCAAATAATAATTAACTCTTTATTGCACAACTACACATCAATGCTTAGACAATCTATAGAAATAAAAAACTTAGAGTAGCTACAAGAGGTGGCCTTACAGACAACCTTAGGGTAGAGGATTTCAGGTGCGTAAAAGCGTGTCATGTCGTACAATATACGTAATAAATATATAAGTAATTGTGCAGGACAGTGATAACAAAACGTAAAAGACAGTTATATAAACTTAAAACAGTGTATATAGATAGTGTTATAGTGTTTTATAAGACTCTTAAAGAGCTAAGAACGTTAAAAATAGTGTTTCATAGTGTTTTTATAGTGTTTATAGTGAATAAGTGTCCCATACAAGTGTTAGTTTGTAAGAAGTTCATAACAGTTTTTATTAGCTTGAGAAAGTGTTTGCTTAATCGTTTGTATCTTTGTAATTTGATTAGAATTTGATTAATTAATAACCGCTATGATAATGAATTTACGCATAGCTAACAGCTAACAATGAAATGAAACTTACGTGATTATAGCTTAAAATAGCTCGATTTGTATTAGGGTTGATTTGGAAATAAAGAAATGGTTTTGAAAGTCTTGTCATTTCCGCACATAGAGAGAGATCTAAATAGATTTCATAAATAGTTTTCCTATTAGAATATAGTAAAGATCTAATAAGAATAATCGAATCTAGTCAGAATCTCATTAGAAAAATCTAGAAAGTTCGAATTAGATTCGAGCGAGACAGACATATGTGTGTCTCGCTCGCACGCTTGCATTACTCTCTCTTGTGCGGTACCCTTGCGCGCCTGCACCGAATCACTTAAGGATGCGCCACACTCCGCTAGCGACGGATTCGCCGAAAAGATCCCGAAGAGAGAAGATCTCCGGAAGAAAGAAGCCTCCGAAGAAAGAAGCCTCAAGCAACAGTGAACAGTGAAACTCTCAAGCCCGAAGACTCTCAATAGAAGCCCGAAGTCACAAGACAGAAGACTGAAGGCAGAATACAGTAATAGAAGAGCGCGGGAAAAAGAGTGTGCTTGTGGCGTATTCGCGAGTGATATAGTGCCGCGCGGCTGGACTTTCACGACCGTGTTAAGTGGTGAATTCGCATTTTCCTTTTGCCCCTCGCATCGATTCCAGCTAATAGAGTGGGTGGATAGCGCATCATTTGACTAATCGTTATCGGATTCATAGACTATACAGTCCACTGGAGCTATCCCCCACAGTAATTAAGTTCTTATGAGAATATACATACACACATACCTATATATCTATATAATCTTGTCCCTTCCGCATTAATTGTGTGACGCTTCGCGCATGTATTTTGAAAGTAAAACACTAAATGCTTTGAGTAGGCCATAAGGTTAAATCCCTGAAAAAATTGATTGATTGAAATAATTGATTCAATAAGCGCCATCGATAAAAGAAAACTCGATAAAAAATTACAGAGTTCAAAGAAAAATCGATATAACATTATTCGATGAAAAGTTTTCGATCAAACGTTACACGGCGAAATAAGGTATCGATGAAAGAAGGCATCGCAGCATGAAGATTTCGAGGAATAGTTAGTGGTGAATTTATCGATCAATGAATGTTCGCAGTAAAGTACCCCTAATTAAGTGCAACAAAACTTATAGAGGAAATTACGGCAATTCACATAGTGAACGCTATTGGCAATACCTTTATGATTAAATATGAGCACTAAGACTAGATTAATGCTTGTTAACTTTGTACCTAAGACTGAACTTGTAGTTGAAAGTTTAATATGCGTATGGTCGGCCTACAATCAATAAATAAAATAAATAATATCCCCAGATAATCACACCAACCAACTACATGGCCCCAAAGTAAGCATAGCTTGTGTTATGAGATACCATATAGCGAACTAGGGGGGGACCTAGAATATAAATACATAATAGTAGATTGTTAAACTAGGGTCGGATGACATCAATTCCCATACGAAATGTTTAGATATAATCCGAGTATGAATTGATGTCATCCACCCGCGGGGAACACTCTACTTTTCATTTCGAATATAAGGAAAGTAAAAAAAAAACATTTTTCATAAATATTAATTTAAAATTAATGGAAAAGTTCGAACAATTCGTAAAGTTTAAAGTGAAATTTTTATTCACATATAAATCGGTGACATATTTCTATGTAAGTATAGATATCATTTTTTACATAAAACAACCCTATGTATTAAAATAATTATATATAATTAAGAAAATTATACATTTATATTTTTTTCAAATGATAGTGACAAAATATAGACAAATATAATTTTTTAAATTACTTCTTTTAACTTGACTTCTAAAATAAAATAAAATCATAAAAAAGTCTAAATTTTTGACAGCTGGCTTCATAAGAAATGTATTAGTTCTATTTTTGAAATCCATTCCGGCCCTTGGTTCGGGGATCGAACCCGCAACCACTGGCGTCTGAGGCCGATAGGTTTACCCCAACGCCATAGTGGTCGTCAAAAATAAAAAAAATAAACTACAGCCCTTTGATAAGGATGTCGCAAAAGGCGAATTATCCAAGTGACCTCTACTTGGTGATAAGGCCCCTACAGGATCCACCTACACCCTAGCAAATAGTTCAATGCAGTAAGCTGACAGTTCGAAATGTCAAATAGAAAAATAATGACACCAGTTAAAAACTTCGTAGCGTAAGTACTGAATGAGAATGATTGAAAATGAACTAGTATTTGGCATTCTTTTTGATTAAAATTTTAAAGAATTTTATAAGTTATTGAATTTGACGTGTGTAATTTATCTTCAATGAAACTTTTATGAAAATAATTAAGTACCAAACATACCTAGTGCTTTAAAGCGGTAACAGTAAAAGTAAAATCGACTTGATAACTTCTGTATTTTGTTGTTAAAAATTTAATTTCAAGAATAGTTGCCCTTTGCTAACAGAACTATAAAAAAATACCTTGTGAGCCAAAAAATTATATATTCTATACATTTCAATATTATTATAAAAAAATAATTTACATTAATTCACTATAACCACATCACTATTATTATCGAGGAATATAATTATCAATCAATGCAATAAACAACCCAAGACAAGTATTTAATACAGCGCCATCTATTGGCCTATTGTCGAATTTGGGACGTGGCGACATATTTAGTACTTTCTTCCTTAAATTTTTTTAAGAACTTTTTACACTTATAATTTCTTTTTAATATTTTGTAATCCGCCTTTGCGACTTTGACTTTTAAGTCGGCGGCGTATTAAATAAAAAGCTTAGATAGATAAATTAGAAACTTAGGTTTTCGGCGTATTTTCAATTATGTTCCTTTGGACAGATAATAAAGATAAACTGAAAACAGGCAAAAAATTTAGCAATACATGCTTATTTAGGTAAAATTTCATGCACCATTATTGAATTCGGAAATATTTAAAAAAAGTGGCGACATCTACTATTCAATACTAGCCACAACTTCAGTAGGTACTATGAGAAGTGAGAGATGCTGTTTTTACAAGGTATACATATTCTTTAAACGTGTGTTTTCTTTTTTAAGTAATCATAATCGTCGAACTAGGAAGTTTCAAACATAAATTGAAAGTTTTCGAGTCAATTTCTTTAAATTCTTTCAAGTCACTTCATAAGATTAGACTGATAAAAAAGCCCAAGACTTCGATTTTAAAATGATTCGTTTGATGCTTTGCAAGCATTTAAGAATAATAAATAAATCTCTTAATAGTACTCTATTTGGAGCATTGTAAAGTATTCTACTATTTCGCAACGTACATCATCGGCCCATTAGCTCAGTTGGTTAGAGCGTCGTGCTAATAACGCGAAGGTCGCGGGTTCGATCCCCTCATGGGCCACATCTCTTTTTTGTTTTTTAGTATTTTATTTTTTATAATAACGGATTTTTAGGAATATATTACTGTATCGTTGTTTTAAAAATTATCAGAATCGTGCTTTTTTACTTTTCATCAGAAAACAATAATTGTTCAACAATATATTTCTTCACCAGTTATATCAGTTAAACTATACGGGTCCGCTTCTTTATTGACTTTGTAAAAGATACAATATCGATTTGGGACAGTTAATCAAAGTCGAACCCATTCATTTACTCATCAACAGTTTCCTCTTCGCTTTGAAAATGGCTTAATTACAAGCAGTATAGAATAAAGCTAAGCAAACGAAACTAATTACTAAGAATTAACCTTTGATTTCTTTTCTATGGACAGACCCAGTAAGTCGGACTTTTATAGTTATTTAAACATTACTATTGGTTTAATTAATCGTCAGATCATTGGTCAGCAACAAAGGTAGCCTTTTACACCGTTACTCGAAAATTCGCAGAAGTTTCATCTACTTACATAGACGTCGTATTTTATTGATAAAAATAAATAAAATCACACCAACTACATGGCCCCAAATAAGCATAGCTTGTGTTATGGGATACCATGTAGCGAAGTAGGGGGGAACCTAAAATATTATACATAAATAGATAAACACCCAGACACGGAACATTTATTTTTTCTTGTTACTTGCGAGATTTTTTTTTCTTGTTTCGTGCGTGCAAAGTGGTCGTCAAATTGAAAAAAAATTGATATAATTGGCATTGTTTGTAGGTATAATAAAAATGTCGTGTTCTAATGTAAAAAAGGTACCTTCTATTCATATTACAACGCGATAAAATACGCTTAAAGTATTTTATTCAAGACCAGAAGTTTTGTAACAGCTACTTTCATAATTTGGTATTTACCTAACTATTACCTACCTCGATCGAAAAGTTTAGGTACAGAAGTTTCTTTTATTAGCTCTTAGCATAGTATTTGCGGTAGTTACTAAATTCATCTGTTTCAGAAACATGATATTTTTGGACCGACAGATTTTTTAACCAAATTTAACCAAAAAAATATTCATGTAGGTAGGTATGTTTTTTTTTGTATAAAATATCCACCTTTTCATTGTAATATATTTTAATCTTTTAATTCAAAATACTGCTAATTATTATACATTTCTGGCTCAAGTATAAATGTTCATAAAAATAAATGTTCGGTGTGACAGAGAGTTGAGTCCATAGTCAATGTTCCCACACGTAGCCGCCAATAGGTAGGCGTTTCCGAGTGTTTTTGGCTCCTATTCAACGCGGTATTGATAGACAAAAAAATAGAGCACATTGAGCTGTTCATTCGAATTCCATCAGCATACTGTCAATATCTACAGGATGTCTGCTTTTTTATTTTAAGATACCTATAGTTAAACTAGTACTTAAGTAATATTTTCTTGAAAAAAAAAAAATACAGCATTCAAAGATTTTCAGCAATACGCTTGCTTCACCCGGGAATCGAACCTACTAAAATCTGTAAAAATGACACCCTGTTTTTAATTGCGTCAATCGTTAGGATTAATCACAAGAATGAAATCTCTCTAACATACTACTTAGGTTAATTTAATGAAAGGAAAACCATGAACTCTTCATTTTTAGATTTTAGTCAATCTTATCCTGCGTGAATGTTCGAAAAATCTTTGAATGCCGTTTTATTTCTTTTTCAAAATAAAGGAATGTTTCTTTGGAGTAAAATTTGCTATCTCAATTATTAAGAGTACCTTCCCTCCAGGTGACATCAAAAAATTCCAACCATGTATACAACATGGTTAATTTTAATTAGCTCATCACCTCTTGCAGGCAGCCTCTCCACATCAATCCCAACAGTATTTGTTCTACAACTTGCGCAGTAAATATCGCTTCAAAATAATAATAGGTACCTACTTCTTACAAAATGTAGAGCAAGGAGCAATCATTTTTTGTTTTTAATTTTTGTGTTATTTATCAAGATTTGCAAAAAGTCGTAGAACAAATGTTGTTGGAATTGATGTGGAGAGGCGTTAATTAAAATTGTTTGTTAAACCAATACTTTTGCCGCTAGATGGCGCTTGCTTATAAACTTGCACCTCATAGGGTGCCATGCTGTTACATTTTCAAAGGTATTTACGATTCCAAAGGTTTGCAGTCTGCATAGTCTAAAGCCAACGAAGAAAATGAAACTGACATGGAGTAACCAGTTCAGAATCGTTCAGTAACCGTTTGCTTATGTGAATTGCAATACAATTTAGTTTATGATTTGGTACATTGTGACAGGCTGTGATAAAAGCAAAGCCTCGAAAGGTGCTACTTATACGGTTGCAAGTTAATTTAATCATCTCCGATATTTTGGAGTAATGAGGTTTAACAAATAATTTAATTTAAATTTGAACACCCTTTGTAATGATAGTACATCTACACTTATAAAAACATGATCACACACGTTGAATTCAGTATTTAAAATGTATTGTCATAAATACCTGTGGATATGATTTTTACACAAAAAACATATAATGACTGATTAACAGTTCGTATGCCTACCTTTTTACATTATTTTTTAAAATAGATATATACTTGTGACTATTTGGATTGAAAAATAAGGAAAATCCTATAAACAATTACATCAAATTCGCTGTAAGAGTCACTTAACAAATGACAAAGAAAAAGAGAATACTTCTGATGTAGAATTATTGGCCGCTCTATTTTGTTGTAACTCTACATACGAAATGAATGACTAACTGCAAAGATGTTAACATCTCAATTTTAAACTGCTTCTACTTGTATGTAACTGATACGAGGCGTCAATATTCATTGACACATGAATAATGTGGGTCATTAAATCAGCAGATTTTAATGCTTCTTGAAACAAAGCACCAAATCAAAATAAGAGTTAAATATGCAAAACACTTTGACCTTTTTGTTTTTAAATTAATAATCTGCCATCATACAAAAAAAAAATAAGAGAAATGGCAACCATACATTTTGGGTAAAATTGCGTCTGTGTTTCGGATATTTCGGAACACTACTCTTTTGGGTTTATGCAGTGGGTCGGTAACGGATCCGTAAATTATGTCGAAGGGTCTGAAACATCCCTAAACATCAGATGGACCCAGTGCTAGTTTACTAGTTTACTATATCAGACAGAAAATAAATCGAGGTTTTAAAATTCTAAAACGCATTAGCTTTGAAAATATATTTAATCAGACCTTTTAAAATATACAGATTTCTTAAATTTAAAACTAAACAACAAAGAAACTTAACCTAATTAATTGAATATTATATTATGAGTTTCAATTCAAAACTTATATTCCATAATAAATAATTGAGCCTCTTAAACTCTTAGCAGTACAGACCACCGTAAAAATATTTTCAAAGTAAAACTATAAAAAGTTTAATTGCACAACCGGCCACTCGTTTAATATATTATTTACAAACTGGTATCACATTTATAATAAAAAATATATATTAACTAAAATCAAATTATTACTACATCAATTATTTATTTACAAGTTACTTTTATTATTTTTTTAAAGAACAAGGCACTTATGAAATGGTGGGTCGGATAAAATAAAATTTTATTCATAAAGTTAGGTAAAGTTCTGGTATTTTATACTTATAAAAACATTTAAAGCTTGTGGAAGACATTAAAAATATTATCATTTATTTTTACTAGACATACTAGGCTAATTGACTATTATATTACTTTAATATTCGACTCTTATTCTACGCTACGATTACGTTATTTACAGGCCATATAATTATTTTTAGCACGTACTAAATAATCGTTTTATCTTTTAACTTGTTTTTTTCTACATGTATAAATTTCAAAAGCCCCTATAAATCTGTGAAAAATCTACATATTTAACAAATATATATTACCAATTTAAATTCTACTAATCTACCGAGCTAACAAACTGTTCATCACAAATTTCTCGAGGTGACTTGGATACTCTATCATCTTCACCTGCTATTATAGATATGACACTTTTATGCTCCGAGTCACTATCACCACTTAATATTATATTAGTCTCTCCGGCAAAGCCAGAGTCTATTTGTTCCTGACCGAGCACGGGGTTTTCATTCTTCCCATTAGAAAGAGTTAATTCTCTAAACACTTGGCTTGAGTCATCGACATTGCCAAAGAACACCGAATCAGTTTCAACACTTTCAGCACCAGATTCACTGTGACCATCACATAAAGATTCCATCTCATCTGTGTCAGATTCAATCTGTACGACATTAGGCACTACAGATTTGGGGACTGCTTCTGGATGGGCATTTTTTGGTCTTAATTGCAAATAATAGCTCGCTCTTCGCTTTGACTCATTAGAATCTGTACTAAGATATCCAGAGTCTTCCGTCTTACTTGGTCTTGTCAAATCAGTTCGCCTTGATTTTCTATTCGAACGTCGTACAGAGCGTCTTAAATTTATATATTCTGATTTCGGAGGAAATTTGTCCCTTTCCTCAGATATATGGCTTCTTTGGCTCACCGGACTATCATGAGGCGGTGTTTCTGAAACCCGTCTTTGTTTTAGTGGTAGCGGTGGAGGTTTTATATTTTCAATATCTATTTGTTGTATCAAATCTGGCGCTTTTGAATGTTTAATGTAAGTTGAAGAATCATAAGAACCATACGGAAGACTACCACGTCTTCCCGATAAGGAATCTTTTATTACACTATCTTTATCGCGACTTTTAGCTTCATAAATTTGTCGTAAGCTCCCAATTTTTCTGGTAAAAACTTCAATGTTTGTTTGGTTTAAATTATTTTCTTCCATTGCGGCAGTTTTATGTTTGAAACTACCACCGGACTTTAACAAAATTTTATCAACTCGTTTTTTAGCCTGTGTTTTAGGTTTTCGATCCAATGTATCTGGATCAAAATCTTCGGTAACCTTTTCACTATCTTCAATAGGTAAACCTCGAACCTCGATTGTTAAGGGCCCCGGTTTCGGCACGTTATTGTAGAATGGCTCAGGAGATCTAATGAAAACTTCACTATGCGGTAATGATCTTTGACCGAAATCAGTTTCAAAGTGCTCACAAGGGCTACCATCACCCGGTTCTTTAGGCTGCCAGTAAAACGGCCTGATAGAATTTACAGAATCTTGAACTGCTTCTTTTAGTTTCGGGGGACAATTTTCAGAGTTTTCAATAGTACACCTAGTTCGCTTCGAGGGGTTGCGCTCTAAACTATCAAAATATGGTTGTTTTTCCTGCGTGATGAGTTCAGTTGCACGACCATTAAACGTTATATTTCCATATTGCATCGTATCTGTATCTGATGTTGTTACTGGGATTACTAGTTTTGGTGGTTCCTTTTCTAGAACCGGTTCTGTTCGCCTGCATTTATTAAGCTCTTGTATAACGGCTTGCATTTTTACTTTAACCTCAGCAGGAATGGTTTCTTCATTTTTATTTTGGTCTTCAGTCGAAACAGGTGGAGGTAGTGGTGGCGGTGGTGGTGGGGGTAGTTTCTTTTTAACTCTTCTCTTAGCGGTTTTTTTCTCCGTGTTGACATCCATTTCGTCCATATCACTATTCATATTATTAATTGGTTTTTCAGTTGAATTATCACTTGAGGGTATTGGTGACATAGTATCTCTTCCTGAAGCAGGACAATTTACTTCAACAGAACTAAGCTTTATTTCAGTCACAGTTTTTGAAACGTTATGTCTAGGTGTACCACTAACTTTGGCTACGGATTTTAGTATCCTAGTAGGTTGAGGAGATGGAACTTCATCTAACCATTTTCTAACTATAGTTTGCTTATAATCATCACTAACACATACTTTACATGAGTTTGATCTAGATAAATTAGAACTTTTATGTAATAAAAAGCTACTGTCACATCCTGGACATCCGCCACAATGCATAGCTCTTCGGCTATTTTCTCTTTTCAGGCTTATAGCACTGAACCTTCTTCCTTGCCTTGCACATGGAATGTCCCATCCTAGATCTACAGTATGGTACGACTCTTCTTCGGGAATGTCGGAAAGATTTGGAATGAAGCGTTTAGATGTCATTTTATCCTTTGCTATGGCCATGACTTCCCGTATTTTTGTCAAAAAATCAATCGCAGCAGCTGGTGGATTCTGCAACAAAATGGAAAACGGTGTTACCTTGATGACTTGATGACACAACTGAACAAGTAATGTACCTATTGTTAAATTTAGATATGCTTACCCTCAAAAGTTCTGTTTCAAAGAAGATCGGATTAAAAAACAACTTCCGTCTCAAAGCTGGTTCTCCGTTCAAGAAATTTGCTGGTTTATTATTAACTGCATGACTTTCTACACTACAGTCGACAATGGATAGATCAGAATGAGGAGCTACTTCTAGGCCATCGGGTGATGCGGAGCGTCTGCTTTTTTCTAATATTCTTTCCGGTGTTGATGGTGACCTGGGCTGAGGTCTGTGCTTAGGCCTAGGAGGTTTCTTGTGACGGCTGTGAACCATTGCTGATACTAAATTTGGATTCTGTTTCTGTAAATCAAGAAAACAGTGATATGAGAATATGGGAATGTTTAAGATTTTGAAATATTAACCAAACGCGTTACTAGACCAAAGCAGCTACCTGTAGAGATCTTTAATAAAAATTGTAAGAATCTACAATAAACTGACAGCTAATAACAAAGTACCTATATATTATATTTCATGATCACTAACCATTATTTTCCCATAGTATGGTACATCCAGAGTTTCTTCAGTACGCTCACTAACATCTGAAAGTGCAGCATCCATGAGAAAATTATTATCCAAGTTCTCCATTTTCAACAGCGGGTTTGTTTTGAGTCGCTGAAAAATTAATATTCATAATAAATAAGTCTTGCTTAATTAGGGTAAACAAGCTTTATTGAACTCATGGTCTCTAGTAGATTTGAATGGAGATTGATGCGTTGTGTTTCGAAACAACTTTTGATAATACTGAAGTTGTCATCACATTCAAGTAAATATGAGTTATCAAATATAAATTTAGAAAGCCAACTCACCAAGCTGTCCATGTCCATCCTAGATCCTAGCGTAGATCCATTATCAGTGGACAGCGTATTCGTCAAGTTGAGCTCTGGGTCTCTGTCCTTTGTTTTGAACCTCTGCTTGTAATGAATATAGAAGATGATTCCAGCAGCATAGACAAAGATGAGCATCAGAACGCAGACCCCGATGGCTACTGACTCTACGACACTGAGACCTTGGTTTGAGTTTCCTTCTCCATTGATGATTTCTCCGGCGTGAAAAGGAATTGAGCGCACATCTGTAAATATGATTTGTTATTTAGATTTAACCAAATATTAAAGTTGTCGTTTTTGGTTTTAGGTTAAGTGAGCATCGATTTTATATATATCATCTGAAATAAAGTTTTCTACTTATAAAAATACACCAGCTTTACAGCTAAGAATTAGACTTCCTTACAATAAATATTTTAGGCATGTGATGAACTTGTTCTGGCTATGCTTCATGTACCATCAGATGAAATTGAAGCTTCGTCATCATCATCATCATCACAACTCCGTGTAATGAGCCCACTGCAGGGCTATGAGTCTCTTCTCTGGGTGATGAGGAGGTATAGGCCATAATCCACCAAGCTGGCCCAGTGCTGGGTGGTGGATGCCAGAATTTTCAGGGCGCCTCGATGGCTTCTGACAAACCCTAACGACTACTGTATACAGTACCCGGGACCGACTGCTTAACGTGCCCTCCGAAGCACGGAAGTCGTCGTGAGATATGAATGTTCGGCGGTCACCCATCCTGTTAACGACCGCGTCGAACGTTGCTTAACCTGTGATATCGTATGATACACACAGTAACCACGGCGTCAACGACGACTTCGAATTGAAGCTTAAGTTCCGTGATATGTATAATCTAACAGAACACATTTATGGAACAGATAAACAGCCATCGTGGTACTTTTTCCCTTGAAACCCTTACAAAGCCTTCACCAAAGACTCACCAAGTAGTACATTATTGGAAACCCCAGCGACTCTAAAAGCGGCACAGGAGGTTACCAGCTGCTGTTGAAGAGCGTTATGTGCTGAGCACAACACGTGGACTGCAACCAGGCGACCTTCCAGCCTAGTATGAAGGGCTGGAGATCCTCGCCACTGGAGATGAGAAAGAGCATATAGAAATAGATATACATTTAGTGATCAAACACAACGCATCTAGAATTGAAGCCTACGTTTTTATTTAAAAAGTTCTCCAAGTTAAAAAGTTTAATAACATATTGTGTTATAATAATTTTGATTCACAAAGGCCAATCTAACCCTAAAAATAATTTTCTTCCAGCGAACCTTTTGAAGTCGAAAAGAGAGGCGTAACATAAGTAGATAAGAAATTAATGGAATTTATAAACGTTAAATTTTTACTTTGTTAAATAATAAGCGAAACTTTTTACGAAAGATTGAGAATTTGACTGACTTATTTTTAATATTATGATTAATTTCTTTTCTGGTGTAGTAGAGTAGCTCCGAGATATAAGAATTGAACACTCTACCACTCTACTTATTTATTATACTACATAAAAAAAGGTCTGTTAAGTAAAACCTTAACCTTATACTAAATAGTAGGACTTATTTAAAAATCTAAAAGACTGTATGTCTCAAATCCATTGCATATTCTAAAAAGGATGTATTTTAAATATCACTACTTAAATGTTTTCCTGTCTTTGCATTCAAATTAAGTAAAGTTGTTCTTTAAACAAATATAATTTAGAAAAGGAACACAATGTTTTTTTTTTCACACTTCGCTTAACGAGTCGAATTACATCAAGACACATTTTTTAACACTTCCATTTTTGAAATTATCAACATTACCACATCGGTATGTTTAATTCCGACGTTTCGTACAAATTGTCTCTTTGACACCCGCATTTTATCAGAATCTCCATCAAAAATTGTCAAGTTACAGCCTTGCAGCGCTAATTTTTCCTGTCCACTGAATTAATGTATAGGATATAAAAAATGCATTTCTTTTAACGAGATCGCCGAAAAGAAATAAAACTTCTCAAAGATAATATCTCAATGAATGTTGGCGAATGATCCGTTCCGAGTGTTTATTTGATTTAATTAAATTTGGAATATAAGTAAATTAAGTTTTTATGTTAATGCGTTATTTTATGTTTTGTAGTTATTACATGTACTTATTACGATGATTGAGATTTAATTTATGGTAACTTATAACAAACGGTTTACTTTGTTTTCCTTAAACGCTTTTTCAATTTAGGCACATCGTGGTCATAACATAACTTCGGGTAACAATTAAATAACTTTAAATTTTAGATTTTGAATAGGTAAAATAAATAATAAATAAATCGAGTATCGTTTGAAATAGTTGTAGCTCTATGGGAGTTTATTTATTTTATTCCTTCTTTGCAATTTTATAACACACAAGTAAGTCCACAAAAATGCTTGTCCTTTGGATGTTAGGAGCTTTTGTATAATGAAGTAATTTACTTCTGGATATCGCCACCAGACAAATGAATCACAGCAAATTTTCGTCTTAGTCAACAGTTAAATATGATTTATTCCAAACGTTACGGCCTAATATACTTTATGAGGTTGTTTAAAAAAAGAATCTACCATACCAACAAAAAGTTTAAATATATTATGAACTGAAAGCTTTTGTCGCCCTACATACGAGTGTTTTAAATTATTTTTGTTATTGATATTTGTATATTTTGTAGACGTGCTGTTTTGTACTTTTATATCATTCTGTTCCTTTATATAAGTTTTACCTAAATACATACATACATACATAACTTCACGCCTGTATCCCTTATGGGGTAGGCAGAACATCAGAGGTTATAAGACCAACTGATGTCACGTTTGACTAATGAGGTATTATAATGATTGCGAGAGGCTATTGCAGTGACAGGGGGTCAGCCTATCGCCCACAAAAATGCCAATAAAACCTCTGTCCCTTAACCGACTTTTACAGTATGCCCGGAAGAGAAGCAGCTGGCACATTCTATGTTTTTCTTTCGCTCCCAGTCCAGCATGGAAGAAGAAATTAAACACAATAAATTGTATAAGTTTTTAAACTGGCATGGTCATTAACATTTAAATTAACTTTAGAAACGGGATATTTACCATGTTTTTCATTTATTTTGAGTTCTCGATATTTCGGCATATGACGGCGATGATCGTCGTGATCATGGCGCTTGTAATAGTGCCGAAATATCGAGAACTCAAAATAAATGAAAAACATGGTAAATATCCCGTTTCTAAAGTTAATTTAAACAATAAATTGTGTTGATCATTATTTAGATTGTAGATATGTTAGTTTATACGATTAAAGAAAGTAGACTCAAGTGATACCTATCCCTACGTGTGCCAAATGTGGGGCCTTAAGGTAATTTTTAGATTTTTTTAGAGGTTATAAATTTAATTTTAATGTACGTTAATTTGTGGATTGTGGTCAGGATCGTAGCTTCAGGAAAACAGTTTCAACCATCAACCTACGTGGGTGACAAATAAAATGCATGTTGGCCGAACCTCTAGCAGAACCTACGATAGACTGTAGGTATAGATTTTATATTTGTATACAGGGTTAATTTTAATTAACGTATCACCTTTTGCATTCAGCTTCTCCACATCAATACCAATAACATTTCCTTTACGACTTTTTAAAATTAATAACTTATAACATTTAAGTTTTCCCATACAAAAAATATTGATTCTCTCTAAACTGGCGTTACTCTATTTACACTGATGCCACGCACTTTGCATCATGCCATGTGGCGCAGGGAGCGGGTTTGCGGGGTGACGCTCGAAATACATAGTAATAAATAACAGATTGAGATCAAGATTTGTAAAAAGTCGTAGAACAAATATTGTTGGGATTGATATGGAGAGGCTGCCTGCAAGAGGTGATGCGCTAAATAAAATGAACCCTGCATATTAAAATTGTAATCCTCCATAATCAGTTGATAAAAAAAGTAGGGTCACAAATTTTGTTCAACGAAGCTGTCAGTTTGCGCAAAATAAGTATGAAGGATGGTCAATAAGGGAAAACGAAGTTCGTGAATTTTAAGTTAAGTTATATTTTTTGGTCCGGTTGTCGCTATTTCTATGGAGATATTGTTTATTCATCTCTCCATTTTTTAGATCCCATCTTAATTGATTTTAAGCGGACATTATCTGACGCTACCGAATCAAAACATATTTTAAAGCATTCAAATCACTTCATAAACTCCTTCATACAAATATCCATAAACCACGTATCACAAGGTCATTCGGCGTCCGACGATCTTTTGTGCCGACCGTACCGTACACAATAAAGCCACTGGTACTTATGTGGAGCAATAGAACCGGTTGCCGTGTACCGCTCAGCTCCCGAAACTCGATTAGAGTTGATATCCTGTCCGTACTTTACTGTTTTCGACATATGCGCAGGTTGATGTTGTATATGTAGCTGACTGGAAGCGACATTGTTTTTTTTTTGTACTATTGAGGGCCTGAGGCGTGACAATAAGTATTTCGTGGAATAATAACGTCTCTGAAACGTTGTTAGGTATTATGGATTTATGAACGCATAAACATATTAGTATTTTTTTATCGTTCTATATATTTCTATAATATATATAAGAGATTCAAGGAGAATGTGCATTTTGTCCTAGTGGCGGTCAGTAACAAAACCTATGCCAAATGAAAGTCCTATTATTAATGAACAACTTTTGCTATGGAAGTTACGATTAGGCCTTTTGTAGAAAAAATATTGAATTGTGAATAATGTATGGATATCGTATTACATTATGTAAGTACCCCATATCACAAGCTCTGCTTACTTTCGGGCCATATAGTTGGTGTGATTGTCTGGGGATTTTATTATTATTTTATTTATTATTTTATTTATTCCTTAGTGTAATTTACGTACTACATACTTACAAAGTTAGGCTAAATTCAGATCAGTTTAAACGAACAACATTTTAATAATATTTTTTTCATTTTTGCATTGAAATGGTCTGAATGCTCAGTAAAACAATGCAAAATCTTTTAACACAAAAACTCATTTTACTCGCTTCCCATGGGAATCCCAACAATAAAACTTCTACATAGTAATTGTAGGACTAAACCACATCAGCAAATACCACAATCATAGCTGGCCGCCAAACGCGCCATACAAATTTGCCTATTCTCCTTTTATTTTCTATATATAGTTTATTTATTCCATGTCATTATTCTGTTAATTAAAATATTATGTAAGTAAACCTCTCTATAGTATTTTTTCCTCTCTATAGTTTAATCTTTGTACCTACACGTTGCGTTCGTTTATTGTCTCGTTTATTAATTTCTATGTTTTATAGAAATTAAAGCACATCCAGTATTCTTATATCTCTGTTAAAGTCATCATTATTTACAACTGACAACAGGTTAGGTTTACGTTATGAGTTCAGATAAAATCTTTATTTTGTCAGTTCTTAAAGTTAAACGAATAACTTCTGAAGAAGGCAAGTTAATATATTTAATTGTAACGACTTTGAAAGAATCTGCTACAAACAAATAATCGTAACATATTATTAATGCGATTTTATTAAAATGTTGTTCGTTTAAACTGATCTGAATTTAGCAAAACTTTGGAAGTAGGTATGTAGTACTTACAAAGTACTTTAGGTATAAATAATAATAAACTCTTTATTGTACACCAACATAGTTACACAGATTAAATTAAAATCACAATTAACATACAAAGAACTAATAAAATAAGCAACTAATAAAATAATAATAAAATCCCCAGACAATCACACCAACTACATGGCCCCAAAGTAAGCAGAGCTTGTGATATGGGATACCATATAGCGTGTATAAATACACACAATAGATAAACACCCAGACCCGGATTTTTATCCGGAACGGGAATCGAACCCGTAACCACTGGCGTCTGAGGCAGATAAGTTTACCCCATCGCCAAAGTAGTCTTCTGGCAGTTATTTTTATTGTATGTTTTTAATTTCCGAGTCAAAAAAGTCTGCTATAAGTTTGTACTGTGCAGGTGTACGTGTATGTCTGTGTTATCCTAGATGAACAGCTAAACCTAGTTTAGTATGATTTTTTTATAAACGAAGGTCCTGTGTTTTATTTGTCTTTGTAACTACCTACCTAACTAATCGCAGGATTTCAGACAATATTGAAACTAACATCTAAATATATTTGCAAGATTAATTTAGTAATGCTACTAAAAGAAATTAATGCTACCTTAGACAATTCCTATAGGGAACGTGCACAACGACGACGGTGCTGCTGACTGGTGTCAGAACCTAGTACCTACTCTTGCTTTAGTATTAATTTTTGCGAAATATAGTTACATTATAATAGTTACAATAAACATTGCAGCATAAACATTATGTTCTATATTGTTTTTCTCCCAGTTGCTTAAACCAAATGAACTAAACTTTCCGTTGCCATAATTTCTTTTTCATCTTTTTTTTCTAACTGTTCTTGTATAAAGGGGTGATTCTAATGACTCTCTCTAAGCAGATATCACAAGAAATATCCTGTTATTCTATCTATTTCATCAAACTATGTATTATGTTTTTAGTAATGGAAATTTTCTCTCTGATCTCTGATACTCTGATATTTTTCCTTATAATAACCCAATAACTGCCGATGCGATGGCGTATGAGCCGTATCCCACTTTTGGGCATCGCTAGTTTTTTTTGGTTCATTTAGGAGAATTTATGTATATAACTAAGGCACAGACGTACTAAAATTTCCCTGAAAGAATGCTCTGGAATTTACAAACTGTACTTGCAATGTTTCTGTTACAATCAATCTGACGAAATGAAAAACAAATAAAATGAACTCTATAGCTTCTATGATATAGTAATGAATTATTTTTGCAATGCAAAGGTAAGTAATTGAAAAGATTATTCACGTTTAGATTTACGATATAAATAGTCGATATTTTTGTTTGTGTGACAATTTTGCCAATCTTCACAGCCTCAGTTTTTTCATTTATTAGGTACCTAGGTACCTTTTCAAGTGGCCTAGACGAGCTGTTGAACTTTTAACAGATCGGAACACATATTTGATAACTTTATTTCAAAACAATGCGATGAAATTATGTTTAAAAATTTGAAAGTACGATGACGGGTCTGATAAGTTTCCTTTTCGGTCCGCATAGTGTCTCTGTTGGCAATTTAGTCTCTGTTGGCCTATACTTACTGTACGTTCCCTATAGGGAACAAGTACTTATATATTTATGCTGCAATGTATCGCTAGTAATTATATTTCGCAAATCTTAAATCTAGAGCGAGAGTACTAGTTTCAGATTTACACAAGTCAGCAGCACCGTCGTCGTGCGTTGTGCACGTTCCCTTCTTGCTCGATAAGAATTACTGATAACGCCATCTAGCGGAAAGATGAGAACTAAAAATATAGAGAAAGTTTGAACGCGCTAATATGAGTGTATCACTCGGATTTGAGAAATCCTTTTTTCATTTCATAGTCTTATTGGGGTAGGCTGCAGTCCTGCATGCAGGCTATATTTTCTTAACAAATTTTTAAGGTAAGGTAAAAAATTGAGCGACTGTATTACAAACATTGAAAAACCTCTTTATACATTTTAATTTCATCTTATACTTCCAAAGTCCGTTACTCATCAAAAGTATACCTGTAAGAAGGTGCTGCCCTCGTCCCGGTAGACGCTGAATGGAACGTCATTGTCAGCTGCATCACGCAGCGTCACCCAGCCGCTCGGGGACAGGTACTGGGCGCTGGTGACAGCACAGGTCGCTCCTTCTACCTCTGGATAATATACAATATGTACCTCAGATATATACCTCATAAAGTGATGTAAGTAAAGTGCTGGACTATGTTTGCATTTTCTTAGACCTTCATATTTATAACGATAAGTTTTTTGAAATCTTTATTTATAAAGCTTATGAGATTATTTTTCTTTTAAATCAAATTATACTGTTCAGTTTTTCCTAATATTAAGTCAAAATTTTAAAAGCATTTAAAAACATTTTATAAGTTGTCGGTAAGCTTTTGATATTCAGTACATAATATGATTTATACTACTATTTCAAATCACTTACAAGCATCCGATATGGTCTAGTGGCTAGGATACCTGGCTCTCACCCAGGAGGCTCGGGTTCGATTCCCGGTATCGGAAATTGTTTTTGCTTTTTGATAATTATATTTTATTTCTTTTTCTTAAACTTATTACTTACCAGTAAAAATAATTTCCTTTGCTGGATATATTATTTGGCCTTTTAGTGGTAGAAAGACGTATGGTATGCTTGGTCTAGTTGCTCCTTTGCCAAAAGTCGCCATTAGGTATTCTGAAATAGTTATTCAAATATAAAGTGCATCGAGTACCACATTTATTTTTATTTTCATCTTGTCTTTTTAGGAAAAATAGTCACAATTCCGTAGTTCAACATCTAGTCACCGTGGCGCTAGTTTTGTTGCATAGAAAAATAAGTAATTCAGTAGGGTACATATTCTTTATTATATTTTATGATGAAAATAGCATTAAAATACTAACCGTCAATAACATTGACACAGATTCTTTGGTCTTCTCGAAAAGCTGGCACATCTTTTCTGCACTGACAAGAGCATCCCTGAGAGTCCATGGCACTGAGGGCAGTTCCATGAGAATACTCCATGCAGCGTGTCAGGCCACAATCAGTTCCTATAAATCATTAAAAAACCCCAATAAATATAAACCTTCAAACATTTATGAAACATGATAAGTAATGTACCGCTCACTCAATAGGAAGTTATTAGGTATATTTAAACGTTAAATAAAAAAAATTCCCTACAATAAGCCAAAGATCGATTCCTGTATTTATAAAAAAATTAGGAAATCTAATGTTTAGAAGGTGAATGAAACATTAAATTATAATAATCTTACCAGACAAAGTAAAAATATCTCCGTTTACTTTTCTTGTAATATTTCCTATCGCCATCTCTTCGCCAATAACGGAAACTTTTGCTATCGAAATAAGCGCAAGAAAGATATAACGTGCTGCCATCTGTCGCATGGTGCTTGCATGAAATCCCTTCATTCTTTAGTATCAACCAGGTGGCGTCATTTCGGTGTTCATTATTTTACTACAATGCTTTAAATAAAAATAATTTCTGTGTATCTATTTGTTTTTCCAGAGGCGTTTCCTTCATGTTTCGATCAAATATTGGATTAGTTGCGATATCTGAAACAAAACAAAAAAGAAGTTAGGTACTTAATGTGTATGCTAACTTAATTTGCACGTGAAAATAAAATGCGTTTTTATTGTAGATTTTTAAACTTATATTAACAAATACCTAAGTTTAGAATTGATTTATGACAAACTCTTTAGCTTAATGACATAACATTGTTATTAAGCATTTTCACGCTAACTTGTTCATAGTTGAGAGCTAATCAGGAAGTCAAATGTCGGTCTCTATTGGTCGAAAATCTAAGTTTTTATTACAAAATTTAAATATTCACGATTAATTTGAAAAAAATATTGAATATCTACCAACATTTGTAATTTTGTATAAACATATTTCAATTTCTGAAATAGTTAATTATAATTATAACTTACAATTAGATAATCGAAGAGAGACAAAATAAACTCAAGGGAGTATACCTAAGATTAGAAACCATAAGAAGTTATTTTTAGATCTAGAATCCTATTAAGAAAATTTTCATGTTCCCCACAGAAAAATTTAATCTGGAATCCTACAATTTTATAATTCTCTCTCGATAAAGAATTATCTCGAATAAAATACATTTAAAATAATTTAACAAGCTGAACAACTTAAATGAACAAAATTTTAAATCTTATTTAGAATAGAATAGCAACCACATGCTATTTGCTCGACCATAATGGCTTGACTTTCAGTAACTTGTCATAATATAAAATAAATGTGTCTGTATTATTGATTTACTGCAACATTTCAAATCATAAGGCCCGTTCAAAATAATTTTTGTCTATGTTTTTAAGCTGTTTCTTGCGACTTCATCCGAATTAGCCCTTATAGGGTCGGGTTTGTCTAGCCCTCCCGCCTCTGGATAAGCGTGTCTTAAAACTAAGACCCTTCAGGGCCCACCTGATTTTAAATAAATATCATAAAAAAACGAAATAGATGCGAAACAAACGCACAAAATTTGGAACCACCTTCTTTTCAAATAATGATAAAGTGGCATCTAGATAATTCCCTATTGCCTATTATATGCTTATGATGCAGAAATTCTGCCCCTTCGTCATTTTTGCTATTCTTAGCTTCGTCATCTTTGCTTTCAGTTAATTTATGGTGGCAGCCGTCAGGATGCCGCTCGCTGCGCAGCCTCTAGCTACCGATTTGCTGTCGCTCCGATTATGATCAGTAACCCACACCAAAGCGGATCATTAAAGGCGGATGTTTTGGAGGTTCTGAGGAGCCTCGTGGCCGCTCTTGCGGTCCCCACACTGTCTGGGTACTCTATACCTGCTAGCCACTGGGGCTAGCAGCACTATAGAATTCCCTTTCGACCGTTACAGGATTCATCCTCCTCCTACTAGAGCTTGTTTTAGTGGGTGCCAAACCTTTCCTTTAAGGAAAAACAAAAAAAAACTGCCCTGTCACTCATTCCGTTCTCGCATAAAAAAGCAAAAAAACCCCATTTCTCCATCATCACTTTCATAACACTAGTAGGCCTAAATTTACATAAATGAGGTTTTATTGTCATCATTGACATTATCTTATTCTGTTAAAACTTATGTTCTGTCAAGATTAACAAAGGTTATTAAATCGAATGATAGTTTAACAATGTTGTGTGTTGAATTTAAATGATTGTTCGTTGACACTTTACAGACGTGCGGTTTTTGGTAAATTTTTTTCATAACGTATGTTAAAAACTTTTGTTAAGATTAACATCATAATAGTTAGGCACGAAAACATCGTATTACAATGTGTGATACAATAAAACGCGAGAGAAACCCATTAAGAGTACGCAAACTCATCTTTTTGATCAGCAAAAAATCTTACTATTTCACTCAGTTTCTCGCGTCGTATTAACGTGTTTAGTGACACGCAAGATTTATTAAATAAATAATATTCAATCAATGGTTACATTTTAAGAGCAACTGTGTTTATGTAGGTATTTTTTCTTCCATAATTTCAACAACAAAACGATAAATAAATGAAAAATGTGATAAATAAAAAAAAAACAAAAAAAAAACAAAACGATATCATATAAAACACATGCGTTTTTATTTACGCGCGCACGCCCGTCTGAATAAACTTTACTAGTCAACATTTATTAACTTTTCTCCATTTAGATTTATTGCTTTAACTTTAACTTTTGCTTCTGTTTATGTCTTTATTAAGTTAGTTCATGACAGACATAAAATAACTTTATCAATTCAATATTATCAGATTGTGTGTGTTATTAATTAATTAAATCAAAAAATATATTCAGACATCTCTACATCTTATCGAACGTCAGGTCTATCTGTATGTTCAGGTTGAACTTTGAAAGTATTCATCAGATTTTGGATCTAACATCGATTAAAATCGAAAAACGATGTACGCGCGTTTAGTACTTACAATCACATGTGTACATCGCACGCGCGCGTACCACAGGCTGCAAACAGGACAGCAGCGACAGCGACAGCGGCGAGGGCAGCGATTTCCGCGACACGATGGTATTGTGTTTGTATGAAACCCCGACAAATCGCTCGAGTGCCCGCTGGCATCGAGAACGGCCCAGATTCCCCGCGTCTCTGTCGCTGCCGTCCAGTTTGCAGCCATACATACAAGTGGCAGTTTGTATGAACACGTTGGCCCGCTCACTTCCCGTTTGCGTTCGCTCCCGAACGGTCGTGTCTGCGGCCGCTCCCGAGTGTTCGTATTGCGCTGCCCTTGTTCCCTCCCCCGCACTCGTGCGGGTCAGGTGCCAAGTTAAGCTCTTTCGGAAAGTTTTCTCTTGTGGAGGCTGTGTGGTGTCGGGGCTAATTCATCTGCCCTTTTCAGGGCGGACCCGACTGCTGCCGGCCGAAGCATCGCTGGTCAGGTGGATACGTAACCGTGCCAACGAAGCCTGATCGTCCGCCGTTCACCGGCAATAGGTCCGAACTAGGTCGTTCTCTTTTTCAGCGCAGTTTGTGCAGTCGTCTCGCCGTTCACCGGCACGCAGACTCTCAGATAATGTCTTCACAGCAACTTCTTGAGTGGTCCACAGAGGGTCCCTCAGGCCTTTCTGATGCAGAATTGCTTTCATTCTATCGCATAAACTTCCCTAGACAGGATGCGGTAATTCATCGGTTGACTGCCATAGTCAATACCCTCGTCCTTGCAAACCAGCAGGGCGTCAAAGTTGACATTCCAGAATTCCCCCCTCAGTCCTTCCCAACGGACTCTCCGGCGTCGCCAGATCCCTCTGAGCAAGCCGGCAGTAGCATGTTGGTAGACTCCACTGCATGCAAACGGAAAACTACCCCTCCGGGTAGTGACTCCGACACCGCTCCTTTAGTTCCAGAATCTCCTGCTCCGTTCACCGAAGTTCGCAAAAAATCAAAATCAAAGAAGAAGAAGAAAGATGCTTCTTCGACTTTATCTCCATCCGTTTCAGCTGCTCCAGCCGCTGTTCCTGCTCCACAAAATGTCGCACCGGCGTCTGCTCCTGCGCCTTTTGTTTCAGCGATCCCGGCGTCCCAGCCTGCGTCGCAATCAGATTCGGCTCCGCCGAAAGTCAAGTCTCCGCCCCCCGTCTTTCTACGGGACAAGAGCCGCTGGACCGAGGTCTCAGCTCTCTGCGGTAGACACAATCCCAAGATCCAGTATAGTAAGGCATCCAACGTGGGTGACTCTATTAAGGTCGTTGTCAATTCCATTCCCGATTTCAGGAATCTCACTCGGCTTCTTGCTGATCAAAAGCTCGAGTACCACACTTACGCCCTCCCTGAGGAGCGTAAGATTCATGCCGTCCTCAGGAACGTGCCGTTCGAGCTCTCGAACGAGCAAATCCAAGAGGACTTGTCTTCTCAAGGCTTCCCCGTCGAATCTGTGCACAAAATGCACAGCCGCCAAAGCAAGCAGTTCCCACTTGCGCTAGTAATCCTAGCGAAGAGCCCGCAAGGGCAGTCCATTTTCAGAGGCAAGCTCACCGTGTGCGGTCTCTCCAACATCCGAGTCGAAGCTCCACACAAACGTGGTTTCCCAGGTCAGTGCCACCGCTGCCAATTGTATGGTCATGCGGCGGCAAACTGTTTTGCTTCCCCTAGGTGCGTCAAGTGCCTAGATCCGCATGGGACTAAGGAGTGCTCTCGCACTCCCGAATCGCCCACAGCTCCGTCCTGCGTCTTGTGCGGCCAGTCTGGCCACACAGCAAACTTTCGCGGCTGCCCCAAGGCACCGCGTGCTGCCAGGGCTACCGTGAAGCCCATCGAGAACTGGAGAGAGCGACCGCAGCCTAGCTCGGACGCTCCTCCAGTCAGTTCAAAGGTCCCCAAGGCCTTTACTCCTATCGTTTCAGGTCAGCGCAGCCGGGTTGCGACCCAATCGCAACCGGCCGCCAAATCGGCTTCCCAGTGCCAGAACGCAAAAGGGTCTCAAGACCGCATGGCGTTCTGGATCCAGCTCGCTCCCATCGACGAGATCCTGGCTTTCGGCGCCGCTCTCGACGCCAGCCCAGAGGGTTTCAACGGTGCTCTTCCGGTCCTAACCAAGTTCGCTCCCCTTATCAGGAAACTCCAGCAAGCTCAACGTTTCTAAACGTAGTCCTTCTTTCCAGCATTCCTATCTCAGAGTGAGTCTGATCACTCTAGATAATATCTTAGTTTCAGCTTTGTCATTTCTGCTAATCTTAGCTTTATTTTTCTCACTTTCGCGCAGCCTCTCTCTCCAATTGGCTGTCGCTCCGATGAAGACTAATGGCCTCAATCAAGGTGAGTCAGTAAAGGGGGATGTTTAGTGGGTATGCTCGGCTTCACTGAGTGAGTCTCCACACTGTCTGGGCATTCTATTTTCCGTTAGCCACGGTGGTTAACAGCTTATAGAATGCCCATTCGTCCGTAATAGGATTCATCCTCCTCCCGCTAAAGCTTGCTTTACTGGTTAAAGCTTGTTTTAGGGGGTGCCAAAATTTTCTGTGGCGGAAAAACAAAAAAAAAAAACACGTTGGCCCTTATCTACCGGTTAACAAGTTATCACAGTTCTTTTCAAAGTAGTCGGTAAAAATATCGAAATGTAAAAGAAATAATAAAAAAGAAAAAATATTTTAACTGCAAAACAGCAACAACTTAACACCAAACTTCAGCCGAGTGGATCCAAATACTGCAGTTAGTATTATTATTTAAAAATTAAAGTCTCCCCCCACATTGCGTCTGTCTGTGTGAACGTGATAAACTCAAAAACAAATAAGTAAATAAATATTTCTGACATTCACAAAATATTATATGATACTACGAGTAAATAGCGGATAATAAACATAGGTACCTAATACATAAAAAATACATTAGGAATATTTATTACATAGGTACTTATTACATATTTTTTTATTAAAAATATGCTTTCTTATATAAACATATAAACATCCATGACTTGACGGCTAATATCTGTGTTCATCACACAAATATCCGCCGCCCAGCCAGGATTCGAAGCCACGACCTCTGGCATAGAAGGATATTTATAAGTTACCTACCTAACACACCAGCCGGTTGTCTAAACAAGTGAATAGTACTTATATACGGTTGTCTTAAGTTTTCGCGATTCATACGATAAAGTAAAACACTATTTAAGACGGGGTTTGCAAAGACACCGAAACGACGACGGGTTAAAAATTTAAAATGTATAGCAGCACATCCAACATCCGTCAAAAAAATTTACTTGAATCTGAACTCTATGCCCCCGGCATTAAGTTGAAATTGGTTGGGGAACTTTGACAGGTAATGTAACGCTTGATCTGCTGGCTTCTGTACAAATACAACAGATGTAAATACGCGATAAATCCGGTTATTGTTTTTAAGTGTTTTATTTAATTTTATACGGTTGTCAATAATAGACGGGCTGATTTATGAGGAAGGTTGTCGAGAATTATTCATAAAGTTTTGTTTAATTGGCTAAAAATGTCACGATTATTAATGAAGATGTCCTCACTTAATAACGCCAATTTGCATAACATCAATGTATAACTAAGTATATTAATTATTTAAAAAGTATATTGTTATAAAAACAGAACTCATCGTAAAATCTCTGCCGGAACAAATATAGCAAATCTTTATTTTATCTTAGGTATAAAATAATTACAGAGACAATCATTCCAAATTGTAATTTTTTGAATTGAATCATAATTCCGTGGATATCGTTAAAGTTTCTTTTCTAAATGTCACCATTTTTCATTGTAATAGTATCAGAACATTATGCTTATGTCACACAGTTCACAAGGTTATCTAGAATTGTAAAAAAAAACATTTGTGGTGACAATGATTTGTTGCCAAATAGTTCAAAGGATTTAGCTTACTCTGAGAACTTTTCAACGGTTTTTAGTAAATTATAGCCCACTTTAGTTTTAGTAAATCACAAGCCCGCATTTTTGATCTCGATGATGACGTCGAAAATGAGCTTCGGAAAGATGTGGGTTTCAAATTTTTTTTATTTTCACAATTTACATTCAAATTTATTATTATGTTATTATTTTCAGCAGACCCGACAAAGTAATAGGTAACAATAAAATCTGGATCAAAACATTTCGAATCATTGAATTTTGGTACACCCTGTATGATGAATTGAGAATATTCATGTAGATGGTATAAAATACTACGATTATAAATTTTAGTTTTGCATTAGAATACATCATATTTTTTTAGTGTTATAGCCCCTACCATTTCTAAAACATTATTTCATCTTTTTCAATTACATAATAATAAAGTAAGTAATTCTAGACATTTAGAAATATCGCCGATAAGTACCTATTTCAAATTAACATTTCTCGCGTTTTAAACAAATATCAATCAAAATATGTAAAACATTCTCTCCATCAGTAACATTAATATCTATATGGATAGGTATGTGCCTGCAAGATTTATTAGTGCCAACTCCTTGAAGATTTAACGTTTTTTATTTTTATATTTTTAAGTTAAAAGTTGTCATTTCATGGGTTTAATTTGAATTTTTCCCATTAGCAGGCCATAAAGTTTGAATAAATTAACTTCATATTTCTCGATCAAAGACGTTTTAATCTTATGCGAGAAAAATACTAAAGGATTATGTTTATACAAACTAAATTAAGTTGATAAAATGTTTGGAAAACATGAATATTTTAATCATTGGTTTGTTTTCGCGAACTACTTATTTTCAAATGTTTATTTTATACACAAGGTTAATTTATTATTCAGAAAAGGCAAAACATATTTAATTTGATTTTATTAAAATCTTATTTTGTATAAAAAATAAAAATTCTTGGTTTGTAAGTGCATATTTTTTTAATTTTATTTGACTTTGCCTAAACGAAAAAGCTCTTAAAGAGGTCCTTATTTCCCCATCTATAAGTTCGGTCGGAATCTTGGTTGTATCACAATATAGGTAGGTACCTATTTATGAAAATTCTATGTACAATGTACCCACTAGGATAGATTTAAAACAAGGAAAGATCCCACGAAAATATTTACTCTGCGAGGACTAGGAACAAGTAATAGTAAGTTTCAGCAAATTATTTATTGGAATGTCTATAGATACGTAGTAATATTAAAATCGAAGCCTATTTAATCTCTATCGTTCAATAACTGAAAAGAGCTATCAAGGAGACATAATGCAATAACGAAAATAACGTAGAATTGATGTTTATTTACAGGTTATTTCTTAGGTCGAAATATAAATCAACGTATAGGTGTTGTACCTAAGTGTCTTGGCTGCGACATGCTTTAGCAAACACGAATAGCTGCTTTGTATCTTTCATGTCTTAGGGCCAACTGTATTACGCGACCGTACGTCCGTATAGTACGCGCATACGGCACGCGTGGCGTGACGCAATTTCGCTATTAAAACATGAGTGTGTTTGTACAGTTACAATTTGGCTTAACTTCGATTAAAATCGAAAAACGATGTACAGACGTGTAGTACACGCGGTAGTTAGTCACGTCCCACGCGCCCGTAGCGCATTCCGTAGGTCCGTACCGTACGCGTGTAGCTACGTCCGTAGCAGTTTTGTATGAATACGCGCAAGTTAAAAAAATAAGATAATTAATTAAATAAAAACAACTAATAGGCAAATTCACTCTAAAATCTTTTACGCGATATTAATATTTAAGAGATTAAAAAATACGTTGACCTTTGAGGATTAAATTATACGAATTGCCGATTCATACTGAACCCATTAATTCTTATTGAAAGTTCCGCTATGAGAATTTAATGGGTTGTTTTTAATGTCGCAATATTAGCTGATGTATTTATAAAAAGTTTACCTATGTCTTTGGCAATATTTATATACGTTGTGTATGAAGATTTTATTTAGGTATCTACAAGCTGTTCTAGGCTATCCTGCAAATATTAAAAATGTAAAAGTACCTATGTAAAATGAGATTGTTATCTATAATCGGATAACTATCGAAATAAACTATAACTGTTCGAAAACTATCCTTCAGAAAGTCGAACATTTTGTACAAATTTGAAATAGGATGCTTCCAAAAATAAATTTAATGATTTCGTAAACCAAATTCACAAACTTATATCCAACTTTAACGGATTTTTTCCGCGGTCTATAAACTTTTAATATTCCGATGAGAAAATGATTGCTACCATATTTTATTGGATGATTTTTCAATTTAAACCCCGTTATGAAAAGGCAACTAGATATATCAATGCGAAGTTTACGTTTGGCCATGAAGTAAAACTTTCTGCCGCAAATACCAGTGGTCGAGCGTTCAAACTCCGCACACTGCTTTCTTCATGACCTTTGAACCTAAATAATCAACGAATACAGAGCATTAAAAACACGACTTCACGTTAAAACTTTGGCTGAGTTATAATGTCATCAACGTAAACATTCTCCGAAATCATACATATTTTTTCAAAAATTCGAAATTTTCTATGAAGTACTTAACCCATTTCTATGAAATGAATATGGGACTAGCTAAACAATTTTTTTGACAATATTACACTCTATGTCTGAGCAGTAAGACTCAAAACCAGATATTCTTCCCTTAGGTCTTGGCCATATCTGAACCAAAAATCATAATAATCAGTTCAGTGGTTTAGGTGTGAAACAGATAAAACAACAGATAAAAATATTGATATGGTCGGTTATATGTTTATAACTCAATTTTGCAACAAAGAAAATGAGCTTAAACTTTGCCATAGAGACCATTTCAATATTTTTATAAAACGCGCTTTTTCGAACTTGTCAAAAGCTAGTTAATGCGTAAGCGCGGCAGTATAGTAATAAAATAAAATCAAAGTGGCATAGGTACACTCAACGCTATCCTTTAAATACATCTGTCAGTATAAATAAATAAATATTTCTGACACTCACACAACATTATCTAGCCCAAATTCAGTTTCTTAAAGAACTTGTGTTATGGATTCTAGATAACTGATATACTTAAGAAATATATAAACATACATATTGAATAAATACATATTTTTTATTAGAATAAACTTAAATAAACATATAAACATCCATGACTTGACGACTAATATCGGTGTTCATCGCACATATATCCGCCGCCGCCGGGATTCGAACCCAGGACCTCTGGCATAGAAGGCAATTTATGTTACCGCTACACCAGTATGACGTATAAATATACATTACTATTTCAGCGGGGACTATTTTCTAGTTTCGTACTTTTTAGAGCGTGTTTTAGTAGTCGGGCTTTAGTTTTTAAACTTTTTTTATCCGAAAATTTATAAATAGCTTATAGTAATTAATTGTAACAATAAGTACGCTAAGTAGTGTAAACATTGATAATTATTACTATTGTGTAACGTTGTTGCAAAGTAAGTACCTTCGTTACAAAAATGTACTGAGAAATTTCGAGTATTTTAAAAGAATCGCAAATACATCCGTTTGGCAACGCTTCTATACACCGATAGATATAAATTTAAAAAATCGGCTAAGGGCGAGTTAGACTTGGCTGCGACGGGTTCCTTCCGGTACCCACCGGACTATAAAACCTACATTATATGACACGGCAACTAAATATTCCCTTTACTATGCATATAGCGCGACAACGGTAGGAAACAGCTTTGTGTCTTTTCGTATGGGAGCTCCTTAAATAAATTTTCATTATATTTTTCAGTGTTTTGCTTTGCTTCTTTGCTTCTTTGCTGGACTGGGAGCGAAAGAAAAACATAGAATGTGCCAGCTGCTTCTCTTCTCGGGCATACTGTAAAAGTCAGTTAAGGGACCGAGGTGTTATGGGAGGCTTTTTTGTGGGTGACAGGCCGACCTCCTGTCACTGCAATAGTCTCTCTCCACTATTATAATGCCTCCAAATTTGTCAAACGTGACATCAGATGGTTTGAATACCTCTGGTGTTCTGCCTGCCACATACGGGATACAGGCGTGAAGTTATGTATGTATGTATTTTCAGTGTTTTTTGATATAGCGGCAACCGAAATATATAATCTGTGAAAATTTCAACTATCTAACTATTCCAGTTCATGAGATACAGCCTCTTGACAGACTGACAAGTGATTCCGAGTAAATGGTCCCGTTATATGTATACAGGGTGATTGGTGGGTCACTGTTGAAATTCATTGAGATCATACATACAGAGAAAAAATCCGCGTGCCAGGTCACGTGCCGCGATTGACTCAGTTGCATGTAAAGTAAATAGTTACATAGTAGTATATATTTATAGGGAATTGTAGTGAAAAATTAAGTGCTTACTTTTATTACATATTTATTATCAGAATCGAACACAGAGTGCTCTCCTTCAGTATTTAAAATTTGTCACCAGTCAACCCGTGTATGCTCACTCCGAAATGCGATAAGATATATAATTTTCTGTTCAAAATTATGAATAATATAATCGAGTCTCCATATTCAGTAATATTAATTTTGCTTGTCCCCGAATAAACGCTCGTCATAAACCTACTTTTGTCTCGTCTCTTTCCCAAATCCCGAAATAATTATGCCGCTAACTCTTTCATTAAGAGATCTTGTACCCAATTCAATAAGATTTATAATAATATTGACATCTTTCATATCTCTCTCCCAAATATAAAAAAAAAAAAAAACATTTTGCATCTCACTATATAGTTATTTAATTTAATTTCATATTTTCGTTTGTAGTATTGTATTGATTATGTATTGCATTACCGTGTTTTTAATTTTCGTACGGAAACTTCACTGGTCTCTGCATAAATTACATATTTTAACTGTACATAAGTGCCTATAATGACTGTTTGTTTCCTGAATAAAGTAAAGTAAAATACAATAAATTGTTTATTTACACTTCAGTTTATCTTACAGGCGATTTCTTCCATACAACCAAGGTTTTACGGAACCCCAAAACGAACTAGTTATGTTTGGTGAAACAAATTGGGTATATAAACCACTGTTTGTAATTTGATGGATTTACCAGCCGTATACGGTCATAAATAATCAACGTCGGTGTGTTTTACAACTTTATGACTTCCAAACAGTTTGTTAATGAAATGAGGTTGTACCTACTTTTTATGTCTATGCTAAATTTGTCACCTTTGTATAGCTTTATAGCTTTTTTGTAAGTTTTTTTTAAAAGTAAGATAAAACTGTATTTTTACCATAACTTTGTAATTAATTAATAAAGCATTTTAGTAACCAAAATAAAACAGCACCTTTGTAGGTAATTCCAACGTGAGCTATAATAAAGTTTGAGTTATTTAAGAACAGCTTATATCCTAAATAAGCCTGACTATGCATCCAACCTAGAACCTCTAAACTATTCAAAGGTTCCACAGAAAAAAATGGTCTACTAAAAAAAATACTACTTACTTGTTACGTTTTTCATGCTGACTGTACCTACAAAAGGTATTATTAAAAATTCCTAATTAAAAAGCCAATAAGTATTGGTATCAATTCCACATTTCAGGCAAGTGTGAAAATTAATTAAATAACATCATTGCACAATGCAATTACCATTAAAACTGTTAATTTAATGAATTATTATCATTGTGAGGATTCAGTGCGTTGCAGATCTTGTCAAACTTGTTCTACGTGCCGATTGCATCTTTAGTTCTTTATAATCACACTTCACTGCACGTTTGGTTTGACAGTTGACATGAGAGATGCCTTATCAGCAGTTTATATGGAAGGCGGGCACAAAAACTAAATATTGGAAAAATCGTAATATTGGATAGCTAATACAATAACATAAATACGTCAAAAATATTACAGAATCTGGTCTGAAAAAAAAAGATTTTTGGCCAGTGTGTGTTGCCAGTGATGAGCACTGACACGCTAACTATGGGCCTTATAAACAGGCTTAAAGTCGCGGAACGGACAGTGGAAAGGACTATGCTCGGAGTTTTCCCTGCGGGATCGAATCAGGAATGAGTCACCGGCATAGCCAGAAGGATTGCAAAGCTGAAGTGGCAATGGGCAGGGCAAATGATCGTTGGGGCAGAAAAGTGCTCGAGTGGCACGTACTGGGAGACCCAGCGTAGGCAGGCCCCCTACAAGATAGATCGACGATCTCGTCAAAGTCGCCGGTAAACGCTGCTGGATGAGAGCGGCGCGGGACCGAAGACGTGGAGAACCTATGTCCAGCAGTGGATGTCTAAAGGCTGTTGATGTTGAGGACGGATAGGGTTCGTTGTATAAAAGTTTACCTAGACCTGAACTCTACTTAAGTATTGATTTTTTGTCAGTTTTGCCGAATTGACAGCGAATCAATGCTTAAAATAAGATCAACGCTAAAAAAAACTTTTATAATACGAACCTTTGTCACGTTAGAATTTAAAAAAATGCCAAGTAAGAACCACCATTTCATAAAATTACAGGAGTAATATACTTTTCCAGCTCCAGACTTGGACCGCCAACGCGTTAATACTGCCAGTAATAAATTAACAGTTGGATTAATAAGCCTATACCTATGCCACTATCATAAGTAAGATCCAATACTCGTTAACCAGAAGAGCATGACATGACAGACCATAACTCCTTAAAGAATTCCCATGCAACTTCTTATCGAGCAGTCTTCTCTGCGGTTTCGTAGGAAAGGTCATCTACACTGGGTGATATATGGCCTCGTTCACTAGGCATCGTCAAATTGAAAAAGGTTAAAATTTGTCTCAGTTGCTAGTACAATCACTTGAATGCATAAATATGTTTGTTGCCATTGGTTTGGATAAGACAAAAATTAATATAGATGTATTTGGAAAACTATCACTATGTATGTTTATGTATTTGATAATTAGTAGGTCCCTATAGCTCAACCTATGAACCTACTATCTTTATGGCTAGATGGATATGTGAATTTTTACTTTACTATTAAATGTTGCTGAGGCTACATAAAAAAACAGGGAATGTCACTTTTAGTAAAGAAATATGAAAGTTGACACACAGATTTAAATTTTCGGAGAAAATGGGTAGTTTGACTGCAGTAATTTTGAATGCATTTTGTTATTGTCTTTTATGTTTTTATTCCTAGTAACATCGCTTGCTTATCTTTCATCAGGTCGGTAGGTCTATCAACGGACAGTTTTTAAATAAGCCCGAATTGTAAACTTGTTTTGTAAGGGTTTAAGTGATTGGCTTTTAAAATGATCGGTCTAACCGTAAAGCTGGAAAATATCAAGCCTTATCTTAGTAATCTTTCTTACTTTCGAGACATTTTTGTTCGCATTTCAAAACTTCGAAAACGGTTTAACGAATTTTTGAACCGCAGATATTATATTTTTTGACATAATATTGTATGTAATAAATTTATTTTAAATATGTTTCATTTTCCAGAAAAAACAAACACATAGCCGAAATTCAAAACCTCAATAATTTTCTATTACTAGTAGTCTAAAGTATGTGTAAAAATCAAAAGTTGAGTAAGGTTTCAAAAGGTATAGAATTTTTTTAAATATAAATTTGAAAATCGGATTATGAGCTATATGTTATTTTTCCGTGTAACATCGACTTAGAATATCCCTACCACTCCTGGATAAGCATGTCGCAAAAGGCTACTAATCCGAGTGACCCCTCTTGGTGGAAGGATGCCGTCAAGGTCCGACTGGCTAGCGACCACCCTTCGTGTATTTTAAGAAGTTCTTTTCTTTTTCTTTTTCTTTTTCTTTTCTTTTTCTTTTCTTTTTCTTTTCTTTTTCTTTTCTTTTCTTTTTCTTTTCTTTTCTTACTTGTTTTCATCTTCCCTTATCATCAAGTAATATTGAGATAAAACGCGGGCTTAGTCTTCAATAATAAAAAAACGTCTTTTCGTACTAAAAACAATAGGATTTGAAATAGGTAACTCTCATCTGTCTTTCTTTAAATAATGCTATCACTTTCATTTCGGGGTAAATGACTACAAATGCGCTCCCTCCATAGACTTGCTGAGATGTCTTCAAAGCAAAATTGCTACAAAGAGGATCCTGAAGAAGTCTCTACCATCGACGCGGCGGTGGTCTATTGGATTAGTCTAAGGGCACGTTAAGAAGTCGTCGTGGCGCCGTGGTTACTGTGCATATCAAACGATATCGCAGGTTAAGCGCGCTCGGTGCGGCCGGTATAAGGATGGGTGACCGCCGACCATTCGTTTCTCACGACGACTTCCGTGCTTCGGAGGGCACGTTAAGCAGTCGGTCAAGGGTGTTGTATACTTGTATACAGTAGTCGTTAGGGTTTGTCAATAGCCATTTCGGCACCCTGAAATATCTGACATCCACCAACATGACACCAACCAGCACCGGCCACCAAGATTACAGCCTAAACCTCCTCTTCACCCAGAAAAGAGACTCATAGCCCTGCAGTGGGCTCATTACACGGAGTTGTGATGATGATGATGATGATGACGTTTAAGGACAGGCGGGGCGTCGTGCGTTTTTTACTACATCACCGGCTTTAGTGCCAACGCTGCGTCACGCGTTCGAACGCGCGTTAGATTCATATAACACCTACTAAGAGAGATTCGAACATACAAAATTTCATAACATTTTCCGTACCGTATGCGCGTATCATACGCGGCGCGTGGCGCATTCCGAACGTCCGTATCGAACGCGCGTATGGTACGGACGTTGCAGTTTTGTATGAAACGCGCGTTCGAACGCGTGACGCAGCGTTGGCACTTACTATGGAACTATCCGCTGGTTTGAGTAAAGCCGGTGATGTAACGAAAACGCGCGAAGCCCCGCGCGACGCGCCGCCTGTGCTTAAACGAGCCCTTATACTTAATATACCTACCCAATTGGAGTTAGGTATAATTTTAGCATTTACCACTTCCGATAAAATATTCCACAAAATACATTAATTTCATTATTTTTGTATAAATATAAAAATATTAAGAAAACACAATCTTAACTCTAGATAGATTTAATAACTTATCAATAAGTTGGTGCAAGTTTTATTATTTTTATTTTAAAACCCTTTATTGAACACACAAACTGACTTTACTTAATCTGTTTATAATATAAATCTATCTCATATTTCTCAAAGGATTTTAATAATAAACTTAAAGAGTAATTTCGCGAACGACTGCAAGCGAGTTTTATGATCTTCAAATTTAACCTCTTGGCAACAGCGATAAAACCAATATTTGTTTTAAAATATATATATAAAATTAACCGTTACCATTACCCGTTATTATAAAATTCATTTTATTTTATTATAAATTATCTCAAACAATCTTTACAAAAATCGAACAATTTATGAGGCGACATCACTGTAATGCTTCGGCTACACTACCGTGATATGCCAGTAATTATTGCTATAACTTAAACAACACCTAGGTGTAACCACGATTTACGGCCATAATTTTACAATGCCAATCAATATGGCAAATGGCGGTAGGCAATAGCTCCGGCGGCGGTCTTTTTTCGCACATCAAAGAAAATTACCGCAGTAATTATAGCGTCTGTGGCCACACTACCGTTTGTCCAGTGTGCAATATGAGCTCACCGGCGACGCACGTATCGACCGACATGGAGTGGTCAAATGAAAAAGCGCTAGAGTTTTTATAATTATTCCAATCCGAACCGTCTCTTTGGGATACCCCTTTTTTCTTCTTTTAGCTTTGTTGAAATTTAGAAGATTCATGTAAAAATAAATGGCACTCATAAAACACAACACCGCTGCAGCTTCGACCTCCATCTTGAAAAAGTGATATTTTCCGCCAAATTTATTGACATATCACGGTAATTTAATGCCATAATTATTGCCGGTAGACGGTAAGGTAGTGTGGCCACACCAGTTCATGCAGTAATTTAAACGGTAATTTAATGCCATAATTATTGCGGTAACAGCCCGGTAGACTGTAAGGTAGTGTGGCCGTAGTATAATGGTCAATTAGAAACTGTCACGCCAATCATCATAAAACCAATTAACTATGGTAGCTAAAAAGGCCCGGCCCGAAATATGTAGCAGCGTATTGTGATATATGACAAATGGAAATTATCAATTCTGATTTATGAGTTTATTTTTTTGCCTAAAAAACTCGTCGGTAGCCACAATTATCAATATCTAACCGTTAGACCGTTAGTAGCAATCGCCGATGGCCATAATCAAAACGAAAAGAACAATTAATGACTTAAATTAATAAAGCAAAGGAGACTTTTATTTAAATAATAAACGAATTTAAACCATTAATTAACCGATGTCACCCACATTCATTTAAAGTCCTTGTCAATGTTTTTGCTTAAGAGGACCACCAACGATAGGTAAGCATATAACACCTATGGTGATTTGTTCTGGCAAAGTCGTATGAAGAGTCTTTCTAGACCCTTGTGCTATCACGACCACTTTGGCGATGGGAAACCAGTCTTCCTCAGACGCCAGTGGTTGCGGGTTCGATTCTCGCACGGAACAACAAAAAAAAATGTTCCGTGTCTGGGTTTTTATCTATTTATGTATTTATTTTTATTTATTTTATTTATTTTATTTTTACATTTTAGGAAGACTATCGATTTTATAGTTTATAATAAATAAAGGACAATAGCACTTTTACAATCATTAAAAAGTCTCCACTGATAGAACCAAAATAAAGATATAAATAACATTCGTTAATTTTCATATCATGAAAGTTCATAATCGAAAAATTATACAAACTGAGAAAAACAAAAAATATACTACATGATCAATTTGTTGAAAATAACAATTACTTAATGCGTGAGACTATAAATTAGGTTAACTACATATTAGATAGAACCAAACTAAAAACAGAAAAGAAATATATACATATTAGTATCCTGCCAATACTCACTCTTAAAATTATATGTTGAAGAATGTGATGAAAATACCAATTACTGCATGATATAATATATTAGATTACTTATAACTAGATTACTAACATATTAGATTACCTACATCTTAAAATAAATATAATTTATACAAATAATAATTATAATACAATAAATACAAATACCTACACATCAGAAAGTATAGCGCATAAATACAAATGAAATAATAATAAACATTATATGTGAAAGTTTGGGTGGATGATGGATGTATGTATGGATGTTTGTTCTTCAATCATGGCAGAACGGTTCAACGAATTTGGATGATATTTGGCTTTGTGACAGTTTACCGACTGGCTTAACCGAATCAGTAAGTAAAATAATAAATAAAATATAGAATTGATGCGTTTACAAGTTATAAGTTGGTTAATTTTGTGAAAAATACTTGATTTAATTGATGTTTTGTTTTTTGAATATTGGTGAAAAAGAAGTCAATATCGGCGTTATTTATTTTATACAACCTGTTGTTAAAGGTCTGCGGAGCGCGGTGAAGATAGGTATTTTGTCGGTAGTTTGTACTAGCTGGTGGAAGATGAAATAAGGGACTATGACGGAAGGTTCTAGTGGGTGTATAAAAAAGAAGTTTCTCAACTAGTTTAGGACAATCCACAAGTGAATTAGCAATTTTTTTATAGAAAATTATGTCTGCGCACTTGCGTCTCGACTCCAACGGCAAAAAGTGGTACTTCAAACACTGTTTAAAGTAATCTCTTTCCCTTAATTTGCAACGATAATTGAGAAAGCGAAAAAATTTACGTTGTACTCGTTCGATTCTTTCAATGTAGACTTCGTATCTCGGGTTCCAAATCTGGGAAGCGTATTCAAGGTGAGATCGAACATACGCACAATATAGTATTTTAAAGGTTTTCACGTTTTTAAAGTCTTTACCAGTACGCAAGATGAAACCTAAAGATTTAAGAGCTTTCTTTACAATGAGTGTTATGTGACTCTGAAATGTAAGCTTGGAGTCATGCAGAACGCCCAAGTCTTTTACCTCAGAGACACGTTGAAGAAGATGACTTTTTAGTTTGTAGTTATATGAAATTAAATTGTTCTTGCGACTAAAAGTTATAACAGCACATTTGTCTACGTTGAGGTCTAGCTTGAATTTAGTACAATAAGTATCCAATCTGTTAAGGTCTTCTTGCAATAGGAAGCAGTCATTAATACTTGAAATAGATTTAAAAATTTTCATATCATCTGCAAAACTAATGAGCGTGGAATTTCGAAAACATGAATCTATATCCGACACGAATATTAAGAAGAGAAGTGGTCCCAGTAGTGATCCTTGTGGAACTCCGCTGGGGACTGTTACCCATTTGGACATATAGTTTTGCAACACTACTGCTTGTGAGCTGTTAGAGATATAGGAAGTTAACCACCTCAACAAATCACCCCTGATACCAGCCTTCTGTAGTTTCTCGATAAGGATACGATGGTCAATTCTATCGAAACATTTGGTATAGTCGGTATAAACAACATCTGCTTGGTTACCGTTGTGCATGGATTCAGAAACAGCTTCATTCAAGAGTACCAGGTTGCTGATGGTAGATCTTCCTTTCACAAATCCATGTTGCGACAGTGGAAGAGAAGCACTCAGTGAAGAGTACAAGTGTTCATATACTGATTTTTCAAATGTTTTAGCAACGACACATAATTTCGAAATGGGACGGTAGTTGTCAATAGCACTTTTGTCGCCTTTTTTATAGATAGGTGAAATAAACGCCTTCTTCCATATTGACGGTACATAGCCTTGTTTGATAGATCTATTAAAAATAATTTCCAATGGCAATGATAACAGATCCGCACATTCAATAAATAAAATAGGTGGTAAAGAATCGGGCCCGGCTGATTTCAATTTATCTAATTTCAGTAGTTTGGATTCAATAGAGGTCCGCGTGATAAAAAATGTTGAAATGTCGCAATCAATAGTCGTTTTGTATTCAGTTATGTCAGGTGGCAATGATCGTGTCGAATCTGGAGTAAAAAATTGAGATTGAAAGAAATCGGAAAATAAATTACAAATATCACTACCTAGACTGGCACTTATACCATTGTACGTCATAAGATTAGGTATAGCGTTATGTTTGGATTTATAAAAACTCCAAAAATATTTAGGGTTTGATTTTATAGCGTTTTCCACGTTTTGGATATAAGATCTGTAACAATCCTTTTCCAGTACCGCAGCCCGATTCCGCAGAATATCCATAGAGTGTTTATCACTTAACATAGCATATTTTTTAAACTTACGATAATACCTAAACTTTTCTTTAAGTACTTTAATAAGCGCTGAGGAGTACCATGGTGGATATTGTCTTTTAGGAATCTGTTTTTTGGGAACATATTTATCTCGCAACTTATAAAGTACTTCGTTGAAAAAACGAACCGACTCTTCAATGTTCATCGTAAGTAGCTTCTTGTGCCAATCAATTTTTGCCAAATCGTCCCTAAACATGCTGAAATCCGCCCTATGGTAACAAAACTTTGTTCTAGGTGCAGGTTTTAGACTTTCGGTAGGGCAAGCAGAAGGAATGTAAATTTGAAGTGCCATATGATGCGGATCCAGTGGAACTAGTGGGTTTGAAATGCTATCGACACAGACATCATTGTTGCAAAGTACCAAGTCCAAAATCCTACCAAATTGGTTAGTTATGTGATTGTACTGACTTAAATTAACGAGGTTTAGTTGATCAATAAATTCTGTTTCATTTTTACCTAACGTCATTAAATTACTCGGTTTCAGATAAGAACTCACGCTTGACAGGCTCCAACAAATAGAACTCATATTAAAATCGCCAAGTATAAGAAACTTATCATTTGGGTTTAATAATAAAATATCCTGTAGTTTAAAAAGGAAATTAGATAGTTGTCGAGAGAAGTTAAGACCCATATTTTCATTGCACAAGTAAATAACGCAAACATGTAGCTTATCTTTACCTACCTGTATCGTAATCCATAGTTCCTCCGCTGAGGAGTGCCACTCCGGACGCACGAAAGTGCAAAGGTCACTCCGCACGGCTAGCAACACTCCCCCGCCTTTACGCTGTTCCGTGATTGCATACCTACGGTCGCGTCTCCATACACAGTACCTATCGTCAAATATCTCAGAATCTGAGATGTTATCGTTAAGCCAGGTCTCTGTTAAGCCTATTAGGTCATAATTTACTAGGTTTAGGTTTCTGAAAAAAACTGACGTTTTTGTTCGCAACCCTCGAACGTTCTGGTAATAACAAGTTAGGTTATCTACCATTTTTAATGCATACTATAAACAATATAAGTAATGATAATATGAGTTTAAATATTATAAAAGTTTATATCTAGGTTTATATCTAGGTTCCTCCCTAGTTTGCTACATGGTATCACATAACACAAGCTTTGCTTACTTTGCTTAGTTGGTGTGATTGTCTGGGGATTTTATTTATTTATCATGTTAAGAAGGATTAATCTCCGTAAAAACTGTTTTATCTATGATATATTTTTTACTAATTCTTTTTAGGTAGGTACCTTTTGCTAGTATCCAATAATTGATTATTTGAAAACCAATCTTGGATATCTTCTTCCACTAACACAGGCTTAGAACAAGAATATGAATCTTAATTTATTTTACACCTCTTCCTCATAAATAATTCCGTTTATTAGTAAAAACCCGTACAGTATTTTTTATGTTAACGCGTTTAGTCAAACAGACGTGGAACTTAGCTTTATATTATGCAGTGATCTATTGTAATAAAACTATAGAGCTTGTTTGTCTTTTTTTAGCGGTAATTTCTGGAACCACCCTTTGGATTTGAAAAGGAAACTGAACAAGCACCCGAGCGAAGCCGGCAACTATGGCTAAATAACAAATAAGTCGATTTATTTTTGCAATATATTTATATTTACATAATCATCGAATACAGAGCATTAAAAAACCGTCTTCACCAAATTGTCAAGTCCATGTTTATACTTTGGCTGAATTGAAATGCCACCTACATAATGTATATTCCATTTTCATATAGGTAGAAATATATTCTTTGAGTATTTTGTAATCATCAATATATATAAAACTGTTCCGTTACTGACTGAGTGACTGACAGACAACGTACAGCCGTAACTACTGGGCGTATAGAGCTGAAATTTGGAACATACATTCTTTATGTTAGGGTGCACTAAGGAAGGAATTCCCGAAATTCCAACGGGAACGGGAAATATAAGAGTTTTTAATTTGTATGAAAAATCTTATACATTGAGTGCACCGATGTGAAGCTTGGTGTAAAGGTTTTTCAATGTATGTTTGGTGGTGTTATGAAAGGAATTCCCGAAATTCCCACGGGAACGGGAAATATACGATGTTTTAGTTTGTATGAAAAAATCTTTTTCCGTAAGTGTACGGATGTGATACTTGGTATAAAGGTTCTTCAATAGGTATCTGATTGTATTATGGAAGGAATTCCCGAAATTCCCACGGGGTCGGGAAAAATAAGAATTTTATGTTTATGCGCGTATGAAGTTGCGGGAAAAAGCTCGTTTTCTTATAAAGTACTTCATCGATTTTGATGAAAAATATGGGGCCATCTCTGAAGTTCCTTCTACCAAATGAAATAAGAATTATCAAAAACTATTTATAATTGACCAAATAAATAAAAAATAAAGAATTGAGAATATCTTCCTTTTGGCAGTCGGTTGAAAAGTAAGCCATGTTGGTAATCATTTCATTATAATATTAGCGCGTTGTCGGGTTTCTTGCCTTGAAGGCATTTTCTTAGTCAATGTTTTAGTTAAGTGTGAGAACCTTTAGAAGCTTTAGTAAGAGAAATAATTTACAAATCAAAATAGACGTTTGTTTGTTTAACCTTTATCTTAAATCACTAATCTGAGTTTTTTTTATACAGTGCCATCAAAACTTAAACAAAAAAAAATATATTCAACAATTATTTAAAATAATTTTGGTTTTTATAACTCTTAGAAACGCACCAAGAACAATAATAAGGAGCGAACCCTTAGCCTTCTAACCTCTGTTGCCCGCGGCAGTGAAACACCACAAATTATAAAATTAAATAAAAGTTAATTACCTTTTATTATTACAAAATAATCTATGAAGCATAAACTGTTACTATCTAAGTATGCAAAACGACTTCTTTTTATTATTTAAAAGGTTTTGCAACATATTATATGGCGCATGAAGTGTTATCGCATTTCTTATTTACTTACTATTTTAACTTATTACTTCATTAAAAATCTATATTACATAAACAATAATTATGCAAAGAAAAGTTTTCGTTCTTTTTATTATCTAGATATTAGTTCATAATCTTGGCTGGACTGGGAGCGAAAGAAAAACATAGAATGTACCAGCTGCTTCTCTTTCCGGGCAGATTGTGAAGTTCAGTTTAAGGACAGAGATTTAATTGGCGTTTTTGTGGGCGATAGGCTGACCCCCTATCACTGCAATAGCTTCTTTCTATCATTATAATACCTCCTTTGTCAAACGTAACATCAGATGGTCTTACAACCTCTGGTGTTCTGCCTACCCCATAAGGGTTACAGGCGTGAAGTTATGTATGTATGTAATTGGTTCAAATAGAGCATTTACATCATATTGGACGAATAACGTTGAAGTGGTTTATTTTTATTTTTGTACAGTAAAAAAAGTAGGTATGCTTTTTTTAATTGAATGAATTTATAAGTTTTAAAATTTACATAAATGTGCCAGATTGGTTGTTTATGGCCCATACCTCCTCGTCACCCAGGGGAGAGCTCTGCAGTGGGCTCATTACAAAGAGTTGTGATGATGATACCGAAGGCTGTACTGACTTAGCTTAAAATGTTCCTGGAACGCATTATTACGAGACTACTAAACGAATTTGGTAAACCGCTTGTTTATATCCTGGATTAAAACACACAACTGTCATTATTCTGGCAACTAGCTCTCGTGTGATTATTTCAGGAAAGTAGTAGTTTATGGTGGCAGTGTTCACTCCTAATACAGGTCTGCGTACCTAAAAGGAGTGTCCTTCGACATATTTTGTAAATGAAATTTGCCAAAAAAGAAATTTTGAATTTTGAAATTTTAATTTGAATATCAGGAGCCGAATCCCATTGCCATTCGCTTTTAAGAATAAAAAATCGATTAAAATCAATTCCTACCATACTTACTTCCTGACACCACACAAGTAGTTAGCATTTCTTGTGCTAAACTATAAACGATTTCTTGTATTGCCTATTAATTAAATTAAACATTTAAATTATGAGTAAATACTTAGGCCTACTAAAGATAATAGAATTACACAGATAACAAAAAAATTGATCTCCTTTCTCAAGCTTTGTCAATTAAAATGCGTTATTGTGATTTTTTGTAATGATCGATCAATGGTGCGAAGATTTTAATTGATTTATAAATGGCTGCAAAAAGTACAATACTCATTTAGGTAGCAATACTTGTACAGGCAGAACCTATTTCTGGAGAAGTTTGATGATTTTTCTAGACAAAGTTATGTATACCTAATACCTATTCATGAATTAGGACTTCCAGAGATTGCTTATGATAAAAAAAACTTTATTCTCATTTAGAATTTATGCAATGAAAAGTAGTAAGTATCTAATAGAAAAATTACCCATAGTAGAGTTAGGTAATTCGTTCTTTCATTAATTCACGTAAGTAATTCATTCCACTTAATACAGTTACACTTAACAATTAAAATTAAAACAATACTGTACAATAATCAACGAATGCAGTGCATTAAAAAAAACGACTTCACGTCAAAACTTTGGCCGAAAATATCATCCACGTAAACATTTTCCGAAAGCATACATATTGTTTCAAAAATTTGAAATTTTCAATGAAATACTGAACTGATTTCAATGAAATTTATATGGGACCCATTAAGAATTTTTAAAATCGATTCATAACTGTCAGAAATATCGTGTACTTTCCTCGTGTACCTCCTCCTTTTTTGGAAGCCGGTTGAAAAGGTAAAATTAAAAGTAGGTACTTATTGCAATTTGGGCATCATTGTTTATTTTATCCACCTTTTTTTTTTGTAAAAGTATTTAACATTTGTTGCCTTTGTTTAGACAACGCTAATATATCCCATATTACAAGCTTTGCTTAGTTTGGGGTTTTTTGTAGTTGATTGTCTGAGGATTTTATTTATGTATTTAAAACTATTTTATTCAGCTTAATAAACGTTTCAATTTAAGACACTCAAACGCGAATGTAATAACAATATGATATTTATTGAATAAATCCTACTCAATGCAAGATTTCCCGAAATGAGTTTCATGAATAATTACCAAAAAATATTCTGAAAGTTAGCGAATCTGTGTCGCCTTTTGCATATTCCTTGCGCCGTCATTAACGACTTTCTACGTTTCTGTGTATAATTTAAGTATTCGTATTAATTACTAGCTGCTGCCCGCGACGTCGTCTGCGTGAACGCTATGCAGCACCAAACGCACCTACGATTATAACACTGCTAGCGTGATAATATGTAGCCTATATGTTGACCCGACTTCTTAACTATCTTCATGCCAAATTTGAAGTAAATCCATGCAGTACTTTTTGAGTTTATCCCGGAAAGACAAACAGACAAACAGACAAACAGACAAACAGACAAAAATTCTATAAAACTATATTTTTTGTTTCTGTTTCGATTGTAGATCATACCCCAAGTATTCTTTTAAAAAAATATTCAATGTACAGTTTTGACTTTCCTACCATTTTATTATATGTATAGATTGATATTCGACACAGCAAATGCTTAGCTATTATACACACGGAAGGAACTCCTGTCGGTACGTAAATTATGTATTCGACACGAAACTATGAGTTTATATAAGCGTGATGTTGAAGTTACGTCAAAATGGCTAAATTAAAAAGAGACATTACATGCTGTGTGTGACAACGTCTAATTAGAACTGTTTTTTAAAGAGTACGTATTATCGTTATGTTGTTAGCACAGAGATTTAACTTGACTTGATTGTGACGACCGGAGTTGAAATCCATACAAAGGATTTATCTTGGTTTTTACACATTTAACACATTTACACATGGTATCTTACTTCTCACTAATATTTCGATTCCCGCGGGAATTTAAGGATAAAAAGTAGCCTATGTGCTATTCCAGATTACACTCTAGCACTGTGTCAAATTTCATTAAAATCCGTTGGGCCGTTTTGCCGTGATTGAGGAACAAAAATCCACACATTCACATTTATAATATTAGTAAGATGTGAATATATGGATGTTTGTTTCTCATTCACGGCAAAACGACTTAACGGATATGAATGAAATTTAACATAGTGATAGAATACAACCTGCAATAGCACATAGGCTATTTTTTATCCCGAAATTCCCGCAGGAATCGAAATTGCGCGGATAAAACCGCGCGCAACAGTGAGTACACAAATAAATATAGTGTACTTTCTTGACCCGTGTTTGACCTAAATATCACCTGGTCGGTGAAGATGAAGTCGAAGATGACAGCAGAAGGGCTTTAAAAAGAACTGACTCTTCATGACATTTAAGTACAATATCTGGCGGCAGATTTTAAATGAAGGGTGGTCGCTAGCCAGACGGGAATATTAACGGAGCATATTACCAGCAGAACGCTGATATTCGATAGTGCATTTTATTTGAAGGTCTCTCCGGTGGTAGGATCCGGCAGCAGTTAATTAAATTCTTTGCTTGAAAATAACTTTTTAAAACAATAAAATAGTAAAAACTTATTGTAGGTTGCTAGATATTTACGGGAACATGAAAATACGCTATTAAATTGCTTTGAGAAAAGATTTTCACTTTCAAAATATTTAATGAAATCTTAAACTTATTGACGTTCTACAAGAGATGGCAAATGAGCATGCGCATCCTGTGTCTGTGACTTACGAATTTGAATAAACAGCGTTATTTGTAAATAATAAACAAATGAATTCAAGAGAACATTGTGTTTTTTTATTCTTTTACAAATAATATAATTTTTTTTTCAAATACGCAAACTATTTACAAAAAACTTTAACCATTGGCTAACTTACACAAAATATCTGAAAATTAAAAAGTTTCTTTATAGTTGTTAATTGTTGGTAGGTACCTAATCAGAGTTTAAGGGTATTTTTTTCAGAGTGCCTTTTCATTCGATAACGAAATCTAAACCACCTTCAGCTCGGTCAGCACAAGGATGCATGCCGCTGACGATTATCACGACAGAAAATATGCGTGCTTCGGAGGGCACGCTAAGAAGTCAGTTCCTGTGCTATATATTTGTACAAAATAGTCATAAGGGTAAGTCAAAAGCCTTTTTAGTACAATAAAAATTCTAAAATCCAAAAACTAGCACTGGAAGAGCTTTTGGTTAATGGCCCAACCTCCTTCGTCATTCAGGGTAGAGAGTCATGGCCTTGCAGTTAGAGTTGTTTTTTACTACATTATACTGTTTACTATTGAACAAAAATAAAGTATACAAAATACTGTTTTCAGCATAAAAAGTTGTTGTTAAGCTGTAATTAATAATTTGTGCAAGATGCTATAAAAATATGTGTTTAAAACATTAAATAAATTGAATACTGTTTATTTTTCTATAATAGGTACTATTTGATATTCTTTTCAGACTCAGATATACTTTATTTCTAGAAAAAAAAAGTTGACAACCCTATCTGCTCCTGTAGTGGGCTCCTTAGAATAAGTTTTTTTTTGTATTATAGATTAAGCCCGATATTGACCTCAACCTCACCTGATGGTAAGTGAAGATGAGGTCGAAGATGAAAGCACACGGGCCTAAAGCACTGGCTCTTCATGACATTAAATTACAATATTTGGCGGCGTATTTTAAACGAAGGGTGATCGCTAGCCAGACGGGCCCTGACGGGATCCTACCACCAAGCGGGGGTCACTCGAATTAGTCGCCCTTTAAGCGGTAGGGCTATTCTAAGTCCCTTCATTGGTATTTTATATTTACTCGTATATCAATATATATAAAACTGTTCCGTTAGGTACTGACTGAGTTACTGAGTGACTGACAGACAACGCACAGCCGTAACTACTAGGCGTAGAGAGCTGAAATTTGGAACATACATTCTTTAGGGGATGTAAGGGTGAACTAAGGAAGGAATTTTCGAAATTCCCACGGGGACGGGAAATATATGATGTTTTAGTTTGTATGATAAAATCTTATTCTTTGAGTGCACGGATGTGATACTTGGTGTAAAGGTTCCTCAATAAGTGTCTGTTTGTATAATGGAAGGAATTCCCGGAATTCCCACGGGAATGGAAAATAGGACTTTTGAGTTTATGCGTGTAGGAAGTCGCGGGCAAACGCTCGTTTAACATGTATTTTGGTTGTACTAATTTGCATTGTATTTAAATAACTCCCTACTCGCAAGTCTACCGGACGTTTTTGAAATAAACCATATCTATCTACCAACCCATGTACCACTTATATTTTAATCTATGAACTATCATTTTTGATGTGTACAAAAACTGTTGAAAAATTAAGAATGGTAATAAACTATACAAGGTGTAAATTCATAATTTTATATGTATTCTGTAGAACCTAGCTCCGCTCAAGTATAGTTTAAGTTTCTGTCTTTGCTGTTTTCAAAGCAATATTTGCATGCGATTACTCGGCTAGTAGGTAACACACACCGCATGTCTAGGGATATTACATGAAAGACTTCTTAACTTAAAAACTACTTACTTACAGTATAAAAAGTTAGAATAAAAAATATTGTGTTCTTTACCACCTATTCCGAAATAAAAAAAAATAAAAAACAAATACTCTTTGCATCTCTTTTTATATATTGCAAGCATAAACCATAATATAAACTTTAATTTCATAAATAATTGCTTTAGCAAAATATTTACAGAATTTTGTTAAATAATGATGTAATATCCCTCCCTACGCATTGTTGATGTGTGTATATCGTAACGTTTAATACATTGTTTTATCCCCTATTTAAAACCCTTGTGGTTTGATATTTAAAAGTAAAGTAATCTATGTTTTAAATTGTAATTTCATTCTGCAACTTTTTTTTATAATGTTATTTTATATTTCTAGTCATGTGCTAGAAAATATGATGGCAAACGAATAAAAAATCAATTAAAAATGATGTATTGTGGTGTTTAAAGAAATGTTTAATTAATCCGCACTAATTGAGTCAAATGAAAATCATTGAAAATAGGTAACTATAAGGGACGTAATGGACAAATTAAATATCTATGTACGTACCTATGTATTTGCTATAATTCCCTATAATATAAAAATGCGATATTAATATAAATATTAAATATAAACCTTTTTATTTCAACTTACCACTATCATCCATCTTCAATTATATCATCAACTTCACTTAACACAAACATTTTTTACTATTAACAACATTAAAACTATAAAATCTATCCATTAACGGATTCTAAATTTAATTAAAAACTATCATGCTATCGTTCCATTCCAAATTAAATTTAAAAAAAGAACTATCGCGCTGTCAAGTTTTCCCGCACAATTTGACGCGATCGCCCATGACACGACCGCACCTAGAGTGCGTTCACTTATTCTGCATGAAAAATCGCCGGATTCGAACGAAGCCGCCCCTCGGTAGTAACTTTTCTCCTTTCTATTAAAAAAAAAGCCGCAAAGAGCGATTTTTTTGCGATAAAAGAGTTCCGTGCAAATATAGAAACTATTCACCCTCAATTTTAAAGATTTTTAAAGGATTTGTATTCTATTGACCTTAAACAATATTTTTTTAATTAGTTCGACAAACTTAACATAATAATATTATTAAAGTAGAAGTTAAATTTTCCATTTCCATTTAATTAGGTTACAGTCATTTTTTTTTTGTTATTTATTGTAAAGTTTTAAGTTTTAAGTCCAAAGAAAATATAAATCCGAATAAAAAATTGGAGTTAAATATTGAAATGCGATATTTAAGGTAATACATTACTAATTCGATATTTCAAGGATCCCCAGAAATTGAAATAACTTATAAAAGAAGGTCAATTTGCACCTTACCGTAAGAAATATTTATTTGAATATATTAATAATGTGATTAAGAATTTATGTATTCGTATCGAAAATTAGGATAAGTAAGTTTCTGCATAATGTTCGCGTGTGCTAATTTTTGGCTGATTCGAAATTCAAGATTTCAAGCTCTAAATTAGAATACGATGATATTTAGTTTTTTGTCGCATACCTTAACATAGTTTCAAAGATTTAAATTAAATTTGATGTGTTCAAGTTTTTTCGCATATTAATAGCAGTGTACAGCTATAAGATTTTGGGATAGACCATCTAGAACGGCGGAGAAATCTACACTGATCGACTGCTTTTGACTTTTAGGATGGACTGGCGTATATCAACATGACATGACTTTTATAAGTTAGTTGGTGAAATGTCTTTGGAACTTTATTGTAAAAGATACCTAATTGTCAACGGAGGAGGGTGTTGGTTGTTACCCGCGATACAGTATCTAGTATTTACTATTGCAGGATTTGCGGTAACATCGTTATAATTATTTTATGTACGCAATGTTTATGTGACAATATTTTTATTTTTAAATTTTCAGTAGCCTTGCTAACCCAGAACAAGCGTATTGTCAGTGACTTATGCAAGTGATAGGTACCGAATAGGCGATACGAACTGCTAGGTAGGTAGGTATTAGAATCCGCATATTAATTTAGAATAGTTTATTGTGTATTTGATAGCCCCAGAGCTGGCGTAACGGTAAAGAGCGCCTTCAATGCCAGAGATCCTGAGATCGAATCATTTTTATCAAAGACCGATGTTTAAATGTTGCAATCATCCAGCTTACCGATGTTATTAATATTTTACAATGGAAATCATACGAGATATGAAAAATCCATGAATCGTCGACCAAAAACAGACTTATATTTTCCATCGGAAACGTTATTCTAGATGAAAGAAACTTGACACATATACAATAAGGGAACATTAACATTTCCGTACAACGGGAACAACGTTTTTATACAGCACAATTTATAAATCACTGTTATAATGGTTTACCTAGTGCACTAATGATCTTGCCGGTGGATGTGTGCAAGTGCGAGATATTTAACTTATATTCAACTTAGCCGTCCGTTTTCATATTCTAATCACTGTCGTATCAACTTTGAGATCTCTGATAGTATTTCTAACTGCTGTGTACACTATATTATTGTATTTAATAGTTGAAAGAAAATTTTAAAGTGTCGATCAATTTAAAGTAAAATATTAACAATTTTTGTAGTTATGCATTATACTTAGGATATGTCATAATCAATAAGATATGTATTACATTATACGCAGTTTTTAATTCAGGTTTAATAAGTTTTATTAACGTATTATAAAAACACACAGTCATTTCGTTTGTGGTAGCAAATCCAATTGCAAATCCTTTCCATTTCAAATACGTTGAAAAGAGTATTCTTACAATTAATTTATTAAGTCGATAATAACTAAAAATATTGCAAGTTTTTTTATATAATAATGATGTTTTATTGCTTTCTAACTGATGTGACCTTGTCAGTGAACATGACGCGTGTCTCCTATATTTTTGTTATAGTTATATTCGCAGACGCTGCGCTGCTGGGACAAAGTTATGTCAACTACTCTGTGTGAGCTATCTAGAATATTATAATATAGTACCTATTTATTTAATTTAAGATAATAGACAAATAATTTCTATATAATCTGTCAATGGAAAGTAAAAATGGACTTTACATAAAGCTATGCATAATGAGTTATTGAATCATCACTGTAATCGAACAGAAAAAAACAGTAACAATGGATTTTCCATATTATTATTGTCTTAAGTTTTCGCGATTCATATCTTAGAATAATGGATAGCAAAAGACTATTAACTATTCTATAATAGGATAAAGATAAATTATTCTATCGTATGAATATTACAAATGCGAAAGTATGGATGTTTGGTGCATAAATCGTGCCAAAACGGCCGAATGTAATTTGACCTATCCTACTAATCTTATATGCGAGAGCGAGTATATTTTGTTCACAACTCATGGATATGATATGTTTATTGATCATAATAAGGAAAAAAAAATCTGGTTCTGGTTGTTTATCTATTGAATATACTTATATGTATTATTATTCTAGGCTCCTCCCTTTTTCGCTACGTGGTATCCCATATCAAAAATTCGGTACTTTTTTTTTAATAAGATTTATATTTTCAATTGTATGTTTTTTGGGACACCAATCAACCCAATATTAATGTCTTCCTACTAATATGACACACGTTAAATTTTGTGAGGATGCCTAGAGATATTTAACTGCATAAATTTTATTTATTTACACTTCAGATTTTACAGGTAAAGTAAAAGAAAAAAGAACACTTACACTAAACATAAAAACTTGGCGGTCTTATCGCTGAGGAGCGATTTCTACCAGACAACCATGACTATATCAGGTAGACTATATCCCGTATGCCAGCATTTATCCTGAATGTTTTTTCAGCCGCTCGTTCTTGATTTTTTACTTATTTTCTAAATATCTTGATTTTTTTTTCCCCTTGAAAGTAATCTAAAGACAAGTAAACAATAATTGCAAAGCCAACATTTTCAATCCTGACAAGGCGTTATGGCCGCCACCGTAACGTTTGTAAAGACCCTAATGATTGGACTAGAATTTCCCATTTCAGAAATCTAACTCAAATTTAGAAACATTTTATAGCTACAACACGACCAGATTGACAATAAGTTTGCAACTTTAGTAGTACGGGATCTACAAGATCTAGGTTCGTATTCCGAAATATTAGGTAGGAACTCAACTTGAATATTTATTTTTTATAGTTCTCTATAGATAATTGCTATCAAACCTATGCTCAAGTCATGATCAACACTTTAGTTAGGTAGATATGGGCCCTAGAGAGCTTGCCTGCCAGAATCGGTAATATTGGCGACTACCTACACAATTGTGAAAGGGTGCGCATTGTTTCACATATTTTTTCAACTCCTAAAGTCGGAAGTCCGAAAATGTTTCTCATACCATTTAAAAACATAATGATCATGCTTTATAAAAAGTTTAAACACTACATAATCATTGAAATTCATAATATCACTTTTCATACACTTTGATTCTACTTATATTTGTTTATTTTAATGATCGAAACTCATTCGAATAAATAGATAATAAAAATAACTTTAATATTCATAAATATTTTTATCAATATTATTGAAAATCATAATGTCTATATTCATACATTTGTATTATACTAAAATATTCATTAACATTGTGATACAAGAAGGGCTCCCGCGCCGAAAGACGTATTCAGTGCGGGTAAGGTGCGACGACGAGCGTAGCGATAATCTCTACAATGTGAGGTCGGTCACCACAACCCCGACATAGTCAATAGTCAATCAAGCGATAACTCATCTAGACAAAAAACATGATAATATTGTCTGTTATAAAGCAAGATATTCTGAACAACGACGTTATGAGTTGACGTATGTTCTTAGTTTCAATTTCAATATTTCTGACACTCACAAAACATTATTTAGCCCAAATTAAGTTTCTTAAAGAACTTGTGTTATGGATACTAGATAACTGATACACTTAAGAACTATATAAACAAACATATCGTATAAATACATATTTTTATTAGAATAAATTTAAATAAACATATAAACATCCATGACTTGACGGCTAATGTCTGTGTTCACACCGCTATCCGCCGCCGCCGGGATTCGACCCCAGGACCTCTGGCATAGAAGGCAATGTATGGTACCACTACACCAGCCGGTCGTCACAAGTTAAAAAATTATTAATAAAGCAACATGATCATTAAATGTTATGAAGAAAAAAGATATGAAAAAGAAAATTATGAATTATAACTGGTTCTTTCTTGGTAGCAACAGTATGAATAAAAAAAAATATCACAAACTGTTAGCAGCATCGTTGATAGTACTAAAAATGTATGAATAAAAAAAGTATGAAAAATAAAGTTATGAAGAGATCATTATGAATACAAATCGGTATTAAGACAAAAAAATGGGGTTAGAATTTTATGTGAGCCAATATGGACCCGAAGTTAAGTCAAAGTTTTGCTGCGAAACCATGAAAATAGGTCTTTGTTGCAAATAATTTGTCGTGATCGTTACTACGAATGTCTATCTTAATATAGACACATTATGAACCATAAAAGTAACTGAGAAAACAATTTCCAAAGTCTAGGCTCTAAGTAGTATATAATCTTTATTAGCTTTTCGCCGACGCAGACTCACCAAACGGTGAAATATCAAAAGGCTGGCAGCCAGCTCATAAACGGGATCTTATCAGAAGAAAAAACCGAAAGTCAATAAAACTCAGACGTAACAACTCATTGTTTGTTAAGCTCCCGTACTTGCTAGATTTAGTAGTAATAAGCAAAATCTTATTAGTAGGGATGGGATTTCTAGGTGTGATTAATAATTTAAAGGCTAGTTTTCCTAGTAGGGCTCTAGGTTTAAGAGGTTCACAGATTGAGTCGTATAATATTATAATAATGATTCCAACAACCCAAGTCGCGACTGCAAATCGTATATCTTTCAAAACATAAACAATAATTTTACAATCCAGTGCTTTATAAGCTTTATGACTCTTTAGATAGCTTTTATTATCAACGGGAGATGGTTTAGTTTTGTAAGGTCGCAGTAAACTTCTTTTTCGAAGCTGTTGTAAATTTAATAAGTAGTATAAATTATTTGTATGCTTAGTAATCAATTGGTAAATGTTTATTTATGACCACTTCGTTATAGTGTTTATGTTTGTCTTGTCAAAGAGGTGAACACTATGGTTATTTGTTTATTCATTTATCAATACACAAGTATCAGGAGATAAGATATGGTTTAGCAGCGGGTGCTTTACTTCATCAAGGTAATTGTTGAAGAATACGAGCTAGCTAGAGCTGGAGTTGTCGAAAAGTACAGCCCCGTCGGGTGGGAATAAGTGAAAACTTGCAGAAAAAGACAATAATCAATTGTCCCTCGGTTTTATCCGCTTTGGAGGGACAAAACTTGTTCTACACACCTACAAGACACACCACCTACGTAAAGGCAGCAAACAGGAAAAATAATTAATGTAAGTATCCCCTTACTTACTTACATCAGGGATAGAAAAAATCGCATTGTGAGGCCTTCCCCAAGAAGATAAGATTATTCATAAGGAAGCTCAATTTCAGGATTGGGAAATTAAAACAATTTCTACCATTACCAACCTACGATAGCAACCATTGGATACTCTTACGATAACCATATCAAATTTATTTATTGTATTCAATTAACTACCAGTTAATCTATCGTGACCGCGTTTTTAGAAACAATGCCAGAATTTTTGAGTTACATTTTTAATCTCTGATTTGAACAATACTTTGATTTCAATAATTAATTATAATGGCTTCCAATTCGTTTACGTAGAAACACCCGTATCCTCTCTCTCTTTTTCAATGTACTATTTAACCCATCCTCTCCTCTTTATTTATATGAGCGGTTCACATAAGCGTACACTTCAACAAATGAAGTCACATAGCACTGATTTCTTTGCATAGTCGTTTACTGTTCGTGCTGTCGGATTGTGGAATTCCTTACCTTATGAAATTCGGGTGTCTAAATCATTAAATATAGTTAAAAGAAGAGGTGAGAGAACATTATCCCTCTTAAGCCTATGTCTCCAGAATCTATTATTTATATACAGGGTTAATTATAATCACCTCTTGCAGGCAGCCTCTCCACATGAATCCCAACAACATTTGTTGAGAGATGATGCGTTTATTAAAATTGACCCTGTATATGTTATAGAACGTTAATTGATAATATTTTAACAGTCGTCAATAGTCATAATATATTGTATTTATACGTTTTATTGTATGTATGTTTTGCACTTGATTTGTTCTTTCTTTTTTTCATTTCTCAGCCTCAGACTTGCTGGAAGAAATTTCTCTAAGAAATAAGTCTTGCATTCGTACATTGTTCCCAATTTAACTGTTTGTTTGTTTAAAGTTCCTTGTGTGACCAAAAATGATTAAATAAATAATGAATATAAATAAATTAATATAAAAACCTACCTAAGAAAGAACATTTAAAAGGATACTTTGAAACCTACAATCTTATTTTATTGGCTTAAAAATATGCGATGACAAGGAAATATTCGCAAATGCATAAAATAAACAGAAACGTTTTCCTTTTTGCAGTCAGCTAAAATTTCAAATTGCTATGTAAGTTGTTATCTTAAATAATTTGCATAAGTTATTATTAATAAGTAATAGTTTTAGTAAGTAATCCTGGCTGATACCTGAGACTTAATATCTTTTAAAACAATAAAAATATTACTTGAATATGAAGTACGCATCAATAAAAAATCTACATAGAGAAAATCCTAATAAAATAGATAGTTGTTTTATGTAAAATGTGCGTGAACTCGGTTATTCAATGTTTTCGCTGATTATATCATGTAAATAAGCAAACGTACGAAAATATTAGGTAAGAATGATCTAGATTGTTTCTTTATAGGTGATTAAAATGACGGTTGACGTCAACATCACCTGATGGTCAGTGACACTCATCGAAGATGTAATCAAATAGGTTAACTTCATAAAGCCTTCATTAAGTCGTCGTGGCGCCCCGTGGTTACTGTGCATATCAAACGATATCGCAGGTTAAGCGCGCTCGGAGCGGCCGGTATTAGGATGGGTGACCGCCGACCATTAATTTCTCACGACTTCCGTGCTTCGGAGGGCACGTTAAGTAGTCGGTCCCGGGTGTTGTATACTTGTATACAGTAGTCGTTAGGGTTTGTCAGAAGCCATTTCGGCACCCTGAAATATCTGACATCCACCAACCAGCACTGGACCAGCTTGGTGGATTACGGCCTAAACCTCCTCGTCACCCAGAGGAGAGACTCATAGCCCTGCAGTGGGCTCATTACACGGAGTTGTGATGATGATAAAACCTTGTCATTTTCGACCTAATCTTCACTTCCCATCAGGTGAGATTGAGGTCAAACGCGGGCTTAGTCACCAATGAAAAAAAAGCTACATGATGAAATTTCAGATATAGAGCAATTGGTGTGTCTCGCTCGTATTTGTAACATTTCGCGAAACGCGCATGTTAGGACATAATTAAGACAAATGGATAGAGCTAAAAGTTATACATACATAACTTCATGCCCGTATTCCTTATGAGGTAGGAAGGAAGAACACCAGAAGTTATAAAACCATCTGATGTCACGTTTGACCAAGAGCAATGTTCATGGTCCATTCAGTCACTGACCTGTCAAACTACTTTTTGTTTGAATGTATAAAGATGATATTGTCATTGAAATACTGCCTGTTTATGTTTATGTCTAACTACCATTTCAAGTGGATGATACTAGTAGTCTATTGAGTAACTTGAGAGGGTAAAATATTACTATCCTTGCTGCGGTTTCTAATATAAGTAAATGATTTGGAATTAACCGAACATGAGCTGTTATTTGCACCTTATTTTGTTTTAATACATTTCATGAGTTGTCAAAAACCTGACAGGTCAGCTATGAACATTACTCTTTGGAGGCTTTATAATGGTGGAGAGGGACTATTGCAGTGATATCGTCAGCCTATCGCTCACAAAAAATCTCCAATAAAACCTCTGTCCGTTAACTGACTTTTACAGTATGCCCAGGAAGAGAAGCAGCTGGCACATTCTATGTTTTTCCTTTGCCAGTCAGAATCAAAAGATGTTTTGTGTGTTGTTTTGGATACTAACGACCTCTGGATAAGTGTGGCGTGCAAGGCGTCTAAAAAGTTGATTGAAAGGTTTTATTGACATTTTTGCGGGCAATAGGCTGACACCCTGTCACTGCAATAGTCTCTCTCCATCATTTTAATACCTCCAAATTTTTCAAACGTGACATCAGATGGTTTTGCAGCCTTTGGTGTTCTGCCTACCCCTCAAGGGATACAGTCGTGAAGTTATGTATGTATGTATGTAAAATCAATCAATATTATTACTATAAAAGCACTACATTCAGTGTTTTCTAAAGAGACACTCAGTGCTAGATTTAAGTAATTGATTCACTTACGAATTTAGACAGGCGAAATTATTTTCCAAATAGTATAAAAAATTACTTACTTAGTCTACCAAGATAAGAAGAATTAACATACTATTTTTCGTTTCACTTTAATGTCAACAGCTCCTTTCTGTCTAGCCAAACTAAAACTAGTTCCTAGAACATAAATTTCGTGAATTATTTATTTGAGTATCATAAAATCTAGTGAAGTTATGGTAAACGATCAATTTCGATTATTCCAAACTAGTGTTAGAGCTGGAAACGATGTTATCAATTCAGTTCTAAATAAAAAAAACGGCTTATCCTAAACATGCAAATGTGATCAAGAAATACGGTATATAACTATTATAAATTTCTTGCAAAAAAAAAACCGAATCTATTTCGTGGTAAGATAAGCGAAATTCGATTATTTGAATCTTTAATTTCGTTTCATCTGTATGCTAAATTAGTAATTAATTACCTATCGGTGTTTTCACCGTCTGTGTTCGAACAGTTAAATATTTTAAGTGGTTTATATTATTTGAAGACTTCACTTTTTAATTATTGGTTATGGCAACATTTTTACTTTAAATTTATTAAAAGTATGTGTGGGAATTGGCGCACTTTATCTAGTCTTGAAAATATACAGGGTCATTGGTGGGTCACTTTTGAAATTCAAGGACGTGATAATTTGAGATCATACGTAAAGAGAAAAATATTATAAAAAATAAATATTGATTATTTCCTGAGTAAACTTAACCGAAAGTTAAAGAATTGATACGCAACGCATGGTTACGCTAGCGTTGGCAGCGATCCGCGTGCCAGGTCACGTGCCGCGATTGACTCAGTTGTATGTAAAGTAAATAGTAACATACTAGTATTTATTTATGGGGAATTCTAGTGAACAATTAAGTACCTAATTTTATTACATAATTATGATCAGAATTGAGCACAGAGTGCTCTCCTTCAGTGTCTAAAATTTGTCACCCTGTATGTTATAAAGTAATCGTAAGTTTTTAGGATTTAATACATTTAATTAAACATTTTTGACTATTTTTTTGGACGGTCTCAGTAAAAACACCAATGTTGAGTTAAAATGGACAATATCGCGATTACCTATATCCCGTCCAAAAATAAAACACTTTTTTATGAATGCGATGGTAATAAAAATGATGTGATTATATTTATTATTTTTTTAGGCAAGTTGATCCAATACTCAGCTTCAGTGTACAGTACAGACAGTAAAGGAAAAAAAATGTGTGTTCAGTAAACTCAAGTGTACTTAATAGGCGGTCTTATCGCTGAAGAGCGATTTCTTCCAGACAACCTATGTGTCCTTAGTCCTTTCTAGGCTCTTAACTATCAATACGTTAGAAACGCAAGCTAGGTATTACTTCCATTAATTGCTAGACGTACAAGTATTTAAGAGAGTGCAGACTTTTAAGCCTTTTTTATAGCTAATGGATGTCATTTGTCAACCAACTTATACGCCTGATTGATAATGAGCATGAAAACAAAGATGGCTATAAATTAGGTACCTACCTATTCAGTTTAATTAATACATAAACCAAAACTAATAACAAATACCTTTTTTAATACAGTTGCTCAAAAAGTGGCGTATTGCAGGGACGTTTAGCGTTCGGGATGTGGGCTATTACACACTTGTGCTTTTTCTTTACCTTTTCCGCACTCGTGCGTTCTCTTTCCCATATGTCAAAATAATGTCTATTAAAAAGAAAAAATCAACCACGAAGTTTTTACTAAAAAAAATTCATAGAAGTTTTTACGATTCATGCAAATATTTCTGAAAAGAAGCTACTAATTTGTTTCAATATCAAATATAATGATTTGATGCAATGAGTTAGGTTAGGTTTAATTTCATTTTATCTCATTAAATTCATTTTCATTTCATGTCAATACAAAAAATCGACTTGGCTGTATGGGCATAGTTCCCTTTGCCTACCCAGAATGTTACCACAAACAAAAAAAATCTCTGTTTATAATCTTTCACGGCTGGCGCCATTTTGTATATTTTATAAAATTGCTTAATTTTTTCGCAACTGTATTAAAAATAGTCGTTCAGTACACGTGCGGAACTGTCATTGCAAAGAGTTGACAGACAAATGTCTACACGAGCCGAGGCGCAGCCGAAGGCGAGGGTTGACATTAATTGTCGGAACTCTTTGCAATGACAGGCTTTCCGCACTCGTAATGAAATATACTATTTTAATACAGTTGCTCAAAAAGTGGCGCGTATTGCAGTGACGTATAGTGTTCGGGACGTGGGCTATTACGTACTTGTGCTTTTTCTTTACCTTTTCCGAACTCGTGCGTTCTCTTTCCCAACTGTCAAAATAATGTCTATTAAAAAGCAAAAACCAACCACGAATTTTTCTAAAAAAAATTCAAAGAAGTTTTTTCAACACACTTTCTCGTAAAGTGAGCATTATTCTATTGAATTTAGAACTATAAACTGGGCTATAAGTCACGCGTGCATAATATATTATGCCCTAGTGCATAATATAATGAATCCTACAAAGTTGAATTGTACCTTTGTGCAAATAACATGCCAGAAAACAGAGCATATTTTATTGGTCCGGGTTATACACTAAATATTTTCAGAAACAACAAAGAGGTTCTATACCACTTCAAATCCATATACATTTTTAAATGTTTGCGCCTTATATAAGTAAAATATATTTGTATATTAAACAAATTATTCACAATTTACAATCATTTGTCATAAAATATTAAAATATTTGCATTGACCACTCCAAATTAAACATTTTCACTTAAAATAGGCTGTATATGCTATACAGACATTGACACATTTGGCGGAAAAAAAAAACTACGCGCATGCGCGAGCTTCGGCGCCATTTTTCAATCACAATTCACAGCTTTGTTATCACGTGTGTTTGTTATTTTATGACCACGTATGTCTGTCTTTTACTCACAAGTGTGTTGAAAAACGTCGTATGTAACTCGTGAGCGTTGCTAATTACAGTCTCGGCTCATTATTAAGCCCTCGCCTGCGGCTCGGGCTCAAATCACAGCCTCGACTGTAATTAGCAACTTAGCTCACTTGTTACACAATATACTATTATGATTCATGCAAATATTTCTCAAAAGAAACTACTAATTTGTTTCAAAAACAGATTTAGTGATTTAATTCAACGAGTTAGGTTAGGTTTCATTTCATTTCATTTCATCTCATTAAATTTCATTTTCATTTCATCTGACATTTTGATATGTGTAAATTCATATCTTTATCTATACTTTGCCTGCTCAAAAACATGATTTGATGATTTTGACTCGATAGTTTTATTTTTCGAAAACACGTCTAAAAACCTACTTTTTTTTAAATTACCACGTAGTTATGAAATCCATATGCTTAGAATTTACTTAAATTCAATCTTTACATTATTATTCGGACTTTGGTTGCTCAAAATTTACATAGCATTGACCGTTATTTTTTTATCGATTTTTGAAACGATTTCAGTGTCTGAGCGGTGTCGATGGTGGCGATTTCTATGCAATACGCGACCTTATGTCGGCGTGTTAAGGTGCTAAGATTTCAAGAAAAAACATTTCGATGTGTCGTCTTAAATAAACGAAAACTTAACCTTTGGTTAACCTTCAAGGTTCGCCTGACCAGCGGACGTCCCAGCAAAGATTTAAGAAAAGCCGGTCCATTCCTCAACCCCTGTGCTACTTCTTCGACCTCATCTCCACTTTCCTTCAAGTGTGTTACAGGTCAAACGAGTCACGTCACCGTTAAGAAAATTCTTCCCTAACTATCTGAAATATGTTGTTATACAAGGATGTCCCCGCTTCGTCCGTACACTTTTCTGCGCCTAGAATAAGTATTTATATTCGCTATAACCTCAAGATATCTTACTAATATTATCTTACAAATATTATAAATGTGTTATTATTAAAAAAAGATCAACTACGATGTTTTTTTTAAATATACCTATAGATGACGTATCACTTCATTCAAAGTTTTAGTAAAGTCTGGAAAATGTGGGTAAGCTCGGTTTTTTTATGTTCTCCGTTTAGTGTATATTTAAGCGCTGTAGATTTATTATGAATAACAACTTTTAACAAACTTCATCTAACGGTATCAATTGGAGACTCTAGAAATTTTCATAAATAAGACTTGAAAAATTAAATGCATGAATACCATTAAAATAAATTTGCATAGTCTAGTCCAGCTCGAAACTTACAGTTTTTGCATAAAATCTCAATCTGTAATATATGCCACTGCTATAAAAAAACTAATTGGCTAACTTTGGGACATATCTTATTCATGGCCTAGATTTTAAATAGCAAAATTTTTTCGTGGTTTAGATTCGCGAATAGTACCTATTCTGCAAGCGACGAAAAACCTGTCGCCCAATAGTTTGTAAAATGGGTAAATTATTCTAAGTAATCTATCTCATCTTGACAAAATGACCCTTTCAGGATCCGTCTGGAATGCCTCCACGCAAACCTCCCTTTATATTATCACCCGACTGCGGCACACAAAGGATTATGTCTGTTTCTTGTTCCCTGATTTCTACTAAACTGCCGGACGGATTTAAACAAATGAGGTATCCTCGCCTGCTGCTACTATATTTTAATTACAAACACAATTTAAAAGCTCTTATAGTCTTATGTGCTTGTTTCGCGTTTTTAATTTGAACTTACTGTATTCGGCAGTCGGGTTTTTAGTTTTTGTACCTAATTACTTTTTAATTTCATTTTTGTTTTATGACCATGGTTATTTCAGTCATTTGCAATACCTACTATACACTACACAGCACTATAATAAACTAGATATTTTGTTGAGTTAGATGGTCTTCAATTTGTTTAATAGTGCAATTAAGACTTCGTGTGTTTAAATTCACTCATGATCATGTGAGGTGGGTAAATAATGTTTACAATACCCAAACATTTTGTTTTATAAAATTATATAGGTACATTCATATCACTCTGAACCATTAAATCCATAAATTATGGTTTTAAAAAGCCTATAGCTTAATTTAAAATCTGCAGACTGTACAACTTTGCGACCATCCTGAATTATCGATCGAATTAGAATATCAAGACCCGCCGTACTCGTAAGTCACAAAATGACGTCAATCATAATATAGTCTGACGTCATTCATAATATTGTCTGACGTCATTCATACTACGTATATTCACGTGTTATGTCTACTGGTTCATGCAATGCTCTATTGGTTAATTATGGCTTCCGTTCAGCATTGATACATGGTCTCATATCACAAAGGTACATCGGTGCTACAACAAACAATTCAATGCAGTAAACTGACAGTTTGAAATTTTAAAAAGAAAAATAATGATACCAGTTAAAATCTTTGAGTTGAATGTTACTTTTACATTCATTTAGCATAAAATTTTCAAGCAATGTATAAACACGTGAATTTGTGGTGTGTACTTTATCTTTACAGTAACTTTACTAAAAATAATTAATAACCATACCTAGTGCTTTAAAACTAGTGCAGTAGAAGGAAAATTAGTTTATTGCTATTTTTAAAGTCAAAGAAAAAGTAAGTGACGTCAAGCATCCCCTCTCTAGAAATTAGAAAGTGAAAGTGTAAAATATTTTGTGAGTCAAAATATTTTTTTCTCCAATTTGACGATATTATTTAAAACAAAACATTCGGTCACTTAATTCGCATTATCATTTTTTTCCGTCCCTAATGTGGGCAAACTAGAACTGTTATTTACTGCGCTGAATTATATGCAAAGGTAAAGTCAAGAGAAGTTGGTCAATCTTTGAAGCTTCATCGAAAGCTTTAGTAAAGTTGGTTTATGGAAACCATAGTGCAATAATTGGATATCCTATAAATTTTTGACAAAAATGGTTTTCCTTGTATTCCTTTAAAGAGGAGAGTCAATAAGCACCTCATTGATCACCACCATCTCCTTCCAAATCCATATAAATAAATAAATAAAATTAAATTTGTTTATTTCAGACCTTGATCCATATAAGGTTAGTGTAAGGAGACAATTAAAAACTTCCAAGCTATGTTAGTATATTAAATTAAAAGAAATAAAATTAGAATTAAAATTTTAATCTAGATTTAAATAAAAATTAAATCCAATCAACAAAAATAAATAAAAATACAATCAGAATGAAAAGAAATTAGAATCAAAAACAAAGTCATTTTTTTTAAATAAAATAATAAAAAGATGTCAAAATTTAATAAAATAGAAATAAGAGTTATAATTTATGAATGATATAATTTATTAATGATTAGATTAGGTATTTTTATTATCTATGTGTTATTTTGGAACCTGCCTGACAGACATCTGAACATGCAGGCTCACCGAGTGTCTTAATACAAGAGAGTCAGGCTTTTCGCTTATTTGTCTCAGAATGAATCGTGTTGGCGCTTTCCCGAACTCTGCGAAGGCGGGATGCGGTTCGTTTGCGCAGAACACTGTGAAACCCATCGGTGTGAGCCACTGAAAACATTGCAGATGCGCTGCAGTATCGGGGAAGCCCCAACAAAACTCTGAGACCATTTTTGTACTGGACACGGAGTGCGCTTAAAGCCCCGCTGCGTATAGTTGATCCACAGATTACATGTGTATAAAGATTGACAGTACGCCTTAAACAATGTTATTTTGACATCTGTGCTTGCAGGTGCAAATCTGCGGGCCAACATATTACAGCGAACTGCCATCGCCCTCCGTTCCCTTTCGATGTCCATATCATCTTTCGAATCCTCCGTAATGACATGTCCTAAGTACTTAAAGGATGACTCTTTAGTAATGTCTTCACCGCGTATTCTTACAGGCGGTACATGAGTCAAGTTGCCTTTCCTCGATTTGAATAGGTACCATTTGTTCACTCTTACTGGTATTTTGCAACAGGCCGTGGGACTTTGCGTATTCCTCACATACGTTAATCAGCCTTCTGAGAGCCGTAATCGAGGGGCTCAGAAACACCATATCGGCCGCGTAACTGATGCTATTCACGCAGATGTCATCAATGAACCAAACACCTTTTAATATCTATTTCCTTCTACTAATTAGACTACAAGCAAAGTTTCTCATTCAAAAATATATATATTTTTTGTTTTGTAAGGATAGATAGAACGTTTGTCTACCATGCACCTGATGGAAAGTGCGCATGAAAACTATGGTGTTACACGTCCATCCACGAGAAACCTATTCACTCGACACCTAAAGTTCCAGGACTATAGTGGTCAGGAAAAACAGACGCAGGCAGATTGTTCCACACCTTGGCATTTCATACCAAAAAGGAACTAACCTACAAAACCTCAGGGATACCTTACATAAGCTGTTCAAATCCAAACTACACAAACATCGCCAAATACGACAAACAAACAAATGAACGCAGGAAGTATCAAACTATAACATCAAAGGGAAACGGTGCTATAAATAAAAACTTATTGTTGAGGAAATGAAGCGCGTCGATCAGTACCTATTAATTACCTTTATTGTTCATTGAGTGCAAAAAGTTTGAATACTAATTCTGCGTAGGTTCACGGTTTGTGGGTTCCTTTCGCATAGCTTTGCTTTTTTAGGGTTCCGTATCCAAGGGTTAAAACGGGAACCTATTACTAAGACTTCGCTGTCCATCTGTCTGTGACCAGCAGCGGGGCCACCTTGCGACCATCGACAACGAAAAATCGGGCCTTTAGGGATATTGATATTTTCTTAGAAAATGGCACTTAGAGTAAGTATGTATTTTTTTTGGCATATGGCAGCTTTGGTTTTGTGGGCTTAATCATGGTATCGAATCAAGTTATTTTATCTATTATGGTGCGCAAATTACCTAACATGTTAGGATAAAATCAATCGGTTATCTTGTCGATTCGAGTATTTGCAATGGTTGCATGCTAGCCCGGCAGCGTATTTACAAAAGCTATACCATTAGAGTGAAAGTGCAAACTGAACTGGCTTAGCTTTTGTATGACAAAAACTTGCCCAAACCCTAATCCATTCTAATACAGAAATTGACCGAAGTCGTGTAGACTTTGTGAGATAACTTCAATTGAACATTGCAGCAACAAAAGCTATCCCATTGGATATCGATATTTACCGATCGTTGGCTTCAATTTGATACTTAAATGGCAAGTGTTCCGATTTTCAAAGATAGAAATAAAATGTTCATGCATTATGATCATCGTTATTTTGATGACTTAACGTTTGACTTTTGACCATGTCGGGATTGTCCAGGGTTGACTATAATAGCTGACCAGATTTATGGCGCTTCGCCGGCCGCTGCCGCGGCACCGCTCGCTTCGCTCGCTCGGCTCGCGTACGTGTATAACTCGCTGCGCTCGTCGTCGCACCTAACCGTACTGATTCCGCCTTCCGGTGCGGGAGCCCTTCTCGTAGCTTATCTCTTTCATCGCAATGTATATCAAACAAAGATATACCTACTTTTCATCTTGACAAAAGCTTATCTATTTGAGTGAATGAATATGTATTATACAGTACTAGGTTTTGTCATTGCATTTCTTTGAAAATTACAAGAGCAAAAGCTAATCCATTTCAGTCAATTTTTTTACTGAGTTCGATTAGGTATTGTCGTGTAATATGCATAAACAAAAGCTCCTCTATTAGAGTCTGACTCGTGACTCAAATAGTATAGCCTTTGTATATTCGCAGCCCGGCAGGCTGTATCCCAAGAACCGTGGTAGTTAGACAGTTGAAATCACAGATGATGTATTTCTGTTGCCGCTATAACAGTCTAAACAAAGAACACAATAAATACCTACTCCCATACAACGGATATACGTACGTGAGAGCGAGTTTCCTACAGCGCCAACTAGATGGCGCTTTGTTTAATCATGGTATAAATATTTTTTACTGCTTTCCAAACTTTTTGTTAGTTCGCCTTGCCATACACAATTATAGTGTACACAATTATATTCATACGGTCAGTAATGGTATCTCAGGGGAACCTACGGAACCTTTCGGGCTTCGTGGGTCCGACTCGCACTTAGCTGGTTAGTTTTTAAATCATAGATAAAGTCGTTTTCTTAAATGATGGCCTGTGAATTGCTCTTATGTCAAACGCATAAGGTGTATTATAACGGTTCCCGTACTCATAGTGAGTAAAGGCAGTAATGTCAATAAAATCATTTTCAAACACGACAAATACGAAAAATGAAAAAAAAGCAAGCTTTGAACAATAAATGTAGTATTTGACTGTTTTTATTGAGTTATTTAACCCACGAAAGGCGACGCCGATCACGCCGCCATTTACGCCGCCGCCGATCGGATTTTAGATCTACGCCACCGCCGCGGCGCCGACGATTTTGCCATCGGCGCACATGTCTAGAGCGGTGGCGGCACATTTTTTTTATATAGGTACACACACCTACACTTATGTACAACTTCTCAAAAAACCGTTACATACTTGAGGCGAACTAAAACATAAAAAGAGTTTAAAAAACTAGATGAAAGATAAAAACTTGAAATAAAGTATCAATTTTTCCTAGACTTATTGTAAAACAAAGTCCCCCGTCGCGTTTGTCTGAACGTGACAAACTCAGTAACTTCTGAACAGCTTCTTATACGATTTTAACCAATAGACACAGTGATTCATGAGAAAGGTCAAGGTTATAATTCATTAGGATTCCGTGTAATTTGGTTGAACTCTGACAGTTGAATATATCAGAAAATATCATGACGATTCAAAGATTTTATTTCGAAGACATTTTTAATGCTTCCAAATAAAATGCTTGTTTAAAATCATGGAAATAAAAAATGAAATTGAAGGCCCTGCAAGGCACTTTAATTTGCGGGGAAGTTGAATTTGTTGGCATTTTAATAAATAATTAATATAATATGTGACAATAGATAATGTAATAATAGTATATTATGTAATTAGCAACGCTCACGAGTTACATACGACGTTTTTCAACACACTTGTGAGTAAAAGACAGACATACGTGGTCATAAAATAACAAACACATTTGATAACAAAGCTGTGAATTGTGATTGAAAAATGGCGCTGAACCTCGCGCATGCGCGTAGGTTTTTTTTTTCCGCCAAATGTGTCAATGTCTGTATAGCATATACAGCCTATTTTAAGTGAAAATGTTTAATTTGGAGTGGTAAATGCAAATATTTTAATATTTTATAACAAATTATTGTAAATTGTGAATAAATTGTTTGATATACAAATTTGTTTTACTAATATAAGGTGCAAACATTTAAAAATGTATATGGATTTGAAGTGGTATAAAACCTCTTTGTTGTTTCTGAAAATATTTAATGTATAACCCGGACCAATAAAATATGCTCTGTTTACTCGCATGTAATTTGCACAAAGGTACAATTCAACTTTGTAGGATTCATTATATTATGCACTAGGGTATAATATATTATGCACGCGTGACTTATAGCCCAGTTTATAGTTCTAAATTCAATAGAATAACGCTCACTTTACGAGCAAGTGTGTTGAAAAAGTATATTCGTGAGCGTTGCTAATTACAGTCTCGGCTCATTATTAAGCCCTCGCCTGCTGCTCGGGCTCAAATCACAGCCTCGACTGTAATTAGCAACCTAGCTCACTTGTTACATACGACGTTTTTCAACACACTTGTGAGTAAAAGACAGAAATACGTGGTCATAAAATCTCTTTGATGTTTTTGAAAATATTTTACCCCACTAATGAAACCACTCATACGTACCTATGTATATTATAGGAAACCACTTTCTTTATTTGAGAACAATTTAACAACCTTAAAACAAGTATACATAATTTTATTTATTTCAGTTTATGCGCGATTTAAAAGACAATTAACGCCATCTAGTGCGTTAAGTGGAACTAACAAAGACAACTATAATAGTATATAATGTATAACACGGATCAATAAAATATGCTCTGTTTACTCGCATGTAATTTGCACTAAGGTACAATTCAACTTTGTAGGATTCATTATATTATGCACTAGGGTATAATATATTATGCACACGTGACTTATAGCCCAGTTTATAGTTCTAAATTCAATAGAATAAGGCTTTCTTTACGAGCAAGTGTATTGAAAACAATTTGATACTGATTATTCTACAAACTGTGCGTAAACTATTCATTTACACCACTTCATACGAAAACTCAGGAAAGGGTTACTTAATTTTAACTAATTTACATTAGCTATGAGACCCGAAGTAAGCTTCACTTTCGAAATTCAAGGACCTGATAGTTTGAGATCATACATGAAGGGAAAAATATAATAAAAAACAAATATTTATTATTTACTGAGTAAACATAACCGTAAATTAAAGAATTGATTACGCAACGCGTGGTTCGCTAGCGTTGGCAGCGATCCACGTGCCAGGTCACGTGCCGCGATTAACTCAGTTGTATGTTTAGTAAATACATAGTAGTATTTATTTATAGGGAATTCTATTGGAAAATTATGAACCTACTTTTAAAACATTATAACGATCAGAATCGAGTACAGAGTGCTCTCCTCAAGTATCTAAAATTTGTCACCAGTCACCTTGTATAATAAATACCTAAGGAAATAAAATGTCTACCTCTTAATAAATTTAAATCCGTATTACAGTTGCGAATAGAAAAATGTTTCTATTCCTTTGACGAATTTATTAGGTTGAACTTAAACATTTAATCATCTTTCTTTTATTAATTGTAATATACTCTTAATGTGTAATATTGTATTATTAATTATCAGACGTTAATATTAACTTAATTGTGAAAACAAAAACGGTTGACATTAGAATATCAATCAATATATATAAAACTGTTCCGTTACTGACTGAGTGACTGAGGTACTGAGTGACTGAGTGACTGAGTGACTGAGTGACTGAGTAACAACGTACAGCCGTAACTACTGGGCGTAGAGAGCTGAAATTTGGAACATACATTCTTTAGGGGATGTAGGGGTGCACTAATATATGATTTTTAGTTTGTGTGAAAAAAACTTATTCCTTGAGTGCATGGGTGTGATACTTGGTATAAAGGTTCTTTGCAGTGGGTGTCTGGTTGTATAGTTTCTGAAATTTTCACGAGAAGGGTAGTTAAGCGCATACGAAGTTGCGGGATAAAGCTAGTAGGACTATAAATTAATTAACAATTGTATAATATATTATGTTATCAGTACCTACCTAACTAGATAAGTTATAATTTGCATGCTGTATGACAATGAAATATGCGCTGAAATAAATGAATTTTGAATTTGATTTTTGAATCGGTGTTTGGTATTTTGAACTGTAGAAATTAATACGCTAACCCAACAAAAGTATGTTTTTTACCTGTCTCTTGAAATAAATAAATAATATCCCCAGTCAATCACACCAACTACATGGCCCCAGGCTAAGCAAAGTTTGTGGGATACCGCGTAACATTTTTTCGTAACGTTCGTGCGGGAATCTAATCCGCCACCTCATGTCTTAGACCATTTTGCCACGGAAATTTGAATTTGATGAAATTTTAGGGAAATTAAAAAAAAAGTAACTTTGTAATGAAATAAGTTTTGAAAACAGCCAAAATAAAATACGTTCCTAGCCTAGGTATATTCGAGTTGAGTTTACTTCAATAATAAGATCCCTATGGTGATTCCACTGTTGACGCACTCACGCACTGTGTGGGAATCGCCTAAGTGTTTCAAATATAGGCAACTGTCAAACCGTTATACGCAAGTAAATTATAAATGTATAATGAGCTTCAGTCAAATTGAACGCCCCTTTATTCGCAGAAATAAAGTCTTTTCAACCGACTTCCAAAAGGAGGAAGATCTCAAATTGTGTGTATGTTTTTTTTTTTGAATTTGCTATACATTTTTGGATACTTATGAATCAATACTTCAGAGGTGGTTCCATATAAATTTCATCGCAATCGATTGATTACTTTTTTTAAAAAAGTTTGTTTTTAATGCTTTGTCATTCGTTGATTTATTGGGCAATATTCAAACTCTCTTCAAACTCTCGGCCTAAGGTTTGGGTTTTTAGATTCTTTTCTGAAATCTATGTTTGATGCTAATTAAGAATAAAATAAAATCCCCAGACAATCACACCAACTACATAGCCCCAAAGTAAGCATAGCTTGTGTTATGAGACACCATGAAGCGAACTAGGGTATAAATCTAAATACCTAGAATATAAATACACAAATAGATAAACACCCGGACATTTTTTTTCTTGTTCCTTGCAGGAATCGAACCCGCAACCACTGGCGTCTGAGGCAGACAGGTTTACCCTATCGCGAAAGTGGTCGTTCCAAACAATATATGGAGAGCTTATTGAAATAACTAGGTATGTTCTTACATCAAGCCCTTCTGAAACTGACTGTACACCTATTTATCTAAAATTAAGTATGGCCTTTATATTTATAACTATGCAATGATCGCCATTTTAATACGCCATATTGACCAAAGTTTACATGGCGTAAATGTCCGTTTAACGTTTAAGTCCTAAATTATCTGTGAACTTTAAGTAGAGATTAAGTATGACGTGAAAGTCCATTGAAAAATACTTAGTAAGTAAAAGTTTATTTTATCTATTCAATAGTCGACTTATTAACATTATTGAAATAATTTTAACGATAGATTAAATGAAAGTATGTAAGTTATATGATTTCATCGTTTTCTATCTTTATTACACCATTCTTTTGTTTTTAGTATAAGTAGGTATATGTGATGTATTTTTGGAAATATAGACAGATTTATTAATGAAATCATTAACTATTGTAGAGGATAGAGATTTTTGTTATTTTTCTCTTTAAATATTAATGAAAACTTATTTGAGCAATGTTTGTGAAATTGTAACTGATATTTTATTTTATTGTTTCTGATTGTACTATGGCCGGTTAATATTCAATTTAGATCTCACCCATGAAATATCCCGTCGATATAGTTTTGTTATCAATTATCCTAGCAAGTTAAAAGATTCCAATTGCTTCCATGCTGGACTGGGAGCGAAAGAAAAACGTAGAATGTGCCAGTTGCTTCTCTTCCCGGGCATACTGTAAAAGTCAGTTAAGGGACAGAGGTTTTAAAGGCGTTTTTGTGGGCGATAGGCTGACCCCCTGTCACTACAATAGTCTCTCTCCATCTTTATAATACCTCAAAATTTGTCAAACGTGACATCAGATGGTCTTGTATCCTCTGATGTTCTGCCTACCCCATAAGGGATACAGGCGTGCCGTTATGTTCGTATGCTAAAAGATACCTACTTACATATCAGTGGAAGCTTATAAATGGCTATCACAATTAAAATATTTACAGGGTGTGGCGTAATGAATGGATATTCCGGTAGTTATGGGTAGAGTAGAGGGCACTATGCCGGTTCACTTTTACTGGACATAACTGTAGTTCTTTTTAACCGGCATAGTGCCCTCTACCCATAGGTACGGTACCTATCCATTAATTACGCCACACCCTGTATGTTATTGTGGTATTAAGCTGTGAGCGTTCAGAAAATTTGTAAACTAAAATTGATACATACATACATAACTTCACGCCTGTATCCCGTATGGGGTAGGCAGAACACCAGAGGTAATAAAACCATCTGATGTCACGTTTGACAAATTTGGAGGCATTATAATAGTGGAGAGAGACTATTGCAGTGACAGGGGGTCAGCCTATCGCCCACAAAAAAGCCTCCCATAACACCTCGGTCCCGTAACTGACTTTTACAGTATGCCCGGGAAGAGAAGCAGCTGGCACATTCTATGTTTTTCTTTCGCTCCCAGTCCAGCATAGAAGCTATTGATTTCAAAAATAAATCGACCTTATTAAGCAGGTAATATAAGGTAGTCCTACTGTTGCGAAGAAACTTGTAGAAGGTCTTTTTCGAGAAGTGGTTATCTCTCGGCTGATCTCGGTTTGTTGTTATCGTGTAAGGATTTCGCCATTTTAACAAGGGTTGATGTAACTATAAATAACACTTGGCTTTATTTGTTGTACTTTTTATAAAAATCATCGAGGTATGTAAGAGTAGACGTTTGTTTTTCCTAGCCAATATAAGTCTGGTGCGTTCAAGTGTGAACTAAATTGATAAATCATTTATTTATATCCTCAAACTACATCTACCATCACAGGTAACTTTATGCTATAAAGAAGTGCAATAAATTATAAATAATGTTTTAAATTATATGTATAGAGGTAACGGTTTGGTATTATGTCTTATGCGCTATGGTAAACACTTATTTTAATCTGATTTCACTGTGTCGAATATACGAATACCTACTTCATTTGTGGTAATTATATTTTCAACACACTTGCTCGTAAAGTAAGCCTTATTCTATTGAATTTAGAACTATAAACTGGGCTATAAGTCACGCGTGCATAATATATTATGCCCTAGTGCATAATATAATGAATCCTACAAAGTTGAATTGTACCTTTGTGCAAATTAAATGCGAGTAAACAGAGCATATTTTATTGATCCGGGATATACATTAATTTTTTTCAGAAACAACAAACAGGTTTTATACCACTTCAAATCCATATACATTTTTAAATGTTTACGCCTTATATTAGTTAAACAAAATTGTATATCAAACAAATTATTCACAATTTACAATAATTTGTTACAAAATATTAAAATATTTGGATTTACCACTCCAAATTAAATATTTTCATGTAAAATAGGCCGTATATGCTATACAGCCATTGACACATTTGGCGGAAAAAAAAACCTACGCGCATGCGCGAAGTTCGGCGCCATTTTTCAATCACAATTCACAGCTTTGTTATCAAGTGCGTTTGTTATTTTATGACCACGTATGTCTGTCTTTTACTCACAAGTGTGTTGAAAAACGTCGTATATACTATTTTCCTTCTGTCTTTCTCACTCACGTGAACTCGCTCAGTGAACGCGTAATTATGTCAATAGTATCGGCAACATCTTGAAGTATCTTCTTACTCATCATTACTTTCCACCATACGTCATTGAACTATCGAACCATCTGAATCATGACCCACAACAAGCTCATTTTGGCAAACCGTCTCAATGCTAGTAGGTCGAAATTTGCTTGAAGATAGATTACTTGGTGACGAACCTCTTGACGAACATGTTATAGTGGGGTAGAAAACTGCCAACTCTTTTCACTAGAGGCACTGATAACGCTTGACCCATAACAACTGTCAAATACCATATTAAAAGTTAATTTTATAGTGATTTTTATCGAAAAATTTGAAATGCATCATTGCGTAGTCATAAGTTTTATAGAAAATGGATACCGCAGTTTCTTTTGGGATATACGTACACTTGCTAAAGTGTGAATGTACTCGATTTAAACTTTTGTGTAAATGTACTTAGTACGGTCCACATTTTCCACATTTTGATACAGAAAAATAAAATATTATATAGATTTACCGCAAAAAAGAACACTGAACAAGCAATTTCGGTAACAACTTGTTTATTTGACAGTTTATTATGGGTCAAGCGTATGAAGCGACATCTATTTAGAGCTTTTCGTTTTCTTCTCCATTTCATTCGACACTGACATTTACTGAGTACAGAATTCGTACAGTATCTAAAAAGTCATAAGTGCATTATACGCGATAGACCTTACAAGTTTGACAGTTACAAACGAATTATCAGCAAAATGGGTCATGACTCATGCATGATCGACAGTACTTCCATGCTGAACTGGGAGCAAAAACCATAGAATGTGCCAGCTGCTTCTCTTCCCGGCATACTGTAAAAGGCTATAAAATATGTATGTATAGATATATATTTATGTGAATGTACATAATTATTAAAAGTATGTTAATTTTTTTTTATTGGACAAATGGTTTTTAAGAAAAATGCATTTTTAAACATTTTATCTTTTAATTTTTTTTAATTTAGCTCTTTAATTGTTATGTACTGTTACTTGTAAATAACTGTGCATAGTTCAAAATAATATGTACAAAAACTAACTGTACCTACCTAAAGTTGTGCTCGGCCCTATTGTACACTAGGATATCCTGTTATAGGAAAATATATTTTATAACTATCTCCTAAGTTACTATTTGTTGATTAAGCTGTTGGATATCTAATAAAGTAAAAATAAAAAAATAATTGGACGGCAGCGACAGCGACAACGAGAGCGACAGCGGTGCAGGCAGCGCTGCAGCGGCGCGGGCAGCGATTTGCGCGACACGACAGAAAGTATTGAGTTTGTATGAAACCGCGACAAGTCGCTCGAGCGCCCGCTGGCGTCGAGAACGGCCCAGATTCCCCGCGTCGCTGCCCGCGCCGCCGTCGCTGCCGTCCAGTTTGCAGCCTGAGGCAGATAGGTTTACGCCACTGCCAAAGTGGTCATCATATTTTCCGTAGTTATGTATTTTTATGAAGTATTTTTAAAGAAAAGGTGTCAATAGTATTGGTAAGATCCTGGATATCTTCGTATTCACCATCACTTTCCATCATACATCATTGTAAAGGAGTATTTTTAAAGTAAAAGTTAATAAATTTCTACTTGGATATTGATACTTTGCTGAGGTCGTAACTGCTATTAGATTTATGTTGATAAATATACGAAGGATGTTAATTTTAAGCACTTAGATGGGTACATGGAAATCGTATACAAAGTTAAGTTTATAGCTTAGTTAACAGTCATAATGTTTTCTATAAGTATTATAAATCAGACAAGAATGTATGCCAAAATAAAATAAAGTAAAAATGCATCTATTCCTCGGTATAGACGTAAATAAGATGTCGCTCGATTCCCTCTTGGATTTAAATTAATTGACGATGACAATATTTTTTAATTTATTATTATTTCATTTAATATGCATGATTTTATATTTTGTTGAACTGAAGACAAAAAACAAGGATATCATTTTTAACAATAACATTGAGTTTTAGTGGGCTAGTTGTAAGTCCTCTGCATTTAATTGAAAGTCTTTTACGGTAACGAAACAGGCGTTTTACTTTAACCTCACCTGATGTCAAATGGAGTTAAGGTTGAAGGTTGAACCCTAAAAAAGGTAAAAATGTAAGTCATATAAATTACTGTTACAAATTAATATGAGGAATTGAGGATAAAACCACATATTTCTAAGAGACACTTATCGAAACAAATTTTATTGCCCATAAGAAGTGGAGTAATTTTGCAAAATAGGTATGTTTCTCTATAGGCCTGAGTGGAAGTAATTAAATCACCAATTTATTGCCAATTTTAATGTCTGCTTGATAACGTATTAGATTATATTAGTTTTAATTAGTTCAATTTGAGACGTTTTAATTAGTACGATTAATTAAAATTTGTCAGAGATGATTTAGTTACAAACACAAACCAGCTAATTTAAGAATCCAGCGAGCTTTTAAGAAAAATTGGCAGTACTCGTATGTACAGTCACGTCTAATAATATGTATACCTTTTCATTGGAATTTTAACTTTATGATAACCGAATAAGTTGCAAAGTGTGTACATAATGCACGTGCCGGTACTTCAAAGAAGAATAAGTACCTAAACTAATTAGGAAGTCAGTACATAATAATTTTATATTGTGTTTTTTTGTATTCTTGCTTTGATCCAAGAAAAGCAAGCAAACTGCAAAAATTAAACCGAATTGTCTGTGACTTACCTTGTTTCTAACCTAGCTTTTAGCTGTTTCTTGCCTCTGTACGAAACATAATTATATTTATCAGTAGCTAAAGTTTTGAAATAACAGTATTTAGTTTTAATAAGCAGTGGGTTTTTTTCCAATGAGGTAATAATACCTCAAAATTTGTCAACGATGTAGGGAGACTATTGCAGTGTCAGGGGGTCAGCCTATCCCCCACAAAACGTCAAAAAGACTCTGTCCCTTAACTGCTTTTTCCAGTATCCTCGGGAAGAGAACCAGCTGGCACATTCTATGTATTTTTTGCTCCCATTCCAGCATGGAATTATCTACATATTCCTAAGACATACCTTGAATTCCAATCGCTAGGAATCCTTATTGAGTCTATACCTATGTATAGACTAGCAATGCTCTTTTGTTATTTTATAGTTTACACTGCTTAAAGTCCGTATAAAGTCAATTAAGACTATCGCTAGCACGGCAAGGTAAGCATTTTGTAAAAAGAGACTAAATCGACAACCGTCTTTTTATCATTATTTCACCTTATCTGTGAAAACTGATAAATGGCCTTCGTTATTTTATTCTTCACCTATAAAGACCTAGCTGTAAGTTTTCCTGTAATAAATAAATAATATCATAGACACATCAATAATATCATAAATTCAGAATAAAAAAGTTATAATGAGTAATGCACACTTGTATAAAAAATTATAAAAAAAAAATTGCATATTGCACAGCCAAGCCGTACCTAAACAAAAATTAAAAAACTAAAACCCAGTTTAACCTTAATCTTTCTAATGGCTTGATAGATCGAAGATTATATTTGGCTTTTATACATGGTCAGAACACTGGCTCGGTGATCTTTGACGGCAAATGACGGCAATATGCTGGCTAGGCGGGCCCTGGCTAAAAATATTAGGGAATTCTCCATGTATTCCTTACGAACTTTCCTGCAAAACGATGTAAGGTCAAACGATGTACTCATGAAAACTTCATGAAAAGAAAACAAGTTTAATCTTATCTAATATATAAAATTCTCGTGTCACAGTTTTCGTTGCCATACTCCTCCGAAACGGCTTGACCGATTTTGATGAAATTTTTTGTGCTTATCCGGTATCTATGAGAATCGGCCAACATCTATTTTTTATTTTTTATTTATATGGCAAGACAACGTTTGCCTGGTCAGCTAGTTATTTTATAAATCCACGCAACAAATTATCATGAATCGATTGAGTTTGGGCACCGCCTAGGTCTTTAAAATACTAAATGAATTCGTTTTATTTTTACGATTTCCTTCTCTGAGTTGTAAAAAGCGATACCTAATGGTCATAAATTAAAGCTTCATTAGATCTCAAAGAGACTCGTGCCATTTGAAAGTTATGAATAAAATCAACTCGATGTTGTCATTTCGCAAAATAAAAATAAGAAGAATTTTATTGGCTGAGATAGGTGATCAACTTTTAGTTTCGGATGAGGAAATAGCGGAGTTCGTGTAGTGTTTTTGTTTTTACTTATTTTATTAAAGAAAATTAATCTAGATCGATTGCAATCACACATCAGAAGACATCGAAACCGAATCTTATCGCTTGAGTTTATCAACTACTATTTTCTAGTCATCAATTTATACAGGGTGACTGGTGACAAATTTTAGATACTGAAGGAGAGCACTCTGTACTCGATTCTGATCATAATAACTATGAAATAAAAGTAGGTAATTAATTTTCCACTAGAATTCCCTAAAAATAAATAAGTACTACTATGTTACTATTTACTTTACATACAACTGAGTCGACCGCGGCACGTGACCTGGCACGCGGATCGCCGCCAACGCTTGCGTAATCGATTCTTTGACTTTCGGTTAAGTTTACTCAGTAAATAATTAATATTTATTTTATTTTTACTCTTCATCTATGATCTCAAACCATCACGTCCTTGAATTTCAAAAGTAACCCATCAGTCACCCTGTATGTTTGGGTTTTAGTCTCTGCGGAGGGTTAGCTTACAATAAGCATACCCTGTTATCTGGGTCGACACCTTATCAGACTTAGCCACCAAAGGCCCGGTGTGCTAAATTTGGATGTGCCACGAAATCAATGATTTCATGACGTGTCGCCACATTTTTTGTTACTGAATAGGTTTAAAATAAACAATATAAAAAGCCTCTACAATTACTGTGACAAGCCTTAATTTCCGTGAATATTAAGAATGTATGGAGTGGAGTTTACTGTGGAAGAATTTATGTGCGTAAATCGATAGCTCTTTTAATCTGAATCGCAAAATATTTTACAGCCTCCAAATATTAAAAACAGATAAGAGATAGTGCAAGTTTTAGGGCCAACATGCTGCGTTAAGCGGGCGCGGGCGCGGTTTCATATAAAAACGCCCGCTCCGGGACCCGCGACGGACCCTTTTCGTATGAATAAATCCTATTGATCTTGGATGCAATTATGAGCTCCGGCAATGTTTTATGAATAGAATCTTAAATTTCCTCCATTCAATAAAGTGAATAAAATGTATATGTTTATCCTTTTTTATTATTTTAACTCCGCATTTCAATGTCTTTACAGACATCGTGGGCACGAGCGACTGGAGCCACATTTTTTTCAACTTCATAGGCAGGTGACTCAAGGTCGCTTTCAAGAATCAAAAATTCGCTATGTCATTTACATAGTTTATATGAAGCCGTTTTTTAATAACCTGATTAAAAATTCAGTATATCTTTAGCTTTGTAGTTAGCGAGCTAGTTAAATGGGTATGCAAATATCTATCACCAATTTCAGAACAAGATCGTAAAAAATTATTCAAAATCTCTTATAAATTTGGTGAATTTCCAAAAATGCTAATGAAATTTAAATCTTTATTACACACATAAAAATTTTTAAAGCTAAATTTACAGTTAGTAACTGTCTAGTTTTGTGAAAGCAAACTGTCAAATTAGTTCGCCGTTTTACCCTGTTTTGTTATCAAATTTAAAAAAGAGACCCCGTGTAACTTTTTTCTGCAAAGAAGTGACTATAGTCTAGATATTACAAGAGTGGACAGTGAGAAAAGCTATAAAAGTAGTTACCTACAAATCGACAGGATGTTCAAGATATTACCTAGTCGACACTTTAAAGCTTGCAATTTTTTGAATTTTCAACAACAAAAAGCTTTCTTTCGTCCCAAGTTATCAACTTTTGAGAAACGAAGATGTCGCTTCTACTTTTCATAGAAGGTCTAGCGTGAAAGGGCGGATATTATCCCCTTTTAACTGAGGGATGGGCTCAACATCTTCTATGTTAGGCCTTCACCCCGAAGATAACCTTTGTCCACTATGCTCTGGCAAATAATTCAATGCAATAAAATGACCAGTGTGCCCACTTTTGGGTAGGAAAAAAATAGTGATGCGGTTAAAATGAATGAATGTAATTATTTTTTAAACAATAATATGGTAACGTATGAAAAAAATATATTTCAGGTATCATTATATTTCTATTTGACGTTAGGTAAAAATAATAAATTCTACGCGAAATAAAAACCCGGTTAAAAAGTTTTGATTTCAAAAATATTTGTAACACTACATTGAAAAAAAACTATATTTACATATTTCTAAGTCATTAGTTTAATGAATTTTAAAATATTAGAAGTTTAGATAAGCTAAACTCATAAGTTTCCCACCAGAACCAGTTTGTATGTAAGCCGAAGTCCTGTCATGCCACAGACTATCCGTATAAAATATAGGTTTTAAACAGTTGCTCAATCGTATTCAATAACATACATCGCTTATAACGGTTTAAATTTTGGATATTTTAAAAGCGGGTTCAAGGCTACGAAATCTGCTAATAAAAAATTACATTAAATTCTAAAAATCTACAGGAGACTGCTATACACAGTTAACTAACTAGATTTTGGAATATTTATAGCTTAGAATATTCTAAAGTATATAATTTAGAAACAACATGAATTGATTATACACTTAGTAGATTAGATAAGTATTAATAAAAAGTTTAATGACTAATTTATGTTACTGTATAAATGAATTCTAGAGTTCAAAGGATACTAAATCAGGCATCTTGCAGATGCTCGTAGACGATAATAAAATTTTATTTGCTAGATTTGTTTTTTTCTTAAATTGATGGTAATGTCGATGAGGTCAGGTGAAATACCCAAAGTTTTAGAAAGCAATATCTTAACATAAATTTTATCAACAAATTTAATCGATCGAGTATAATATTAAAGTGCAGACTCATTATTGATTTATTTGTAAATGTATGAAAACGCTAGAAATAATTATAGGATCACATATACAAAATTTATTAATGTAAAAAGGTCACGTATAAATCCGAGGAGCGTTCGTCTTTTGTTCGTCGTGTGTGGAGTCAGAATAAATATTATGTAGGTCAGCATATCCTCTGGTTACCCTTAACTGAAACTGTAAGTGTATGGTTGGCTTAGAATTGCCCTGCGATGGGCGGTATAAGGCGACTAACCCAAGTGATCCTACTAGGTGGTAAGATCCCGTCAGAGTGCAACTGGCTAGCGACCACCCTTCATATAAAATCTGCCGCCAAATATTACCGTTTTAGCGGTGATGTATTCCGACAATACTTTATGAAGAGCCAGTTCTTAACTAAGACCGTGTGCTTTCATCTACGACCTCATCTTAACTTACCATCTGGTGAGGTTGAACTCAAACGCGAGCTACGCACGGAGCGGACTCCCGCAAGGGTGGAGCCCTACAAACAGTTCCGCTCGCGTGCTCCGTCTCGCGGATAAATGAGCCCTAACGCAGCGCTGCTCTAACGTATTTTCAAAACATAGGGTGCTTACATATAGAAACAGGTTTCCAGTACAGATCAATTATATGCAAATCAATTTTGGACCGTATGGGTGCTTACATAAGAGTGCTTTCATAAAGGCACAGGTTTGTCCGTACCGGTAAATCTGTTCCTTTATGAAAGCACTCTTATGTCAGCACCCATACGGTTCAAAATTGATGTGCATATTTATTATCTGCACATCAATTTTGTCTGTAAAAAAATTGTCATAAACTGTCATAAATTATTATCTGTACCGGAAACCTGCTTCTATATGCAAGCACCCATACACGTGAGGAGGGTAACCGCCGCGTGTGCCCGCTTAACGCAGCGTAGGCCCTTAGTCTGTAATATAAAAACGACCCCTTAATCTAAGCTAACCTTTGCGCTACATAGTTGCTGTATCAATTAAGTTAATATACGCACGCGGTTTTATTCCAATAAGTTTTGATTCTGTTGCAATTTCTCGAGAAAATATAGCGATTATTTAACGAAATCAAAAAAAAACATCAATTGACTCTCAACAACTTAATTCTACGACTTAAAGTCTCACTATAATAGATCAATACATACATACATAACTTCACGCCTGTATCCTTTATGAGGTAGGCACAACACCAGACGTTATAAAACTATCTAATGTCCCGTTTGACAATTTTGGAGGCACTCTTGCAGTGACAGGGGGTCAGCCTATCGCCCACAAAACAAATCTCCAATAAAACCTCTCTCCCTTAACTGACTTTTACAGTATGCCCGAGAAGAGAAGCAGCTGGTAAATTAGTACCATAAATATGCCGCACTCAATTAAATAAATTCACCTCTTTACCAAACAAATCAAGATAAAACCCTTTTTATTAACATCCCAAACTTATGCGCGTAACTCGTCCTTTGGCTTTAAAACTGTACTTACATGAATAATACTTATGAAAAGATAAGCAAAAATATAAATAAGAGTTTTTTTTATAACGTTATTTTAACAACACAGGTATACCTATTTTTATACAAGTGTTTTGTAAAAAAATTTGGCAGCGTTTGCTGTTTTCAAATTTGTTAAGTTACGTTTTACTTTATAAACCAATATAATAGATTTCGATGGTACCGGCAAGTACCGTACAAAAGCCCCTTTAAAAAATAAGATTATAAAAACTAGACCTGTCGGTTTTCTTACTTGTACGATAGTCACTGAGGTGGCAGGCGTCAGATTGATAGTTTGAAAGCGATCAATAATAGATGATTAAACGAACTTCTAAGTGAAGTTCTATCGCTATTATATGAGTCGCTTCATTCGAAGATATTATATAACAGGTAGTCCTTTTTAGGTACTAGGTAACTTCGCACAATTTAAAGTATCATAAAAAAAACACTGTGGCGGGGCGCCGCGTGGCATGATCCACCCGGTTCGCGCCAAGCCCTCATTCTTTAGAGACCCTAAACGAAACTTTTAAATGGGTTCCGGGGTGGGTGGGTACGTCATATCTTCGAATGAAGCGACTCATATAATAGCGATAGAACTTCACTTAGAAGTTTGTTTAATCATCTATTATATTTCGTCGCTTCATTCTTCAGATATTATATAACAGGTAGATTTTCAGAGATAGAAAGTTTTGTTTAGGTATATACTTGGAATTGAAATAAGTAAAGATATAAATATGTAATTACATATTTTATTATTATAGTACTTAATAATTAGTATTATTGCATAATGAGCTTCAAATAATCTTACTTTATTTGAGTTGCTAGAAATTATAATCAGCTTAAATTAATGAAACTTAGTGATAGTCTATTTATAGACACATAATTTTTAATGTAGTAATTTACTTAATATCAAAATACGTAATATTCAATAACTATTTTTAATATTAGGTTAAGTATTGTTAAGTATCGACAAAGCAAAGTTATTTTGTTGATCATCTAAAGGCCGATGGTAAAACTTTGCGAACACCTGTGAGTTTTGTGTCCACCCGGCCGTTTTTCGAATGACATCGACACTGATACCGGCCGCGCGCGCGGCTGAGGTTGACGCGTGTCGTGTGCTGTGCGCACTAAAACGCTCATGTCAATGCCACTCGTGGCGAGCGTTTGCTTAATCCATCGACTTAGCGTCTGACTTGATGCAGTTCTGTGGGGAGCTTTGAATGTTACGAAGAGATTCCCGGAGTTTGAACCTCAGATATTTTTTGTAATAAAAATATATTCTTTTAAAGTTGATACTGGGCATATGTTGATATTGCTTTGAAAGTTTGAGAAGAGGGAGAGATAATAAGGGCTGTTCACGATTTGGAGCGGAAATCTTGATTATATCTGTTATAATAATATTTACTTTATCAGATTGAAAAACAATATTTTCTAATTTAATTAAAGACAATGTCTGTACTCTTTGACCGGTACATAAAGCTAATAATGTAACGAGTTTTTTTTTTTTTTGTAATATTTTTTAATGATAAATTAATATTTGGATACCAAGAAGACAGTTGATTTAGTACTAAATTTGGATCCCAAGTAAATGAATATTTAGGCTTAATAGGTTTAGTTTTATAGGCTCCTTTTAAGAGGCGTTTAACACAACTATTATCACTTATCTCTTCTCCTAATAAAAGAGATAATTCAGATCGATGCGTATTTAATGAACCGTAAGAACATCCCTTATTAAATTGCTCGTTTAAGAATCAAAGAACTAATGGAATGGATTTTTCGAAACTATTAATTCATAACCACACTTCTTGAAACCATAACTTCAATGAGACGTTGTACTAGCGAATAGTAGTGTCTGCGAGCGAGGCGAGCATCAACGTGAGAGCCTCTGGTGGGCAGCCGCGCCGGCTGAACGACGCCCGGAGAGCCTCGCGGCACCCAGGGTAAGGCTGGAGTGCAGTGGGTGCTGACTCCATGGCTGAGAAGGCCAGAAGGGGAATACAAGTACCCCTTCGGCTTTATCATCAATGATTTTTCGTAAACATTTTAATACAAGAGAAAAGGGAGGAAATGCATAAAAATCCAAGTCAGCCCAGCTTATTGTAAATGCATCAACTGCGACTGCATCAGGTTCAGGCTTCTAGGTGACAAATAATTTACATTTGGCTCGACTTGAGAACAAGTCGATCTTAATGGGCCCGAAACTATTTACAATAAGTTGGAAAGCGCTATCCGAGAGGGCCCATTCAGTATCAGGGTTAAGTTTTCTGGACTCTTTCTTTCTTTCTTTTCTTTTTCTTCACTAGCTATACTTTTGAGACCTAAAAAAAAAACCGCGAGTAATTCTAAAAAGTTAATATTATTTTCTTTTTCACTGTTCGTCCATGAACCACTATATTTATTATTTTTGCATACTGCTCCCCAGCCTGTCCTAGATGCGTCGGTGTAAATTTCTAACTTATAATTTTGAGTAATGATTGGACAAGAAATAATATTAATATTATTTTTCCACCACCATAAATCTTTTAGTAATATCTTATTGAGATTTATTTTTGCCTCATAGTTTCCTCCGAACTTATTTAAGGCTAAAAAATTTTGTCTCTCTAATATTTTTGTATATAAGAATCCATATTTTGTGGCTGGACAGGCTGCGATCAATACACCTATAAGTTTAGCGAAATTTCGTATTGAACAAGTTTTAAGATTAATGTACCTATTTATTAACTGTGCAATGTTATTCCGCTCATCGCCAGGTAACGTAATAGACATCTGTTCTGTGTTGAACATAAAACCTATGAATTTGATTGACTTTTTTGGTACAATGTGACTTTTATCGAAATTTACAAGAAAACCTAGACAATGTAATAACTTCAAAGTTTCTCTTACATTAATCATGCATTCTTCATATGTATCTCCAATAAGAAGATCGTCTTAATAGGTAGTAGACTTAAAACCTTGTTTTCTCAAATGACTCATTACTTCACGCATAATTTTTGTAAATACCCACAAAGCTATCGATAATCCATACGGCATTGCTGTGAACTCGTAAGTGATCGGCTCAGACGAATCATTTTCTTGGAATTCGAATCGTAGGTACTTTCTGTTTTATAAGATTCCATTTTAAAATGTACTTTTGTTACGAACTTGTTTAAAGATTTTAAATTTAGTATAAACCTTTTTTCTCCGTTAGGTTTCGGAGCTAAAAATATATTTGAAATACATTGATCATTTGAAGGAGAACAAGGTTTTATAGCCCCTAAGTCAAATAATTTATTTATAGCTATTTTCATGTCTCGTTTTTCACATGATGACAAATTATTTTTAGGAATAGAATACTGACAAATTTGAGTATCGAATGGTATTCTAAATAAATACTTTAGCCACTTCAATATAACTTCATTTTTAGTTATTTTTGTCCAACAATCATAAAATAAATTAATTCGACCTGCATGTACCTTGATTAATGTTGGGTCGGAGCACGCATCCTGGATGAAGTCTGCGGCTGGAACTTGGCGTTGAACGCAGAGTTCGATTGTGGGCGCTGCTGTGTTTGAGCTGCTATCGGTTTCCTCTGACCTCCGCGCCCCCCCCTGAACGACGGGTAACGAGGAGGTCCTGTCCAGTTTCCCTGCTGAGACGACCGGTTGACCGTTGATATTTGAGAGGCGGCTGTTTTGGCTGGGCCTTTTTTAATTAGGGCTCCCTGCTTTTCAATGGCTTTACTTGCCTTTATTTTTTCCGGCACTGAACTTCCGAATAAAGTTTTGTCTCTTTCGGAGTCTTGTATAACATGTTTAAAGTTTGTATCCAAATTCGGTAAAATCAGTTTTACCCTATCTTTGGTTAACATAAAGTGGAGGTCTGATAATAGGCGGCATCCATCACTTACGTGACGGAGGGCCTTCATTTGTTTTCTTCCTTCCCAAGGAGGACGTCAATCCCTCGATTTATGGCGGTAATACCGTACCCCAGCTGTTGCTGAAAGTTTTGGTTTTTTTTTTTTTTTGTCACGTGCTCGTGCTATGTCAGTTATGGCTGCCAAGATTTCCGCATTTAATTTTGGGGCTTGCAAGTTTTTGCAGTTTTCGGGTACCGTATTTTCTATGGTTAATTTATCTTTGTCTTCTTTGGACAGTCCTTTTCTTAGTAAAGGTGTCCATAAATTTGAGAGCGTATCGTGTATTTTAGCGCCAAATTCGGGTGTATCGGAATTTGCAGCTCCAAGTGCAGTAAGCAGCTCTGGATCCAGATCGGGATTAGGTTCTCCCGATATACCTGGTGCGTCTTGTGATATTGACGGCTCCGGATTAGGGAGCGTCTTTGCAGATAGCTTTTGATCCACAGTGAATGACGCGGCAGTCTTCTGGTTATCCAGGTTTACATCATCCAGCGGTAGCGGTAACTCATACCTTGGAGGCGACATGTTTATGTTTTAACAAACATATAATTCATATTAATATAACGCTCATAACGTATTACAGACAACGAGATAAATCTCCTTGAGATTACCCGCATTTTCTGTAGTCGTATTGAAAACAAAAGGTGATCGATAAGATCAGATAAAATTTATTAAAGTTTACATCACAAAGATATTGAGCAGTTAACGTGATATATCTATTATAGATTACACGCATTTTCTGCTCTGATTTTTTAAATAACCTTGGAGGCGACATGTTTATGTCTAATTCATATTAATATAACGCCCATAACGTATTACAGACAACGAGATAAATCTCCTTGAGATTACCCGCATTTTCTGTAGTCGTATTGAAAACAAAAGGTGATCGATAAGATCAGATAAAATTTATTAAAGTTTTCATCACAACGATATTGAGCAGTTAACGTGATATATCTATTAAAGATTACACGCATTTTCTGCTCTGATTTTTTAAATAACATTTTTACACTGAATAAGTAGCTCTTGCCTTGTAAGATTTCTTCTTCATCGGTAGAAATAATTCGCTGTTTCCGTTTTTTATTTATTTTTTGTTCCAACTTTTTTATCTTTATATTATAATGTTGAAGCTGTTCTTCTGCTGTACGTTTAACATTTTGTAAAAACTTAACCTCCTAACCCCTGGCGGGTTATGGATAGGACATCAACTAAAAAAAAATCTCACGCGCAAAAAAATTGTCTATTTTATTTGTTTTATTTTTTGTTACACGGTGTTTGAACGCACCTTTTAGAAAAAAAAGTTTTTGACAGTTCATATTTGACACTTTCGGTACAAAATGGAAAAACATAACAGGTGTAGAAATTTGCGAGAGGAACAAAGTAAGTAATCAATAAACTTTACTCTAATCCTTAATTACAAATCAATTATTACATTATTTTTCTAATGATTAGGAACTAGTTAATTGTAATTAAGAGTTATTTTTTATCTAACCTCTTTTTTTTCTTCGTGGCATAACCTTATTTTTTGATGTCCTACTCATATGACATCGGGTGTGATCTAAGTTTTTTTATGAATATTGATGTCCTACACATATGACATCCGTTGTTAATTTATGTTTTATTTTGCGTTTCAGTTTTTGACATTGTGAATGATTCCGAGTGCGATTTCTCATCTGATGACTCCGATGATGATCCCACATACCAGGGAGAATTCCAGGCAAGGCAATCTTCTGAAGAATCATGCGAAAATGGGGATGAGTCGGAATCAGAGTACACGGAAACCTCTCATATTTCAATTCCTTCTCCTTCAACCTCAACTTTGGGTCTAGGGAGAGCTTCACGAACGCGCAGAAGAGGTACTTTGCGAGGGCGAGGTAGGCAAAATAGAGGTAGGAGACCTGCTACAGGCCCCTTAAATAGGAATGTTAGAACATCTCAGAATATATTAACGGACACATGGGAAAGAGATTCGTTTGAACCAACAATTCACCCAATGAGTAGCCCTAATTATATCGAGAGAGACCTGTCTAGCATGGAATGGTATGATTTCTATGATGATTATATTGATAACGAACTTTTGGAAATGATGGTTACAGCTACTAATCAGACAAACGTGTTAAGAAAAGGAAAGTCTATGGATTTGACTTTAGAAGAGCTAAAGGTGTTTATTGGCATTTCGTTTGTAATGGCGTCTATTAATTATCCTATGATAGATCTTTATTGGAATCATAAATGGAGAATTAATTTGATTGCCGATGCAATGACGCGTGACAGATTTTATGCCATCAGAACAGGGCTGAAAGTGGTTTGCGATATCGAGGTCACCGATGAACAGAAAAAGAACAAACTATGGAAGGTCTACCCTCTCCTTCAAAGAATATTGCAAGGCTGTCTTCGCCAGAAGAGATCAGAACATGTTTCAATAGATGAGATGATAATCCCATTTACTGGGACATGTGGATTGAAACAATATTGTCCTAACAAACCCAATCCTGTAGGGTTGAAGGTTTTTGTCGCAGCGAATCCAGATGGGCTTGTATTAGATATGGTTATCTACCAAGGAGAGACAACATTTGAAGACTATGTCTCTCAAGGGTTTTCGCTCTGTGAATCAGCTATTCTCAGATTGAGTGAATCGTTGGTACCGGGTCATTATTTGTATTTTGACAGGTATTTTTCCACTGTTAAATTGTTAAATGAACTACATTTGAGAGGATTTAATTGCACAGGAACAATAATGAAAAATAGAGTACCTAAGGGATGCGTACTATCTGATGACAAAGATTTTATGAAAAAATCCAGGGGAACTACCGAAGTTAAATGCAGAGCCGATGGCAAATTAGCCATAACAAAATGGTTGGATAATAAACCTGTTCTAATGATATCCTCCTGTTTTTCGGATACTGCTTGCGACACTTGTAGACGGTGGAACAAACGATTAAAAGAATACCTGATTGTTAGAAGACCGGAGGTTATTAAAAATTATAATTCAAATATGGGCGGTGTTGACCTCACCGATAGGCTACTTGCTGTTTGTCCAGAGAGAAGTCGAACAAAAAAATGGACCATACGGTTCATATTTCATATGTTTGACCTAGCTGTCTCAAATGCATGGCTACTGTACCGCAATCGTCAACTTTCAAAGGGCGTTGTAAAACACAAAATTGAGCAGTTGAGAGAATATAAAATCAATTTAGGAGAAAAGTTGATAACAGATAACTGTCCATCCCCAAATGAAGAAATTGATAGCAGCTTAGAAAGCTATTTAGCACCTGCACATAAGAAACGCCGAACTGAAATTAAACCTGTGCCTGCGCAAAAGAATAGGAAAGCTTTGCATTTGCCAGAGTACACAGATTCTCAAATGCGTTGCAGAAAAGAGGGATGTAAAATGAAAAGCACCGTGAAATGTGTATGTTGCGAAATATATTTATGTCTTGTGAAAGGCCGAAACTGCTTTGCAGAATTTCATAATTAGTGTTTGTATTTGATATTTTTTAACTATGTTCCTAGGTGATTGATCTCATTGAAGCCTGATAATTTTGTGTTTAAATATTTTGGAAGAAGTTTACTTTTGTTTATTTTATGTTCAAATCTGAAGATGCTATTTGATAAATATAGGTTTTATAGCCAATAAATGTCTTTTATAATTAAATAAATATTGTGTTGTTTCTTTTATTTTACCCCGAAAGTACTATACAAAGGACATTAAATTAATTTAAAATAATGAATTAAAGACGAATGTCCTATGGATAGGACATCTGGAAAATCCAGTTTTCCACAAACAAGATTTTTTTATTTATTTTTTTCTTTGTTCTAATACCATTTCGAAAGAACGTACCAAATTTCAATGAATTTGGAAACATTAAATATCTCCAGGGGTTAGGAGGTTAAGTAAATGATTAAAGTAAATGACGTATGCTTGTTACCACGCACGAAAAAAGAATGAGGGCTTGGCGCGAACCGGGTGGATCATGCCACGCGGCGCCCCGCCACAGTGTTTTTTTTATGATACTTTAAATTGTGCGAAGTTACCTAGTACCTAAAAAGGACTACCTGTTATATAATATCTGAAGAATGAAGCGACGAAATATAATCTAAGTCGACAAGCGTAACGTTGAGGATAAATACAAAACGAGCTAATCGTGTCATGTCCTGAGTTTTAGATCTTACAGCTTAATCGAACAACATTAGATTATTCCGAATAAGAAGGATCTCAGGTTGGCTAAATATTCCGATCAATTTCTCTATTGAAATTTGGGTGTTTCTATTAACTTCAATGACTTCTCCGAGGGAATATTGACAGAGTGAACCAAGACCTTTAATAATTGTCGGCGTCGGGCTTTTTCATCGAATGGTCACAGTTTAAAAAAACGATTGTTACGGCAAGGTAAACAGAGTTTCCATATCAACGTGTAAAATAAAATTCCATTTGCAATTAAAAACAAAAAATATGCTTACTAACTACGCCGTTTATAAACAGGCGTAAGTATTTAATAACATACAAACGTTGAATATTGTAAAGGATAGTTTTTAATATTCAAGACCTACTTAAACATCATTTCAACCTTCAAGGTGCAGTAAGATTTCTAGATCATATCTAGAATGAAGGCAAAGCTTCACTTATTCAAATCTTGCGCAGGTGTCATGAGTCAGCTCGATCAGCGATTTCCAGTCTAAATACTACCACAGATTCATTATCAACCAGATCTGTACTGGAAAGAGGAATATGTCAACTTCACGATATTATTTCAAAAATAAATTCAGTACATAATATTTGATTTGAGATGAATGGATACTGTTCATTATTTGATGATAGGACATATCTAATATATAAAATTCTCGTGTCACAGTTTTCGTTGCCATACTCCTCCGAAACGGTTTGACCGATTTTGATGAAATTTTTTGTGCTTATCCGGTATCTATGAGAATCGGCCAACATCTATTTTTTTTTATTATTTTTTTATTTATATCGCAAAACAACGTTTGCCGGTTCAGCTAGTCTAATATATAAAATTCTCGTGTCATAGTTTTCTTTGCCATACTCCTGCGAAACGGCTTGACCGATTTTGATGAAATTTTTTGTGCTTATCCGGTATAGAATCTATGAGAATCGGCCAAAATTTTTTATTTTTTTTATTTAATTTATATGGCAAAACAATGTTTGCCGGGTCAGCTAGTATTAGATAAAATGATAGTCCAAAATAAGGTTAGATAATTGATTACAATTTAATTATCAGCAGAACAACACATTTTTTAAAGGAGCCTGAGTAACTGCCGCATGCCGGGGACACAAGTTATGCACAGAACCAGAAACTAACGAGTAGAGCTAGCTGTGCAAACTCCGCGAAGGTTCTCTCTGGTACTTACACTGGGTAATAATAATCATCAATATAATAAAACACTGTAATATATAATAAACCAACCAGCACTGGGCCAGCTTCGTGATTTACGGCCTAGACCTCCTCGTCACCCAGGAGAGAGGCTCAAAACATTGCAGTGGGCTCATTAAAAAAGGTTTGTGATGATGTTGATACTAAAACTATCTAGTTTGCTTATTCGATAGCACAACTATTAACGAGAGAGGACTATATTTATAAAGTAAATAGCTGACCCGGCAAACGTCAAAAAAAAATAGATGTTGGCCGATTCTCCTAGATACCGGATAAGCACAAAAAATTTCATCAAAATCGGTCAAGCCGTTTCGGAGGAGTATGGCAACGAAAACTGTTACACGAGAATTTTATATATTAGAATAGCTGACCCGGCAAACGTTGTTTTGCCATATAAATAAAAAAAAAATAGATGTTGGCCGATTCTCATAGATACCGGATAAGCACAAAAAATTTCATCAAAATCGGTCAAGCCGTTTCGGAGGAGTATGGCAACGAAAACTGTGACACGAGAATTTTATATTAATTTCTAAGGATTCCTCAGCTACGCGGAAAGTTACGAGAAGCTGTTAGTTTATCTCTACATCTTTTAAAAAATCAACGTCTGTCTATCGGTATGTAGATATCGGGGCTTACGATGGGCAATTAAAGATCACGACACGTGTCCTACAAGCCGAGTTATCCTGGTTTTCTCAAAAAAGGTAGCAAAAATATCGGCAAACCCGTAAACAACTGTAAACAAGGTGTTCCTGTTGATTTCCCATAACTCTAGGGTATTAATAGAATAAGACCATGTAATAGAATCAATTGACATGTGAATAATTCCTTAATTTTATTGTTTTTTTTATTTTTATTTTTCATACCAAATAATTCAATTATGTCAAAACATCTTATGTAAAACTCCTTATGCGAAGTATGACACCTTGGCATTTTCTATCCCTTTTTTATCGCTATGCACAGGTACAGTTCGCAACGCTTTGCGTTTGCACATTGTATGCAACGTTCCTCAACGTTTAAAATGTTTTTGTTGTGTACTGTATGGCTTCAGTGACACACGCGTCTATTGAATAAATGTTAAAGAAATTTTACAAGGGTGATAATTTATGAACTCATTTTGTTAAGATTGATGATATATACCTTCCATGCTGGACTGGGAGTGAAAGAAAAACATAGAATGAGCCAGCTGCTTCTCTTCCCGGGCATACTGTAAAAGTCAGTTAAGGGACGGAGGTTTTATTGACGTTTTCGTGGGCGATAGGCTGACCCCCTATCACTGCAAGTCTCTCTCCATCATCACAATACCTCCAAATTTAATATTGTTTTTAACTTTTTTGGATTTATAATGCTCAATTATTTTTAAATAACCGAAAAATATGATAAACAAAAAAAAACTGTCAAACGTGTTATCAGATGGTTTTATAGCGTCTGGTGTTCTGCCTACCCCGGATACAGGTGTGACGTTTTGTATGTATGTATGTATGATGATCATATCTTGGAAAGTATGCACTTTTAAACCACATATTCTTTGGGGAAAAGTATCATTTTTTAGTAAGGAACAAAACCTTAAAGTTTTGGGATATCAAAAAGAACACCTTGTATAGGTATAAAACTCCCGGAAACGACTGCTTAACATACCCTCGAAAACACAGAACTCTTGTACAGATCGGGCCGACCATGGCTTGTACAGATCGGGCCGAATGTTGGTAATTGCTTAACCTGGTTTATCGCATGATAAACACAGAAGCCACGACGCGACGCTACAGCGACTGGCCCTTCATAAATACCAAGATACAAGTACAGTCGAAAACGGAATCTTCTTTTTTGAAATCGCTTAAAAACACGGTTTCTTTTAAACGATTCGCCAAACAGCACTTACTTACTTAAATTATCACACTAACTTAAGCGTTATGAAACGGTTTAATTAAGCGAAAGTAACTTATTAGCTGACTGAATGGATACAAATGAGATATATGTGCATTACGGAAGCGCGGTAAAACAGACATAATTTAACTTGGATTAATTACTTTACGTGTTTTGAAGTTATGGTTGTTAAATAGAGTTTCTGTTGCTGACAGCTCATTCAGGTTCGTATATACAGGGTGTCCCAGTAATGGTGGTCAGGCCAGTAAGTACTTGTGTAGGAGGTCACGATCCACTTGATTTGTTTTTTTATCCCGCTTAGTTATCGCTCTACGCCAGGTTTTGTAAAATTTCGAAAATTCCTACTTTTCTTCACATTCATAGGCAGCACGCCCAAAACTAATTATTTTTTGTTAATGTGTTCAGTAATAATGTTTTTACTAAATTGCAGTTCAAAAATCTCAATAACTATGACTGGTAATTTACAAACCATCACTGAACATAAATTTTATTTTTAAACATTATTGAATTTGAAAGTTTGAGCAACTGTGGTGTAAAAAAAAATGTGTATGATATGTGTGCCCAACCACCTAGAAAGTTTGCCTACATCATGAGGATTGTAGAATAGTGACATACCATGTACTTCATTTTATTGTTTACTAAGCTATAGCAGCTAACGTGCAATGTTAACCATTTCATTACAAAAATTAGCAGTTAGTATTTTTTTAGCATACCTGGGCTGGTCAATAAGTCCGTGACTTTTTGAATTTCTGACCTCTTTACTGAAAAAGCAACATTACATCTGTCAACAGGCATCTGTCAGTAGACTCCTGTCAAAGTTTGAACTTGCTGCGTCAGTTAGTTTGTGTTTGACATCTATCTTCATCAGACTACCCAGTAATTTGAGGAAAAAATGGAAAAAAGTAAATTTCGTGCGCTTATTAAGCATAATTTTTTGCGATAAAAAACCATTACCGAGAGCAAGGCTAAGCTTGATAAATACTATGGGGACTTTGCACCATCGATTTCAATGGTAAAAAAGTGGTTTACTGAATTTCGTTGTAACTCAAGAGATTAGTAATAATGTTTTAAAAGTCGTTTGGAATATCTTCATTTAATCCTATCGTTTAATTTATAATTCTCGTATGGGTTTATAATAGTTTGTTAAAAATATTGTAAGACATATTCTTAGGGATTATCAAGCAGTTTGGTTTAAACTCGTAGACTCGTCATCCAATCAAAATGCAGGAAATATTTGGTAGGGTTTTGTATAAGTAACGAATAAGATACTGTCCCTAGAAATACAACGGTCAGCAAAGAGGTGCTGTGGCTATGCACTGAGGTGAGCCCAGATCACCCGCTCTATTTTGCTCACACTGGAGTCAATAAAGTGTGGACTGGAAAGAGTGGACTGAACATACATACATAGATAACTTCACGCCTGCATCCCTTATGGGGTAGGCAGAACACCAGAGGCTATAAAACCATCTGATGTCACGTTTGAAAAATTTGGAGGTACATAATAATGGAGCCCGTAAAAACGCCAACAAAACCTCTGTCACATTCTACGTTTTTCTTTCGCTCCCAGTCAAGCAAAGCTGTTTAAATTAATATACAATTAGCGTGTCTTTCATATTCGTAATGAATTCAATAATTTATCTTCGCCCTATTTATTAAACAGACACAAATTGTTCTTTCGAACCAAAATAATTGCAATTTGTTTTTCCATTATGTTTATATAGATCTAGAATAGTACACTTTATTCGCAACATTTTATTTTATTTTTATTCACAATTCTTTTGTTATTTGCTTCCTTGTTCATACTCAGTTGTTTATCAAAGTAAGCACTAAGCATCCTACCAGCTTAAAACCTCTTTCATCTTAAACCTATTCCACTTTTCACGGCCTATTTACCTTCAAAACGACTGCTATGCGCGGGCAGACCAAATTCACTACAATTTGGACCATCAGATGCATATCTGCAATGTCTCAATTCCAAGATGGCGACAATATAATTCTTTGTATAGCCACATTTTCGATTACTAACATTAGGTCGCGGTTGACTGGGATAAATCAATGTTATACAGGTCAATAGTAGAGGCAGAATTGAAATGAAGGCTCTATATTGCTGTACATTTACTCTATTTATTTTTACTTAAGTAAGTAGCAAGAACAAATAGCCTTCTTTCTATGATCGTACAGGTTCTGCAATCTCTTAATTCAATATTTAAAATTAAATTCCCATTGCTATAGGAGACCTCTTGTGATTTCAATCAAATGAAAATAATTTATTTCCTGTTAGATGGATTAGACTTCCTCCATCGGGATAAGAAGTAATTTTAATTTCCTTTTAATACATTCTTTTCTAGCTGTGATTAACTCAAAATAACTTAAAAAGTTTTATTAATTATTATAGGTTTACAAAAAAAAACTCTTAATGAACGTCAAACGGTAGATGAGGCCTGCGCGACGTGGAGAGTCTTGAGCGAGGCCTCTGTCCAGCAGTGTGCGTCTCTCGGCACACGAGCATGATGATCGCCCATTATCCTTCAATATAGCTAACTACTTCTTTGGCTTTAAGAAACGAAGCGAACGAAAAGGTAGCGATCTAGGTAGAGGAAAAAAGCCGGCGGAAAAGAAACTCTCGGACTCTTTTATCAAAATTGCTCATTAAAGGTATAATGTGGCAGAAATACAACTCAGCTATGACATGAATAAACAAACAGAAGACAGCTATTCGTGTTTGCCAGTGTTCTGTCACAGCCAAGCTGCTTACATGTTGATTTACTGTTAATATTTGGAAATAACCTGTGGAGACATTAATCCCACGCTCATTTATCATATAAATAATCGTTTATAGTACCTAGCCTTTTTTGCATAATGTTTCTTTGATAGTTCTTTTAAATTTATTAAATGTTATGGATTTAATTGTCTTTGGTATTTAATAATAAATACGTATTGACATTCCCATAAATGATTTGGTGCTTTTAGCCGGCCTTAATTTGGGAAACGCTAACTGGGCGTTCCTTATCTTTACAGAATAATTTTTATCATGATTATCTTTCATAGTTTTGAATTTATTACTATTCTTATAAATATACATAATGTTTTATGCACCAACCAGCACTGAGCCAGCTCGGTGGATTACGGCCTTAACATCCTCATAACCCAGAGGAGAGACTCATAGCCCCACAGTGGGTTCATTACACGGAGTTGTTATGATGATGATGAATAATTAAGTTTCGGTCGCTTAACTTTTGTTTAATTAATTGATATCATTTTTCACCTTTCCATTTACATTCAATTTGATTGTAAAAAAACTTTTGAGTTGCAGTGGCAGGTTATCATTCGACCTTGCCATAGTAACATGGCGGCAAAAAGATCGAAATAAACATTTCCTGCATCCATCATCTGCATTCCGCAAGATGGCCGATCTTATAAAACCATTATGGAGATCTTTTATCGATTCCGATCGAATAGATCTGCTCTGATAACTTTTCATGCCATCGATTACAGTAAAGATCAAAAGCTATGTTTATATACTGTTGCAAATTAATAGAACCGGAATATCTATACATATAATAAAATGGTAGGAAAGTCAAAACTGTACATTGAATATTTTTTTAAAAGAATACTTGGGGTATGATCTACAATCGAAACAGAAACAAAAAATATAGTTTTTAGAATTTTTGTCTGTTTGTCTGTTTGTCTTTCCGGGATAAACTCAAAAAGTACTGCATGGATTTACTTCAAATTTGGCATGAAGATAGTTAAGAAGTCGGGTCAACATATAGGCTACATATTATCACGCTAGCAGTGTTATAATCGTAGGTGCGTTTGGTGCTGCATAGCGTTCACGCAGACGACGTCGCGGGCAGCAGCTAGTAGTAAATAAGACATTCCTGTGCTGGTTGTTCTATGGATGATGACATTCGTTCTAAGTTTTCGAGATTTAGAACTTTAGTTTCATGTCCTATCTTCTCAAATTTTGATTATGGCAACAAATAACCTACTAATACACTTAATAATATTGAAAACAGAGGCATTTTGGACGGCTTCAATGATTCGATTGAAATATTTTAAAAAATACATTTAATTTTGGATTTTTACCAAGATTTTCAATTATACGGTATAACTTGCACCTAGTATAATTATATACAACTGTCTCATTAAAAATGGTCTACAATATGTAAGATAAATCTTTATTCTTATATCTCTATTTATTCCCATAAAACACAGCAGTACACTGAATATACAGGGTGGAAAACATCGGAATTTAAGCAGCTTATGTTTGTTGCAAGTTTATACTCTGTTGCTATTATTTGAATAGTAACTTGTTTATTTTACACGCATGGATTCCTATCAAACATTTTTTTCTAAAGAACACATACATACTCTTTCATTTTAATCGCAAGAAAAATGTTTGTTTTTCTTAGCATTCCAAGCAACTTCTATACAAAGATATCTGGGTAAATGTACAACTCAATATCAGGCCAAAATTAGAACTTTTTGGTATTTCTTCCATGTACACAAATTCCTTTAAGTCCATTCTGCAGTTAATAATATAGTTGCCTATGTTATAAGAGAAGATTTTAAATAAATGAATAAATCCCCAGACAATGACACCAACTACATGGCCTCAAAGTAAGCAAAGCTTGTGTTATGATATATCAAGATAAATGCCCAGAACTGGAACATTTTTTTTCTAGTTCCGTGCGAAAATCGAACCCGCTATCTCACGATTGGCGCAGCAGCATCTAAAGACTGCATTTTGCCTAATAGTGTTATAAATCTCTGAATTTCTCCCTCAAAATCAGGTCATAGTTTCTACGACACATGTTGCCTTTACACCCTGTATATCACAGTAACAAGGTAAATCATAAGAGGCTTTTCTCATTATATTTTCTTGAACCATCCGGTCGTTACTGTTGATTCCAAGTAGTATCTTGTTATCAAATAATATCATCTAGCTCTGTCATTATTGTTGAAAACATATAATTATTTGAAAGTGAAGTCATTGGATAGATCATTCGTATGTAAGTTTTGTATTGTTTCATTTTATTTGTTTATTTTATTTGAGAAACGAGCATAATGTTACGTTCTATTGAATTTGAAGATCGCCTTTACAGTTTTATAAGTGACTAAAATAATTGCGTAATGTATCGTCGAACTTTTCAAAATAAAATAAAATTTTTCATTTTGTAAAATTCATTGACAAATTTACAGAAGGTAGCAGATCATGCGTTACAAACCTGTCAATTTGCCCCAACCAATTTTTAACTTAATCTTGAGGGCATAAAGTTCAGATTCAATTACAATTTTTTGACAGATTTGGACGCTTGATCTGCTGCCTTGTGTACAAGGATACTCCTTCGCTTCGTTCCTTGACAACTGCATAGGTAACAGGCAAGCACCGCTTGTAATCACTCTGATATGTTCTAAATTTGAATATACAGAGTTAATTTTAATTAACGCATCTCCTCTTGCAGGAAGCCTCTCCACATCAAACCCAACCACATTTGTTCTATGATTTTTAAAATTAATGATTTTAAATTAAAATATTCCCATTCAAAAAATATTAATAGTCTCTAAGCTGGCGTTACTCTATTTACACTGATGCCAGGCACCTTGCGTCACGCCACGTGCAGCGGGGCGCGGGGTTGCGGAGTGACTTACAAAATAAAGAGTAATAAATAATAGAGGGTGCAAATGTTGTTGGGATTAATGTGGAGAGGCTGCCTTCAAGAGGTGATACGCTAATTAAAATAAGCCCAGTATATAGAATTTATCTTATCCGCAACACTTTAACAATTAGATAAATTTCTAATCAAAACTAACTTTAAGATTCTTACTATATTTCCTAGTAACCTAAACGAGTTCAAGCTACGTCGAGTACCTAACTTAAGGCGAAGCAGTATTTATCAGCAAAATGAACTGCTTTCTTTTTTAGTATGTTGATATTCTGTTTTGTTATTATTCATAGACGTGTCTAAACCATAAATTAAAGTCATGCGTGTACGCGTTTAATTCTTATCTTCCTTAATTTGAACTGTAACGCTAGTTGGTGGTTATATACAGTTTCTGAAGCGTGCCCGTCTGTGTAGGTAGCTGTAGGTACCAACCAACGTGACTAATTTTCACCATAAAAAATCTTTGCTGTATTGGAGTATACTTTTGCATTTGTTGCGTATTCATTCATTTATTTCATTTTAAAAATCACGTTCCGTTTAACTTTCGCTTTGCCGAGATCTAATATACAATTATCGGTCAGTAATGGATCAACCGATGGTAAAGCGTATTCAAAACGCAGAACGGATATACTGAGGCCCTATTGGCTGGTGCGGGAGCTTGCAAATCCTCCCGCCAGAGGGCGCTCAAGATGGCGACACACACACGTCACTATCAACGTAGTTCGCAACGACAAGGTCTCGGAAGCAAAATCTCACTTTCTTACAATTAATAATCAATGTGACTATATTTTCAACCAGTGCTGTATTTGTGTAGACACTATTCTGAACCTTGTGAAATCAACCATTCGGAGAAAGGCTCGCCAAGTTTCCCCAGGACGGTATACTGCTAGAAGGCTGGAAGTCCAAAGGTTGGTATCCGTTTCTATCACCAAGTTTGATATCGTTATTGATAAATCCAGAGTCCCAGGGCTTTAGATCTCGGCAAGCATCATTAATTACGACAGTTAATTAGGTTTTCTTGACCCATCATCAGGGTGTATTCCTTACAGCATTTTTTTTCTTTCTTGTAAAAGTTTGTGTTTGTTTAGTAAACAGCAACTTCTTATGCCACTTCACTACATTTTTTTAGACCAATGCTGCGGCATTGTTTATATTCATAAATAAATAAAAACCTGGATTACCCGAGCACTGACCTTGATCCCACTTTATTGGCAGCTGTAAGCGCTTACCTATATCTTCTTATCTAATGCTGTAAAGGTGTAATTTACTCTGTGAATATATAAATATTCATTCAAATATTAAATATTGTGTCATTATTTAGCGAATTCTACTTAAAACAATTTCACCCACACCACAGTGCCTTAACAAACCGACTTCATTTGCAAACAGTAATAAATTCACATAGTTAGGAAGCAATCGGCGCATCTTTACAAAACAAAAGAATGTTGTGTCGGTGTCAACTTCCCCCAGGCGTTCAATACACTGTACCAGGAAACCTGGTGAATGGATGTCAACATGTATGTACTTTACTTGTGCCGACGCAACCGTGCGAAGACATGTCGCGTGCGACGAGAGAACACATATCATTACGTTTCATGTTTTTTTTTTTCATAGACTAAGCACGCGTTTGACCTCAATTTGAAATGATGGTAAGTGAAGATGAGGTCGAAGATGAAAGTATAAGGGCTACGGAAAGAACTGGCTCTTCATAAAATATTGCTGGAATATATCACCGCCGCCGGAGCGTTATTATTTGTCGACAAATTTTATATGAAGGATGGTTGCTAGCCCGTCAAGGATGTAAATCGAATTAGTCGCCTTTTAAGACACGCTTATCGCTTACACGTTTGTTTTATAGCTGCTGTGCGAGCAGAGAACTTTATTGACTCATATGTTTACGAATGTTCATATAGTCCGGCTGGTGTAGCGGTGACATACATTGCCTTCTATGCCAGAGGTCCTGGGTTCGAATCCCGGCGGCGGCGGATATTTGTGTGATGAACACATATTTGTCGTCAAGTCATGGATGTTTATATGTTTATTTAAGTTTATTCTAATAAAAAATATGTATTTATTCAATATGTATGTTTATATATTTATTAAGTATATCAGTTATCTAGTATCCATAACACAAGTTCTTTAAGAAACTTAATTTGGGCTAGATAACGTTGTTTGATTGTCAGAAAAAATTATTTATTAATTATTTATTAGTATGGAGTCGGTTGCAAGTTGTTAGTAACATTGTAATTTTTTATTTTACATTAAAAGTACGACAAGTTTATAAAAATTCAAAATTAACAAAGCACACATTTATTTACGCTGGCCGTGTGGTAATGGATAGATATCAATTATTGCTTAAAAACCGTCTCCATACTATACGAACATTCGTGAACATACGAGTCGATAAAGTTCTGTGCTCGCACCGCTGCAGCGCTGCGCTGATTCGTTAAAGCTTAACGCCGCGGCAGAAACATCCTCATGTTCACGCCTGTTCAAGGGCACAAGTGTAGTGAAATAGAGATTTGTACTACACTTGCTGTTGCCCGCGACTTCGTCCGCGTGAAGATCAGCTTTTGCAGTTGGATAAATAAGATTAATATATCCTCCTTGAAAATCGAGCATACGTACTCTTTTCTAAATTTCGTCACAATCTATTCAGTAGTTTAGCTGTGAAAGGGTTAATCACTGATAGATAGACAGTTAAAGTTACTTTTAAATCTGTTATAACATAGCTGTGCTCCGCAGGTTTATCCGAGTTTTGTGGAAAGGCTTACAAAAAATAACTGCAATAAAAATAGAACAGGTCTTTATCGGCTTTTTTGCGGAATAGGAGAATAGCTGGCTAATAGACGAGTACTTCGGTCAATTTCAACTAAGCGAATTTTTTTTACATTTTGGTAAACTTTTTTAATTATAAGTTTTTTCGTTGTATTTCATAATTTGAATTATAAAGCACTATTGCAATAGACGTCTTTATTTTTTCATGCACCCATATTATAAAGCTATCCACCGAAATGATAAAACTTATCCAAACAAAGTGTAACATGCCGCCTTGCAAACAATGCGCTGCGGTAAAATGACCAAATTAGTTTAGACTACAGAGTACGGAGTCGTTTACATCACTAGTCAGATACTTGCTCTCTCGTAAGAAATTCTATCTAAAAGACGGTAGAAAAGTGTTTCTGCTTTTGAATAAATAAAATCCTAGATATTTAAAGTACTTTTCGTCAAAACTATGTCAAGAAATACGATAATTCAAGGAAACCCTTACTTTATATAAATTACTATCGGGACGACCATTCTGTGCCATCATTGTTCGGTTCTTAGTTATTTATCAAAGTTAAACGGCATTTTAAATTGATAAGCATTACTAATAATAAACCTTAGGCCCTTCGTAACCTGAGCTTAAGGTTCGATGATTGTATAGGACGTTAATATAAAAACCGTACCGTAAAACGGGGTTACTTTGAGAGCTGGGGTAACTTTGATGATAGCTGAACCAGGGGGAGTTTACTAATTTATTAGCCAATGCTGTCGATGGCAGCCGGAGCCAAAGTGGGACAAATCTATACGTATGAATAAGAAAGCTTTAAAGTACTTTGCTTTGACGTAAGTCTATATGTCAATCTTCTCAAAAGTGACAATCAAAGACAAACAATCATCCATCGCCAACGACTGACTGACACCATTTGTAAAAACGGTTCATTGCGTTAACTGCGTAATTTCAGCAACCCATTTTTAATTTGAAAACCTGTAAAATTTTTGATTTGAAAATCTGTAAGCTGTGTGTTTTTACGGAAGTGCTATTTGTTCAGTGCGAAATTGACACTTTATATTGTGATAGTGACACTAAATACTTTGTAATTGTTTGTTTGTTTATATGCGAAATTGACGCTTTTGTGCATTAGTTTTAAGATAATGGTTGGAAAAGGGACTGATTAAGGGGATTAAGTAAATGATTATATGATATCTGTAATAAAAATATGTAAAACTGATATAAGTGCATACAAGTAAAAATTGAGACTGTTATGTGCCATACTGATCTAAGTGAATTATTCTATGTATACTATGGACCACAACGGTACAAGTGATTTTCTTTTTCCATTTTTTTAATGAAGACCTTATATTATTGTTATAATTTTGTACCCAATACATTGCATTTTGACACTAAAAACATAACGTTTTTTATTGTAACTCTTCTACCAAAGAGTTTTGAACTATTTACAAAATTCAGTTTTTCTTAATTTTGTACAGGTGCCACTTATACCCCAATAGTTTTCAACCCGTCAATTATACATTAAGGCGCTTTGCACACGTAGCAACTTAAGTTTACAAAACTGACAACTTAGTTGAGGCAACCATCAACTTTTTTAGAAATTGCCACTTGCTACAACTAGGGAATCTGCAATTGATGCAACTGAAAACCTTGTTGAAGCAACTATCAATTTTTGTAAATGTTCTAAAGGTTTCCAGTTGCAGCAACCACAAATTGGCCTTTACGGTTGTCGCAATTTTATGTGAACCTGGTTTGTTAGGTGAGTCCACTCAGTATTACGATGGACACCGAAGAGACAGCACTCGTTTACATTATATTACGTCGGCGTCGCCGACACGGTGGCAGGCAACTACAACAAATTATTCGCAGCAATCGTCGGTTTTGGATTCACCCCTTCTTGCAAGATAGGACTAGATTTATTAACTTAAATGAGCTTCAGAAACATAATGACAAGTTTAAAAAATATTTTAAAATGTCTGTTTACATATTTAATAAGTTGCTGGAAAGTGATTTAAAACGACAGAATACAGTGATGAGGGAAAGTATATACCCCAAAGAACGACTTGCTATTGCTGATTTTAGAAACTTTTGTTAACTGCAATTGTCAATTGAAAAAACCAGCAACTTAATCAAAGTTGCTAATTGCGAGTTGCTGCAATCAGAAACTAACTCCTAGCTAGAATTGCTGTGTACGCAATTTCATTGGAATAATATATGAACAGGGAGTTGTCAGTTGTCGGTTGTCGCAACAAGGCGCATGAAGTTTATCGTCTGCTAAGCGCCTAAGTTCCTATCTTAGAGTAATAGACTGCATAGATTACTACTGTGTAAAGTGGATCTATTAATACACTGAAAAGTTGCGGATGGCATTAACTGAAGCGCTAGTGAGCTGTATGTATGCATTTACGAAGTATGAAGTAATCGTTCTTCTCTCGTAAGAGAGTATATTGTTCCATGAGCTGACCTTGGTATGTTTTTTTCAGATTTATTGCGTGGTACTGAACGCAGCCAAAATTTTGTTTGTTCTGTTGGCCAATATGACAGTTTGGCCATATTTTGCCGAAGCGTCAACGAGTAGTTGTTGTCGGAACTATGTAAAATTATTTGTTAAAGTTTATTGTCGAAAAGGTTTAAAAAAATTGTTTGAATAACTTCAGTGGCACAGGCGTAAGTATCATTGTTTGAATTTTAGTTTTTCACTGTTTTAATTAAACATTTCTTTAAGATTTATAGCATGTTTGTATTTTTGGTTACGGTCGCCATTTTATTTTTTATGAACACTTTAAGTTCATCGGGGCTACATTGATAGGAATACGAGGCGACTTTGATAGTTATCAATTTCACCCCAGTGGTTGTGGTACCCAGTCATATAGGAGTAATATACAAATTATCAATTTAACCCCATTTGTTGCTTTTGTTTTAGTTGCCTCATGGTTCGCACCTATAAAAAGACCGCGGGTACCCGCAATTATAAAAATTACACAGAGGAGGCAATGGAAGAAGCAATAGAAAAAATTACAAATATTGAATTGTCTATAAATGCTGCTTCACTTCTTTGTAAAAGTCCGTTTGGGACACTTTATAATAAATATAAAAAATTACACGGAAGGACGCCTGGTGCCCAACCAGTTTTCATGCACAATGAAGAAATCGCAATATTACGTGCGGCGGCTACATGCGGTGATTGGGTTTTTCCTCTTGTTGATATTTTGATTTTACAAAGTCGATTTATATAATTATGAGAATGTTGTAATAGTTATAAGTGACAAAATCATTATTGATCTGATTACTTTATTTTCTTAAAAATATTTGGTATATGTCGGAGACTGTTGTAATAGTTTTAAGTGATACAAAATTTAATTGATCTCGTTAGGTACTTTATTTTATTAAATATTAATAAAAATATTTGGTTCATCTCTTTTATTAATGTTGTAGTACCCACCATCAAATTCGCCCCTTGAATCAAAGTAACCCCAAAAATACTAAAATCGCAATATTACCTAAACTATAGTTTCCTAAAAAAATTTTTTTTTGGTTTATGTCTATTATCGGGATGTCTTTGCATTGTAATAAAAAAAGGTGGGTGACAAAGTAGCCCCATTATCAATTTAACTTTGATAAACAGGTTTTTTTTTTCAAGATTTTTATTTTTTGTTGCAATAATTAATTGGACGTAGTTTAGCAATAAGGATCCAACCCACAAAAAGTCAAAAACCCACTAAGTATGCAGAACAAGCAACAGAGTATAATGCTATGGTTTAGTAAAAACACCCAAAGAAAAATATAAAAAATGAAATTACAAAAACTGTTACGATACCATCCCACATATATGGCCAGTCACAAAAAACTATTATCAAAAAGAATCCATTCCGCTTGGATCTTTTAGAATACAAAATTTTACTTCATGCTTTTTGCGATTCAAAATGACAAAAAAGATCTAAGCTGTATGGATCATTTTTGGTAATTGAACTTAGTTGCAGTTATTCTTTAACAATTTATCAAAAAAGATCCATGGATCATTTTTGATAATTCAACTTATTTGCTTTAATTCTTTTAAAATTTATCAAAAAAGAGCCAAGCTATATGGATTATTTTTAATAATTGTTTTTTTTATAAACAAACCTGCTTACTGTAAGCAGATATAAGTAGTCATTCATAATTCTAATGCTTTTAGGTATAAATTCTTAATGTAAGTACCTATTAACATTATCTCTGTTAATATATACTGTTAAACTATATTAAAAAAGGTCTTTCACAAGATCGAGTTATATCAAGCTGGAAATCATCGTAATATATAAATAATAAAAACTATTTGAGTTTCATCTTAAATCCCTAACCTATAGTAAAAATTTTTGATTAAATATATATAGAATTGTTTAATAAATAACTGTAATTAAATTATTTTGTAAACATTGGATCACTTGAGTTAAACTGAATTTGAATAAGTGCTAAGAACAAAGCGAATTAGGATCCAAAGACATTTTTACCCAAAAAAATCATTTTTTAGTCAGTAAATTCTAAAAATGTTGCTTGCACAATCCTAAAAGTTGACAATTAAAATTACAATAATATTCTGTCGTCTATTTACAAACATGATTTGTTCCTAAACTTTGAATATCTCAAAACATATGACTGACGTGTGGGATGGATCGTTATTGCTAAACTACGTCCAATTAACGTAATGAGTCGACACTACAGTTTTTTTTTTACATTTTTATCGTTGAAATTGCAAGCGTGGCATCCACTTCAAATTTAAAATTAATCAATGTCACCCCGTTTTACCAGTATTTAATAAAATGTAAGAGATCATGATTTGTAGAGCATACGGAAGTAAGCGGTAGGTACAAAGAAATATTTTTTCATCTGTGGGTCATTCATATTTTTTCTTGAAAATTCGCACCATGTCTATAAGAACAAAACGAACAAATTTTGAAATAACTTTCATGAATAAATTGCTGACTAGACACAGTGTTACTTAAAGTTTATGAAAAAAATAAGTTTTATTTCGAAAAATGTATATTTTAGGAAATGTGGCAAATTTTACTTAGGAACTGGGCTAAAGTTTGCCTATTTAGTCACGATCTTTTAAAATTTTTCCCTAGAGCGACATGCTAGATTTTCTTTTTTTTATAGCTATGTATATTTATTTTATGATAATATGTTATTAAATCCTTACAAAAATAATATTTCTTAATGTTGCAGCATAAGTGTAGCTAAATTCAAATTCGAATACACATTAGCAACGTTTTTGATCAATAAGACCACTTTTTTAACTGTTTACCTAATTTGAGACTTCTTAATGAAAGTAATTACACTCTGGCAAATAATGAAAATGACAGTTCCAGTGTGCCCACTTTAGGGAAGAAAAAAAATAGTGATGTGGTTTATTTTTTAAATAATAATATCGAAATAAAGACGTTATCAAGTCGATTTTACTTCTACTTTAACCGTTTTAAAACAGTAGGTATGTTTGGTAAGTAATTAATTATTTTCATTAAAGTTACCTTAATGGTAAAGTAAATACCCCAAATTATTATTTATTAATTTCTTTTAACTTTTATTGCAAGACGAATGACAAAAACTCGTTCGTTGTCAATCTTTTTCGTTAAGTATATAGCATTTACTTAGACTACGAACTTTTTAACTGGTATCATTATTTTTGAATTTGACGTTTCGAACTGTCAATTTATTGCATTGAATTATTTGCCAGAGTGTAGGCCTAGGATTGTTAATTTTTTGGATTAGTGTTAGTGAATTTGGCAGGGTTTTAGAGACTCGCGAGCGTTCAAAATAAATTGTATGTGACTTGTACCCGAATAATAAGTTACCCAAAATTCCAAAAAAAAATCTTATTGTTTGTTTCTCCGGGGTCATATGCAAACGATTTTAATTTAATTTTCTATCGATATTGATTTTTTTAAGAGCTTTGATTTAAAGCATACAGATAGACATTGTCATCATAGAGCACGAATCGTCCTAATACCTTTCAAATTCACATCTTAGATTAGTTTCTCATAAAGTTATTATATTTATACCTAAACAATTTGTATTCTAATTCTTAAGATCGTTACTGAACCAGCACTCGAATACAGCGTGCTCTGCAAATATGAGCAACGGTCCATCGGGTCATCACATCATTTACCAAGTCAAATGTTCTAAACATTAAATATTACCTAGATTTTGCTATTGTAACGTCCTCTTTGGTGTCTTAGGCATGAGAAGTTCTAGGATCGAGTCCAAGTTAGGCTAGTTCTCATTCAAACTTTTTAAACTGATTTGGGTCTAGGCGTATACCAGGATACGACTTGGTCTTTTTATGTAGTCTTGATAATTCAGGCTTATTTTAGATAATAGTCTCTCTCCATCATTATAATACCTCTAAATTTGTCAAACAAGACCTCAGATGGCTTCATAGCCTCCGTTGTTCTGCCTACCCTGCCTACCTACATTTAAGATATATGTGATGGCTGATACATTGATCGTGTATTAGTAAAGGTAATAGTAATCCTACGAAATAACCAATTATAACCATTAATTCACACAAATGTTACTCCATGTGATATAGTCGCAATTTGAATTTTATTCAGAGAATTACAATAAGTTAATTCTTATTTTTTCTGTAAGTATAACTTTAATATTGAGTTTATTAATGTAAGGTGAATCATAACAAAAAAATATTTATTGAGTAATGTTTTAAATTATACAAATGTGCCAGCAGATGGAGTCGGTCGTAAGTTTATTAATACTCACCCTGTATATATCTCAAAGCACCGTTTAAAATTCCGGTTAAAACGTTGGTTAGCACATAAAGACGACATTAAAACAGTAGATAGAAAATATAAATGTTAATGATGATTGCCCTATAAAACTAATACTACTTAATATATTTATAGATAACTAAAATCATTAGGTTCTTTTTTTAAGTATTCTTATCAGATTGTACATACATACATACATAACGTCACGCCTGTATCCCTTATGGGGTAGGCAGAACATCAGAGGGTACAAGACCATCTGATGTCACGTTTGACAAATTTGGAGGTATTATAAAGATGGAGAGAGACTATTGTAGTGAAAGGGGGTCAGCCTATCGCCCACAAAAACGCCTTTAAAACCTCTGTCCCTTAACTGACTTTTACAGTATGCCCGGGAAGAGAAGCAGCTGGCACATTCTACGTTTTTCTTTCGCTCCCAGTCCAACATGGAAGCTGGTTTTCTTATCAGATTGTCTTAATTTTAAATTATCACTGAGTTCCCACATAAAAGGACAAACTCGCGATTTCACTAAAACGTTTACGTTTGAAGCGGAAAATAATAAATAAATAATATAAACAAAAAAACCGTAACAAACTGTTCATCATTACACAGAATGATAATTCAAAATCCTCTTAATTGCCAAATTTACAAAACGAATTAAACGCTCAAACCTCGAAATTTTATAGAGCATATATTATTTTAGAGTAAAGAAGTTGCTTTAATACGTAGCTGTATATTAATTCGATGTTTTGAATAATAATCTGTGCTTTTTAATTATAATCGCTGCTTGGCAGCTTAATGTTAATTGTAGCTATATTAAGTGATTCAAAATTATCACAAAAAATTACAACAACATCAGTTATTCCATTCTAAGATATTTATACAGGGTGACTGGCACATGACCCGTCATAGGAACATGCTGTGTAGATGGGATCATTTGCAAGTATTTAAAGCCTACTTTCTATGGGTTACGACTTATAATTTTGTACATAGGCAAAGTTTTGTACTTTTTTATATTTTTTCAAAAGTTAGCCTTTAGACTGGCACAACTTTTTTTTACCCTTAACTTTTTATTTAATATTCGTACAGATCAGTTCCGTACCTTCACATCAATAAAAGAGTCCGAATGAGAAAGTATTTTACTCCGAAGTGGCGAAAATAAATAACAACAACTTACACCCAATTCGAAGTCGTCGTGGCGCCGTGGTTACTGTGTGTATCATACGATATCACAGGTTAAGCAACGTTCGGCGCGGTCGGTACTTGGATAGGTGACCGCCGACCATTCATATCGCACGAGCATTCATAGTGCTTCGGAGGGCACGTTAGTCGGTCCCGGGTGCTTTATACTTGTATACAGTAGTCGTTAGGGTTTGTCAGAAGCCATCTAGGCGCCCTAAAAATTCTGGCATCCACCACCCAGCACTGGGCCAGCTTGGTGGATTATGGCCTATACCTCCTCTTCACCCAGGGGAGAGACTCATGCCCTGCAGTGGGCTCATTACAAAGAGTTGTGATGATGATGATGATACACCCAATTATCGCCCTTGTATTCAAAAACTTTATGATGTTTAATTTTGTTTTTACTTGACAGTATATCAACTTCTTATATCATAGAAGCAATTGGCGATCCTTTGTCGCTGCCTACCCAAAAGGGAGACACAGGCGTGAAGTTATACTCTGGCAAATAATTCAATGCAGTAAAATGACAGTTCCAGTGTGCCCACGTTCGGGAAGAAAAAAAATAGTGATGTGGTTTAAGTGAATGAATGTAATTATTTTTTAAATAATAATATCTTAATGTATGGAAAAAAATATTTTGGCTCACAAGATTTTTATTTATCCTTGAAATTTAGTTTTAACGACAAAACGAATTCAAAAAGCAAGAAGTTATAAAGTCGATTTTATTTCTACTGTAACCGTTTTAAAGCACAAGGTATGTTTGGTAATAAATTATTTTCATTAAAGTTACTTTAAAGACATAGTACACACCTCAAATTCAATTATTTATAAATTCTTTTAAAATTTTATGCAAAATGAATGACAACTACTTGTTCGTTTTCTTTCATTCTCATTCAGTACTTACACTACGAAGTTTTTAACTGGTATCATTATTTTTCTATTTGACATTTCGATTTTTCAGTTTACTGCATTGAATTATTTGCCAGAGTATATGTACCTATGTATGTATGATAGAATCCCTCAAACTATTTCCAAATAGACTGATGATTAAGATGAATTAAGTGTGTTCAGTGGTCATTATTGGATCGTAAAAATCTAAGCGAATTCTGAATTTTAGAAAACAGATTAATTAACTATGTAGCAGAATAATTTTCCGTTGCGAATAATGATTGATACATGATCTCAATGGCTAGTAATTAGCCGTCAAGACGCGCCTTGTTCTGCCTAATTAAGATTTCATAAGTAAGTAAATCACTTTTGAAATTACTTTGCCAATCATAGTGTTCTAAAATCATTGGGGAAAGTTATGCTCCTTAAGATGGACTGATGATATCGGTGGCTTTATTCACACGTGATCTTGTTTGGGGTCATATGAGATGAGCAACTATTTAATTTCTCGACATATAGCTATATCCCTATTTTTTTATCAACCTAATGAGCTATTCTTATCTCTTTGTATATTATTTGTATTTCTTTTTACTATATTTTGATTTATCATGGTGTACAATAAAGGGAACTTAAATAAATAAGTACCGACCGAATATTGATATTTCTACGAGAATAATAACAATATTACAATATGAATATGAAACAATTGTATGTTTTGATTGATTTATTTATTTGTTAGATTTTTATAATGCGAGTTGATGTAGAAAAAGATGTAAACATGCAATGTAAGTTTGTTATTTTTTTTTTTTTTCTATAAATATATTATAAACCTATGGAAACAAGAAACAATAATCACTATTCTAAAAGTGTTATTGTATAGATTAACTCGTTGCATAATTGATTTTTTAAATCAATAACAACGCGTTAGTATCATTAACACTATGAAAGCGTGTAAATCAATCGTCGCGTGATTCAAGTTGGTATTTAAATAATGTAAATTATACTTTGTTAATCAGAGTAAGTAGTAAACATAACCTCCTTCCTAATTAACCATTAAACATTTATTTATATGAAGCTCAATTTAACGTAGCCTACACTCTCTAATTTTAGCTCTAACTAACTTCTAACTCAACAAACATACATAACTTCACTCCTGTATCCCTTATGGAGTACGTAGAATACCAGATGTTATAAAACCTTCTGATGTCACTTTTGACAAATTTAGAGGCATTATAACGATCTCCATCAGAGAGAGACTATTGCAGTGACAGGGGGTCAGCCACAAAAAAGCTTCCGTCCCCTTAACTGACTTTTACAGTATGCCCGGCAAGATACATAGAAACTCAACAGTTTCTAACGAAAATTGTTTTGTAGCGTCTTAAGTTTGACAGAGTAGGTAGAGGAGTTAAAGAGAGTGGAATGTAGAATGAATTATCAAAGGTTTTGGTCCTTTTCAGCGAATATTTATGGTGTTATCCTCTTTAGATATTTTTACTCTGTACGTGATTCTTGTGTTTATGAAAATAAATCATGGTATAATAATAATAATATAACGAGAATTTTTCTTAGTGAAGATTATGTATAATATCAAGATCATAAGACTATATTTTGATACCTAAGTATTTTACGTATTTATAAAACCGCGTACAGCTACCGGGAAATATTTGGTAAAAAGAAATGTTAATAATAAAAAGAAGCAACATCTGTGAGTATGTATCCGTTTGGATTTTGTATATACATTCACATTTCACATCATACCCTACTGCATAATGTAAATCGTGAACTAAATGCAATTTCTTCAAGGTGGTTGCTCCTTACTTAGTAGAAGTATCAATAAAAATAAATGATCTACGAAACTAATATGAAATCATACAAAATTCTACAAAATAAATCACCTAAAATATTGCTACATCTTCATAACAAACATTAAACAATACAAATAAAAAGCTACGGAAGTAGGTGAGGAAAGTAATGATAATCATTAAATCTGTCGCCGGATGATTGTGATTAGGAAGCGTGCACGCGTGCGCGGCCAGACGCGCAAGATTCTTTCTTCACGCTCCGCGGTACAATTAATGTGTCACTGTCTTTATAAGGCTGTATACAAATAGTCACTATGAAATTATTATTAATTAATTAATTATACTAAATAGAACGCTATGATTGAGCATTTCTTTTTTGATTTTGATGATTAAAAATTTTTTTATTGACCTGATGAAATGAAAATGTAAAATGTTATATTCACTTTTTATAAAAATCCTTAAAATACATATAAGTGGGAGGTGACCCCCTTTAAACACTGAAAGTTTGTGATCACAAATTTCCTGCTAGCGTTGTTAAATTAAACAATATTAATGGCTTTTGACGATTTTTTTTTTAAATAGTAAGATTATTCAGTATCTTATAAATATGGCATTATACTAGATAGAAATAAATCCTTTGTGACCTTAGCACTAAAAGTTTGGAGTTTGCTTTTAGAGATGCAATTTCTTTCACTAAGTACCATCCTGCAATAGTATTTAACTAAGTAAATTTTTAACTAAGTACTAAGAAGGTATCTATTCTTATAGGTATTCAATGACCAACATTGGTTATTTATTATAACCAAGACTGAAAGTTAACTGTTTGTAGTAAACTAAGATTTTTAGTGGCGCATTTATTTGTTTGTAACGGCCATTTACTTAACTTACCTAATTAGGCGTCATTAAGTTTAAGTTAACTCTATGTAGAGTAAGTACCTAATTATTACGAAGATAGCTTATTACGAAACATTCTGTTCGAAACAATGTGGACCTTTGAAATTCTTATTTATGTTATATAATGCATAGGTAAAACTCTACTTTTTTAAAAAAATATACAGATATTTTAAGTTATTAATGTATTTATTGCACGCATTTACGAATCATCCTTGGTGAAAGTTAATTTAATCTTTCTTTCGTATCAACTCTGACAAAATACTTAGGTATATTTACTTGATACAAGCACCTATATCTTTTATGTATTCTGTGTTTATGTATTCTGTGATACAAGTAAGAATAATCAACAAATCTTGAATATAGTTTAGACACGAACATTACCTATAATTGATCGTAATTTATCAGACGATTTTTAAATCTTATTTGATTTTTATTTCAGTTAAATTGCTATGAAATTTAAGTAAACACAGATATTTTATTGTTGCAACTTGATAGCCGCCAAAGTGGTACGGAGTCCATCTAATGATATGGGGCAACCAGGGGCCTTACTCCCGACGCGATCGTGAATCAAATCAACTCGATCTCAAGGATTTTCGCACTCCCGAAACCGATGTACCATAGATTTGGTCATATGTTACAAGCTATAAACAGTTATATTCGATCCTGATTAGTTACAATTTGAGCCACCGCTCGATTCGGCGCTAGTATTGGTTTCGAAATGCTTAAGATCGAGTTGATTTGATTCTCGATCGCGTCGGGAGTAAGGCCCCAGGCTCATAGAGATCATTTATGGATGAAAGGATTAACAATGTTATGCCTGCCTTGGGCTTGAGAAGAAAAAGCATATTATCTCCCTAAATTCAGAGGCCGTTATAATAGGATAGACGGTAGTGCCCACTAGAGCACCGCTTAATAAATACTACTCCTGTAACCTCCTCTTTTTGGAAGTCGGTTGATTATATCTTTAATTTCTTTGTGAACAGTGCTTTACTTTCAAACGGAATGTTATACATCCACACACACTCAGCAAAGTAATCAATTGAACGCAATTCTTCATAACTTTCCGATTACTTTAAAACTTTACATTTTATCATAAATATATCGCATAGACATGCCATTAAATTACCTCCAATTCGAAGTATAAGTGCGAATATATTAGATATTATAATTAATAAAAACAACTGTTGTTTGTGCCATATTTTATATGCATATAATAATTCATATCATGGTGCCAAAGCGTGCCTCTAAAACTTGCTAAGTAAACAAATTAGAATTTCCAACTCGATTAAATCCACGAACGATTACTTGCATTTGCGAGGACCGGTCTGTTTTCAATATTTTAATGTAAATTTAAAAATATAAACTTTCTAACCTAACATTTCGCTTTAGAAATTCAAATATTCTACATATTTTTTATACTTAAGTACCGTTCGTTTTGCGAAGGCAATAAATTCTTCGATTTGAGATCAGTATCGTAAATTTATAAATTATTTATAATTATCTTGATTGCGACATACTCTTAAATGGTTAAAAAACACCGATTTAATAAAATATTTTACTCTTGTTTACTTTAAACTCATCACCATAACTAGTTTATTTATATAAGATTCAGTAGACATCACGAACATCAAATCTACCTTGCGAAAAAATACTTTAAAACATAGCGTAGGTATAATATCTTATCGTTATAACTAAGCTTTTATCAAATTTATAAATTACTTACCAAAGTCAGCTCCAGAAGTAAACTTTAGATCAATATTTAATTATTAAAAATAATAACTAAAAATAGTTAATCCATCCAGTTACAATTTCCGTTAAACTTCAATTGAAGTATCAACCGCCGTTAATTTCAACCAAAACTACAAAAATTAGGTAAACGATCACATTTTCCAATAGGTAGAAACGCGCACAAACACAATATTTTCAAACTATCTTATACCTTTTTCCCCGTAAGGTCTTAATATGTACGGTGTAAACAGTACGTCTTTTTTCAATACACCTGAGTTTTCCCGCGAAACGTGCACAATGCAAGAGGCAGTTATTACTTATGCGTACGCGCCTGTTGCCATTTACGAGTATGACGAGCTAATGCTCTCCGCTCCGTTACATAAAGTGTAATATTGTACCTTTACACGAAGGTTCACATTATTTTGATACTCTTCACAGGGTGTTATAATTACTCATTCAATTAGTTGCGGTATCTATAACCGTTATACATGCATAATACTTTTACGGTCAGTTTTTATTGGATGTTTAATCCGCGTTTGAGCTTAATCTCAAGTAATGGTAAGTGAGTAAGGTCTTAGGCCCATATTAATAAACCTTGGTCAAGACTTGGTAAGGAACATGTTAATTATAATTTAAGTTCCCAAATCTTATTAATTTGATTCCTTTTGAACTTTCCTTTTGAGCTGGCCTCTTTATAAAACATTGATAAAACATACAAGACAGATATTTAAAGCCAAATTTTGTATGACCGCAAAATCATAGGTACATCTCTCTTTAGACAATCCAAGATAACATGGACCACTGAAAAGATTAGTAGCTAAAAAAATATCTCACATTTCATAATCCATCAATGCACATAGGTCAAATACGATTACAAAAAGAAAACAATGTATTAAGGTTCCTTTAAAACCTATAATACTTATTATGTTAATTTTGGGGCATAGATTTGTATTTTGTGCAATAAAGTCCAATTTACTCGACATATTTTTCTTTTAGTGACCCAAATTTCAGTTGTGACTTCTCCGAATATTTCAATCTGCGCCTGAGCCTGAAGAAATGACGCTTAGATAGCAAAACTCGAAGTGGTTCTGCCATCGATAGTCTCGGATATGTCGCCTTACGACACGCCTTTCCAGCGGGGCTAGCATTCGACCTGCGATAAAGACTCGAATCGATAAGATGAATACTATTTTACCCAATATTATATTCAATAAAACTTAAACTACATACATATACATATTCATAATAACCCTCCATATCTTTTCCAAATTTAATTTAATTCTGTTTAACCCATACTATAATAAATAACATACATACATTAAGAGACATACACATACAGATTACAGATTTATAATATTAATCAGGTAGGGTCAATAAATCAATTTAATGTTCGTTATAGCTTTCAGTTATTAGATAATAAAATATAGTGCGCGAATCGAATAGTACAATTAATACTATTAATCAAAAGGCGTTTCAATATAAAACAAATAATTTCTTCCATGCTGTACTGGGAGCAAACGATAAACATATGTAGAATAAGCCAGCTGCTTCTCTTCCCGGGCATACTGTAAAAGTCATTTTCAACACACTTGCTCGTAAAGTGAGCCTAATTCTATTGAATTTAGAACTATAAACTGGGCTATAAGTCACGCGTGCATAATATATTATACCCTAGTGAATTGAAGTTGAATTGTACCTTTGTGCAAATTAAATGCGAGTAAACAGAGCATATTTTATTGATCCGGGTTATACATTAAATATTTTCAGAAACAACAAAGAGGTTTTATACCACTTCAAATCCATATACATTTTTAAATGTTTGCGCCTTATATTAGTAAAACAAAATTGTATATCAAACAAATTATTCACAATTTACAATAATTTGTTATAAAATATCAAAATATTTGGATTTACCACTCCAAATTAAACATTTTCACGTAAAATAGGCTGTATATGCTATACAGACATTGACACATTTGGCGGAAAAAAAAAACCTACGCGCATGCGCGAAGTTCGGCGCCATTTTTCAATCACAATTCACAGCTTTGTTATCAAGTGTGTTTGTTATTTTATGACCACGTATGTCTGTCTTTTACTCACAAGTGTGTTGAAAAACGTCGTATGTAACTCGTGAGCATTACTAATTACAGTCGAGGCTGTGATTTGAGCCCGAGCCGCAGGCGAGGGCTTAATAATGAGCCGAGACTTAGCTGACTTGTTACATAATATACTATTAAGGGACAGAGGTTGTATTGGAGTTTCTTTTTGTGGGCGATATGCTGATCCCTTGTCACTGCAATAGTCTCTCTCCCTCATTATAATGCCTCTAAATTTCTCAAACGTGACATAACATAGTTTTATAGTCTCTGGTAAAATAAGTAGTTGAATTAGATTTAAAAAAATGTGTTGATTGGGTAATTAAGTTTAGACTGCCTCGAGTGTTCCACTAAGGCGTGAGTAAGAACTATTTGTTCGTCGAACTGTTTGAAAAACAATTTTCTTTAGGTGTTGGTATTCTACTAAAAGTAACATCTGTGGGCTCGACGAAGAAATCTTTGCCATCTCGTCGACGAGCTCGTCGTTGAGCACAGCGCTGTTGTTTTAGCGCGCATAGCCTTGCAGGTTAGGAAATGAACTTATATTAACTCACTCTGATCTCAGGTATTGTTATACAAGGATACCCCCTGATTCCGTTGTGTGCCATTCATATTTATTTATTTACCCTTTATTATACACAATAAAAAATACAGAACAAAGAACAAATAAAAAGAAAACAATGTATAAAGGACGGCCTTATCGCCAGGAAGCGATTTCTACCAGGCAACCCCAATATTCTATATTAATAATTCATAGTAAAAGCTTACATAAAAAAACGCTTTCTTTGTACATTGTTAATGTGTCAGTTTAGGTTATGTATTTTTTATTATAAGTTCTATATCTATAGATATAGTGTTACATAGTTTCACCATGTCTGTCTGCGACCAGTACTATTACTTATTCTGTGTCTGCGATAAGCTCAATAACTACATAGGTACCTACTCGTACCTATAGGTACATATCTTCCCGTCTCTATCCCTTATGGAGTAGGCAGAACACCAAAACCTATAAAAGAATCTGATGTCACGTTGGTCATATTTATTGGTATCATAATAATGGAGAGATTATTGCAGTGACAGGGGGTCAGCCTATCGCCCACAAAAACGCTCATAAAACCTCTGTCCCTTAACTAACATTTACAGTATGCCCGGGAAAAGAAGCAGCTGATACAATCGATGTTTTTGTTTTGCTAACAGTCCAGCATGGGTAGCCAAAATTAAGTTTTTAAATGTATAACTTCTGTTTTGGATTTTGGAAACAAAATCCCCAGACAATCACAACAATTACATGGCATCAAAGTACCTACCTAAGAAAGCTTGTGTTATGAGATACCATGTAGCGAAATAGGGGGAACTTCGAATATAAAATACAGACCTATATAGATAAACGCCCCGATCCAGAACATCTTTTTTTCTTTTTCGGCCTTGCGGGAATCGACGCGCGACTTCAAGTTTGGCGTAGTTGCATCTAAATCTTTGCACTACGGAGACCGGCTAACAGACAAAATAAACTTAGAGGAGAACGGGTATGGTTATTTCACGGGTTGGTTGTCACAAAGTCACAACTGTCATAAAACTAAACTTAACAAATGAATATTTCAATAACAAGCGCCGAAGAAGCGCAAGAGCGTTTCACTTCACATACTCAAGTGAAGCGGAGATGGAGGTGTCGCAACCAATCCGTGTGACAGCATACCCATTCTCCCCTAATTAATATAAGAAGTGTCTTAAGTATGCAAAAGCGATTATTGAGTAAATAAAAGAGATATCCTAACTTTTTATACTAACGTCGATAGTACATCGCATAAATATCCATCGCCACCGGAATTCGAGCCTAGAACCTCTAGCATAGAAGACAAGGTAGCATGTTCTAGAAGTCTAGACTCTACTTGTACCAAATTTCGTCAAAATCGGTTCAGTGGAGTAAGCGTGAAAGCGTAACGGACAAATATAGTTACTTTGGTATGTATAGCATCAGTAATAATTAAATCAAATAACACAGTGTGCGGGTTGTGTATGGTTGATCAAAGGGTTGTGTGAAGTTGTATGATGATGATAACGCTAACCTGATCCTTTTTATTTTCATCCCCAATTATAGACGTCTTTCATTGAGGATGAAAACACAAAGGATAGACTGGCAGACAGATAAAATAATTCATGGAAAGGCTTATTTTCACCCTAGCTTGGTAGTTGTGATTATTAATGTTTTGTTTGTTTATACTTCAGAACATTCTCGTTATCATGTAAAAAAAAAACAATTGGTCAGATTTTTCTGACAGAACCGAACCTGTCTTATTTTAATTTTGTACTCTTTCCGCCAAAAACTTTATTTGACTGATTTCACACATGAAATATGGGTTTATACGGTTAGCGCTATCTATTGACTTTACGGAGAAACAACTTAAACCGTGGGCTACGATGTTATTCAATTTAGTTCTGCCAAACTCCTGTAGATGGCGTAGAATGTGTAACCATTATTACTTAATAGAATATTATTTACTTCTTAGAACAGTTTAGCGCAACCAAGACTATTTCGTACGTATTTTATAAAACTCGAAATGAAATAATTTTCAAAACAAAATCTTTCAGGATTGTACCTATTTTAAATGCAAACTATTCCATTTAGTTCACCATAAGAAATAAAGATGGCGTTCTAAACAAGTGATATTTCTTAAACAAAAATTAATATTTTAATATGTATTAAATGTAAAGATGAAAGATCAAGCATTACTCGAAAGTTTATCATTATACTTATATCTTGGGCTGGCAACCTTTTCCTACGTCCTATGATTGATCTTATGGGTCCGGGCGGGACCCTTATCAGGGTTTGGTATACCGTTAACAACATTAATTAAAAACGACTTCTGTTTTAGGTAGGTAAACAAATAATTAGAAGATGATCTAAGCAAACGAGAAAAATGGATTAAATTGAGGAAAAAGGCCATTAAAATAAATCACGTTGGTTTAACTGCTATGAAAAACAGGCTTATTATGATCAATTCGAATTATTGGAAAAAGTTTTTGTTTACATTAAAAATTCTACCAAGGAGGAGAATGCTATAAGAGGGAATAAGAATCATCATTTGGGAATTATTTTGGTGACAGAAGAGTTCGTTATTCCAGAGTCGTTGGGGTCGAGTGAAATCTAAATATCGATTTAGATTTCTCTGGAGTAAAGCGTCTAGTTAAGAAAAAATAAAACTAGATGAATGTGATACAGAAATAGTCAATTCCATTATACCATCTCCAACTTCAACATCATCAGATTCAGAATCTCCAGTGTTATCATTCTTTAAAAGCATTGTTTCAGCTGTAGAAAAATTTGAATCAGTGGAGATTTAATGGGTGAAAAACGAAAACAACAAAGACTAATGTGAAGTGTTCAAGAACCATATTTTTGAAGAATATTGTATTAAGAGTCCTTTGTACTCGTAGGTACCTAATGTCAATAAAAACTATTTTGAGCTATTTTTAATTTTGTAATAATAATATTGCTAAGTATTATGTATTGATTGACCTAACAAGTAAGTATTAGTTGTTTTTACATTAAAATACTAAATGTATTCTTTCAGTAAAATGTGCCATCTATCTACACTACAATATTCAAGGGTTGCATTACCTGCCCTCCATGAGGCATAGGTTGCTGTGGGACGCCCTGTATTTGTCAATAAATTGCAACAAACACTCAATAATTTTTTTTTCATGTTCCGTGTGGGAATCGAACCCGGAACCACTGGCATTTGAGGTTTTCCCTATCGCCAAAGTGGTCGTCTAATAATAGTTACTACAGTGGAAGTACTGCAACTATTTGTTAGATACAACAATATTATTGTTATCTTAGCTAATCCGAGTGGCAATTGTTTTCCGTTTCGCTCAAGTTTGGTCAGTCTATAATCATTATTTGTTTAATTTTAGTCTGTAGAACCTAGTAAGTATTTAATAGTTAGGCCTTTTTCCACTAGGCCCCAAAAATAGTTCCACTTCAACCCCAAAACGTTTTTAGCAAGGATTAGGCTGCAAACTGGATATCAGCGACGGCGACAAAGAGAGAGACAGCGGCGTGGGCAGCGATTTTCGCGACACGATAGAAAGTATTGAGTTTTTATGAAACTGCGAAAGATCGCTCCGCTGCCCGCTGGCGTCGAGAACGGCCCAGATTCCCCGCGTCGCTGCCCGCGCCGCTGTCGCTCTCGCTGTCACTGCCGTCCAGTTTACAGCCTTATAAATCGTAATACTTATTTATTTTCAACACACTTGCTCGTAAAGTGAGCGTTATTCTATTGAATTTAGAACTATAAACTGGGCTATAAGTCACGCGTGCATAATATATTATACCGACTGCATTCCGTGCTTCGGAGGGCACGTTAAGCAGTCGGTCCCGGGTGCTGTATACTTGTATACAGTAGTCGTTAGGGATTGTCAGAAGCCACTTTGGCACTCTGAAAATTCTGACATCCACCACCCAGCACTGGGCCAGCTTGGTGGATTATGGCCTAAACCTCCTCGTCACCCAGAGGAGAGACTCATAGCCCTGCAGTGGGCTCATTACGCGGAGTTGTGATGATGATGATGATAGTGCATAATATAATGAATCCTACAAAGTTGAATTGTACCTTTGTGCAAATTAAATGCGAGTAAACAGAGCATATTTTATTGATCCGGGTTATACGTTAATTTTTTTCAGAAACAACAAAGAGGTTTTATACCACTTCAAATCCATATACATTTTTAAATGTTTACGCCTTATATTAGTTAAACAAAATTGTATTTCAAACAAATTATTCACAATTTACAATAATTTGTTACAAAATATTAAAATTTTTGGATTTACCACTCCAAATTAAATATTTTCATGTAAAATAGGCTGTATATGCTATACAGCCATTGACACATTTGGCGGAAAAAAAAACCTACGCGCATGCGCAAAGTTCGGCGCCATTTTTCAATCACAATTCACAGCTTTGTTATCAAGTGTGTTTGTTATTTTATGACCACGTATGTTTGTCTTTTACTCACAAGTGTGTTGAAAAACGTCGTATATAACTTTGCTCACTTGTTACATAATATACTATTACACTTCAGCCCCAAGAGTGAGAAGTAGGATCAAAACAATATTTGTTTTTTACTGTTTTTTACTGTACTCAAATAATTTTAATCTGAAGATGTGATTTATTCTTACATTTTATTAGTTCTCTGTAAAACTATTTAAATCTAAAGTTGTGATTTTGTCCAGTTTATTTCTATAGAATAGTAAAGTTGTTATTGTACTTATATGGCGGGTCGTTGATTGATTATACCTTTGCTATAAGCAATCTATTCCTGCTCATGTGTTTTATTTATTTATCCAACAATTTTGCTGTTGACTCTACCAAAAATTTTTGGGGTTTATATGGACTCAAACTATGGAAATGTTCAATTATTTAGTTTTTGTAACAGTCATTTTTGGAATTAAAGTCGAATGAATATATGGACTGTAAAATTTTGAAAACAATAGGCTTCGGGGTTTAGTGGAATAAGCCTATTTCACTTTTTTTTCACATTTCACCTTCCACTTTTTTTAAGGTCCCTAAACTTAGCCAAATATTAATTTTTACAGAAAATATTATGGAGAAGAACACATACATGGAGAGAAAAACCTGTTGCAATCATTTACTATAGCGTCACAGTAACTTCTTAGTGTCCGACCTTTTTTTGTTACCTGATTAATAAACATTTTTAAGTTTTTGCATTTAGGAATGCTCAATTATTCTTAAATAACTGAAAAAATATGCTTTATTTAACATATTATTTCAGTTATCCAAACAATAAAACCTACTCTAAATTTAAGTGTTTATAAATCGGATCGATTGTGTATTTAGAAGCCCAAAATTACTAAATAATAACTAGGTAACTTATAACATTAACTACCTAGGTACATAAAATCCCTCTTTTCGAAGCTCTAACCAGTGTGCTCTCAACTTCTACCTCAACTTCACTTTCCACCAGGTGCGATTGAGAAGGCTGGCCAGTGGCTTAGTTTATAAGTAAGAAAAAACGTATACCTACCTATGTAGGTATTGATTGACTGCAATTCTCACCACATTACGTACAAAATACAATACGACTTTAAAATGCGAAAATTCATAGTGCAAGCCGTCTTTCAACTTGACACAAAATCAACAAAACGCTTCCCAATTCATCGGATACGATACGACAATAGACAGATTCAATTATACATCCGTCCGTTGTAACTACTCTCGATCTCCAAAAGTTTTTATAATCGTCCGTCGCATCGTTACGATGTAAAATAGTAGGGTGCGACACGATTATTTTAGCGATGTTTCGCGCGCTTTTCGTTAAGAGTAGAGCTCAATCGATCGACGACCGCAACACACGACACTGTTGCCAGCCCGTCATACCACACAATGCGACTGCGTCGAGCGAGAGTGAAGACCGTGTTTATGTATTGGAAAGTCGTGAGTTCCGACCCGAACATCGGACGACTCAGTCGTAAGTCGTGATTGACGAATGTTATTTCACAAAATAATTTAGTTTTTATTAAACAATAACAGTGCTGTAACTTTATTTGAGAGAGCTTAAATTCAATGGTATGTATGAATTAACTGTGTTTGAATCGAAAGGTTCGAATTGCCTTTTTACATTATGACGCGTTAAAGTACAGTGAGCTGCAAAATTATTAAACGCTGCATGTTGGCTTGTCAACCGTGCGTGTAGAGGAAATATTTAATTAGATATCTGGTTTCACGTAATTTGTACTCTACCATAAAGTTACAATGTTTTGTTATGGTTTTAAACAAACAGAGATGATGATTAGTGTTATTTTAAACAGGAAAATTTGTAGAAACAATAACCATGTTTTATCGTTTTAAGAAGAAATTTCTCATAAAGCTTATGACAATTACCTTACTTAAGTATTGACGTGTTGTATATGTATTTAAGTATAGTAAAATTGCTCCTTCTTTCATTTTGAAAAACTCGAAAGTCTGTGTTAAAGAAAAAGTATGAAAGTTTAATCAATTATGTTTATTTCAGAGTTTTCATCATCCGGAAGTTCCGAAACGGATTGCTTGGAATTCTAAAGCAGTATTCTTGAATCCAAAATACGCAGCAATACAACAATGAAGAGAATATTCACGCACAAATCGGATTTGAAATTAATCAAATTGGTTCACGATAACCCTCTCTTATACGATTATACACATGAAAAATATATGGATTATAACGCTAGAGAAGTATTATGGCAAAAAATTGGAGATGAACTTAAAAAATGCGGTGAGTACCTATGGTGTGAAATAAATAGGTTAAATTTTAATAGACTTATACATTTGTTTGATTGAGCGCGGCGACCCCTGTAAGCCAGTCTAATTTGTAAAACACCGTCGGATAAAACCTATTTTACGAATAAAGTATTAGGTACTCGCTCTAGAGCGATATGACCGCCTTTTGTACCTTTTGTTCCATGTTGTGTATTTCCCATTTTTGTACTCAGCGGAATAAGGTTAGCCTAAGATTTTTTATATTTGTATGTAAATGACATAGAAAGACAATAAACTTGATACCAGCTTGCAGCTGTCATGAAATAATTTGTTCATTAGGTAACTTTTCACCATTAAAACTAAGTTCAACCAGTTCAACTTGCCCAAATAAGTTATTATGGAAATTCTATCTAGACTGAGAATTTATTATTATTGTTCTTCTATTATTATTGTTTTTAGTAATAATATGTACTTACTCGTATTTAGTTAAGTATATTTTCTTGCTGCTCTACAGCTGTCGACTGCAAAGTACGCTGGATCAACATACGGGACGTTCACAGACGTATTCTAAGACAAGAACTTACAGATCCTGGGAAACGAATACACGAGTATAAATACAACAAGGAACTAGCTTTCATGAGACAATTTTATCGTGACATAACAGCCACTACAGATGAAAACGAAGGATTTGAAGAAGAGGAGGAAGAGCAAGAAGATAAAAATGAAGCTGAAAATGAAATAGAATACTTCGATGTGAACAATGACTGTGATAGTGATAACGATTCTGAAGTGCCAATAAAAAAAATTAAAGCTGAACGGAGAAAAAATAAGAAAAAGACAAAAAATAGAGATGTTTTAGATACCGTGGAGGCAGTTCTTGACAATACATCGTCGGAAATCGATGTGACTAATCCAGTAGATACATTCCTCCTTAGTATTGGAACGACATTAAAAAAATTATCACCATACAGATTAAACATGGCAAAGACTCAAATATTTTCTATAGTTCAAGAACATGAACTCCAACAAATTGTTCAAAACGAGAATGAAAACAAAGGTGAAAATTTAAGTTCGAGACCCTTAAAACAGGATGACTCCTTTTGAAAGAATTGTTTGTTATAAGTTCTAAAAGGCTCTCTGATTATTTAGCCGACAAAATATATAGTTCATTATATAAGCTCCATTTAGTCATAAATTATTGCGCCAGGTGTCGATATCACCAAATTATTTTGGGGGATAAGTTTAAGTGCGTTTGTTCTGATAATTTGTCGTCAACTATCATTTTTCTAATAAGGCAAATACTTATTAGACCTCAAATTCTATATAGATGTATTTTATATAGTTGCGTTCTCATTATTGTCTCTGCTCTTCCATACCGAATAAAATTAATAACTATAGGTATGCAATTTAAATATATTTGTAAAAATGTGCAGTCATAGTAAGCTTGATTCATGAACACTTCTTAGTTGAACTAAACCCGATAAAGAATTTGTTCTCACCGTATGGATGAACTGGTGATAATTCGTTTTTGAAATGAACTCAGGACCTCCGACGATGAAAAAATATTGTTTGAAAATAAATATGACGTACAATCGCCTCCCGTCCCGGTGTTCCAGTTAAGAAAATTTTCCCTAGAACGGCTTTTGGATTGAAGCTCCGCTCTGCTTATCTCTGCAGCCAATGAAACAATATAGATCTCATATCTATCATCAATATAATATAAGCGTAATTTATCATAATATTACTGACTGGCTTATTTATCTAGTTAAAATAATATGATAATAAAGGGAGATAACCGAACTGCCTAGTTATTAAAGTGCAAGTGAATTTAGCCTTAAAGGTGGAACACCGGAACATTTTTCGATAGTACATAAGTATAAAAATTTTGTACCTATATATGATCCCTAAGATAGGCATATTTACGCAAAATAAATACAAATTTATTTTAGTACTTACTTATTTTTTTTATTTTGCATTAATTACAGAAAACGACATTTTTACTGATTAACCCCATCCATCTAGCCATCTATCATAATGCTGCTCTATGTTTAAAAAGTTCAATAAAATTTTAAAACAAAAATGTTTTCATACTATGATTACGTTTCATACATTACCTAAATATGTGAGCTTTTTATGCAATCATTAAAACCGCATTCATTGGGCTGACTATCCTAAACGTCACAATTTGACTCCTAAACATAAAGGTAAAACACTGTTGTCAAACCGGCGGCGATGACGCGACGATCCTTCCCGCAGTTCCCGCTGCAAACTGCAAAACGTGCGCCATGTTGCCACTTAGTGCCAACGCTGCGTCATGCGTTCGAACTCGCGTTTGTTTCATACAAAACTGAAACGTCCGTACCTTACGCACGTTCGATACGGACGTTCGGAATGCGCCAAACGTCGCGTATGATACGCGCGTTCGGTACGGACATGGCCGCGCGCGCTCCGAACTCGCGTGCCAATTCAGTCGGCCGGCAACGCTCCGTGGAACGTGTCATACGCGCGTATGAAACTGAGTTTTGATACAGAGCGGCTGAATTCTAAACAAATTCCCCGTACAGCAACCTCGATTCCATAAACGGAAAAATGGATGTCTTTTGTATTTTCGAAACGACGTTTAGCCAAATAGTAAGAAATTATATTCCATTGACACGACTGTACAAGCACACTTATGAAATTGTACTAGCAACGCTGCGTGCCGCGTTCGAACACGCGTACCGTCCGCGTCCGTCCGTAAACACGTCCGTATGATATGGACGTACGGTATGCGCGTTCGAACGCGTAACGCAGCGTTGGCACTTAGTGCACAACAACGCATTGTCGTTGTCATGGCGTACTCCTAACTCGTCATAGAGCAGGTATACGGGAATGACCATTGATATATTAAAAACCCATAGGTTTTTATGTGTTTCACGCCGTTTTACCCGCGTAAATTCGGGATGAAATGTAGCCTATGTGCTATTCTAGACTGTACACTATTATATCAATGGGAATGACTAAGTATGTGTGTATTTTGTTGTAGGTATTCCTAATTCCTATCATACAATAGTAGTAAATAACTATTATAAGTGCGTACCTATAGGTAGGTATTGAAGAGTTTGTCGAATGAAAAAATTTGATTGAGTCAGCGAACTTCTAGTAAGTCATACCTACCTATGCCATTTGTGGACAGCGAAAGTACAAAAATATAAACTGCCATTTAAATCACAATAACGGACCTGTTGACTAAAAGCCTGGGTACCCACCGTATAAACAGAACTTGATAGCTTAAAAAAATGTAAATGTAATTAGCTTTAAAACTAAGTAGGTACCTACATACATACTACAAGTTCAAAATTAATTGAATATCAGATCTACATATCAAGTCCAGATTCCATGGCTCTCCAAAATGTAGAGACTAAGAAAGGTGCTTTTTAACTCAATATTTCAGAAATATCTAATTTCTCCTAAGTCACGGAAGTAAATATAGGATAAACTGTATATTAAGATTACTGAATATTTTAAATAGAAATATAATTAGGTAGGTTTAAACAACTTTTATTAATTAGCAATTTCAATTAGTTAACCTAAATTGCAATTTTTATCCGTTATCTAGTTTCCGTAAAACAATGTTATGGGGTAATTATTTAGGTACCTACTGACATTTTAAAATGTACAATGAATAATCGTTACCCTTTGAATTTCTAGTAGGTATAGACAATAATTTCTCTCTCTAAGAAATGCAATCAACACGACGTGTAGTGATCGGTTTAAAATAGCCTGCAACATCTTGTAGGCTGGACCCTCTAATAATCGTTTACTTAACTTAGCCGTGCTTCGGAGGGCACGTTAAGCAGTCAGTCCCGGGTGCTGTATACATGTATACAGTAGTCATTAGGGTTTGTCAGAAGCCATTTTGGCGCCCTGAAAATTCTGGCATCCACCACCCAGCACTGGGCCAGCTTGGTGGATGATGGCCTATACCTCCTCGTCACCCAGGGGAGAGACTCATGCCCAGGGACCGGACGAGCGGTTTAATTTTCAAAACCCCTCAAGGGGTTTCCCTTTCATCGGCTAGCCAAAGATTTTACTAACCATTTTAGGATGCTTACCTAGTTAGAAGGAAACCCGTTGCGATTGGGTTATCATAGTTTTATCGAAAGGGTAAGCGCTAACCCATTCTTATTTGACTAGTGGAACAATTTATTGCTTTCCACTTAATATATGGATATGGATTCCCTTCACCTTCAGCTAATTATTTATTTCTAGTATCTTGTTATCAGAACAATTTACGATGGTATGGATATTTTGATTAGATAGGTTTTTGGATTTCAACTATTTGACGTAATTTTAAGGTAAATTAATGTTTGTATTCATATATTTTATTGCTAGTGTAATGTACAAATGAAAATGGTGATATGTCTCATTTTGAGGTTCATTCATAATATTTGATTGGTTTTATATTGTTGAATTATTATGTACCTAACTACCTAATTAGAATAGACTTTGTGATAATTTTATATTTCTTAAGTTCGAATAGTTTAAATTGACAGGTGTTTAATTTGTCAAGAATTGTGTTTTGTCGTATACCTCGTACCTAATTGTATTTCGATCATGTAATAAATAATTTAGTTTTCATTAGGAACCGTTTAGCCTTGAATAAGTAGGTTCCTATATGTCTTAGTTTCTTAATCATTAGTATTATAGTATTATTTAGAAGTTTATGTAGGTAGAGGTAGTCAAAATTCGCGTCGTTAGCTAAGTACCTACAATGAAATTACAATGAATATTCTTTCAATACCACGCGAAGTTCGACTCGCGCGAAGTTAGGCACGCACGAGCTAAGCGAGCATGTGGATTATTTAGTTTGGCATACAGATACTTAAGATCATAGACGTTCTCGGAATCAAAATAAAGTCGTATTTAGCTGCTGATAGTTTTCCGGTATTCATAAAATATAACTGGGTAAAGACCAATTTTATCTTATTTTAAAATAAGTACTTAAAGCTTACAGTACAGTAAACGCAAGTAGACGTAGGGAGACTGTATTTTCTCACACACTGCAAGTCATATAGCAAACGGACTGGTCAAGACACGTCTATACGTAGACCGCACTTAAACGACACATTACCCATAGAGTGTTAAGAGAAACTCGACCTTACTCTCAAAGACTTAAAGCTTTAACTAGTAAATTCTTACAGTACAGCAAACGCAACATCTAGACGTAGAGTGAACCGTAAAACTGTACAACTTTGCCCAATTTTTTTATTCCGCGTGTTTCCAACTGTAATATTTTTTAATTCAATAATACTATCATTTCGTGATTGTGATTATAACGTTTATAAATGCAATGCCCTTCGTATAAAATTACGATAATATCCAGATATGGAATGTTTATGTCCTAAAAAGTACAATTTGGACAGTGGGCCAAATATTTAGAACTTTTTACAACTTTGCCCATTTTATGGAAATCTTGGTATCTTCATTATTTTCTAACTTTGAAAAATAGTGTTTAAGGATAATTTTAGGAAAAAAAGTCAACCTGACGTTGGACCTTAACATTAACTGTCTAAATATTCTTATTGCCTGTGAAATTTGAGTGGGCAAAGTCACTTAATTTTTTTTTATCTTACATACAAACTAAATAACCACCTACCTTGTCACTTTTCTTTTGTTAATAAGTACAGGGGTACTCAGGTTAGTACGAAATGCTTATTTAAATGCTCTTTAATGCTATTTTAAAAACTCATGTTATAAAGCGAAATCTTATTTGTCGTAATGCAAACAACTAGGTTAAATTGGCCTTTTAACTGGGCCGTATTCGACTTTACATTGTCTTTTGTAAATTTCGTTAGTATTCGTTTATTGTTGTAAGCTATACAGTTAACATAACCCACAGAAAAAAAACAGATAATCAGAAAAAAAAACACAAATTAAGATTTTAAAAGTCTAGAAGCCTTGCTGTCTTCCCTGGGTAAAAAGTCAAGCTTATGACCGTATTCTGGAGCTTTTCAAACTATATTTAAATGAGAGTATATGAAGAATCGCCGTGATTTATTTATCTGTCAACATTAGGTACTTAAGTAGTTCACATTGAGGTGCGAACTACTTAAGTACCTAAGAAGAACTGATTTGACATTGCCCCCTTCATGTTTACAAACTTAAGAGAGATTTCACGTTGAAAGTACATTCTTTTATGTTATGTTATTACAATTTAACAGTCATCAAAAACTTTGTAACCTAGTGTGATTATAAATCAAAATTTAGTGTTAAAATTTTTAAAATTTAAGTTTTTTTGACAAGATTTGGCCCGAAAAATACATCATCAACTTCAACACTGTTTTACAGCCGACTTAAGTGAAACTAAAAAGCATCGGCTACGTGGTGTTGACAGAGACATGTTTAAATGTCACCCTTAGATTTAATATTGGACAAAATTAAAAGCGTTGCTGGTTTTTTTTTTTCAATATTTTTGAAAAGTGCAGTGCTGAGCAAAGTTAGATCACTTCGGCAATCTTGTAAGGTTTGACGGTACAAAATCCGTCGATGCAGCCCATGACAATGTGCTATGCTAACCTTTTTCGATAGAAGCCGGCGTGGTCCGGCGCGCAGTGCTCGTACCTTTAAGGTACGCGTACACTTTGCCGGGTCGCATTGCAACGCAATAATTAGCCTGCTAGCCTTTCATACATCTTATATGAATTATTGCACACTATGCAGGGGTGCAGCGCAGTTCATGATCCACCGCTGGTTTTCTCGTGCACTGAGCTGCGACCTGTGTGCTATAGCAAACGGACTGGTCAAGACAAGCTCTTCTACACGTGCTCATAAAAGTACATTACCCATTGAGTGTCAAGCCAAACTTGACCTTATGTTCAAAGACTTAAAGCTTTAACTTGTAAATTCTTACAATATCTACAGTAAGAGCAACGTCTAGTAGAGTGTACCCAAAATCCGTCAATGCGGCCCGTCACAATGTGCTAGGCTAACATTTTTCAATAAGAACCGGCGCGGTCCGGTGCGCACCGACGCGGCATAATGAGCGTGTTAAGGTAAATTAATGTTTGTATTGATACATTTTATTGCTGTTTTAATTTATAAATAAAAATGGTGATATGTCTCATTTTGAGGTTAATTAAAAATGTTAAATGGTTAATTATTACGTATCTAGGTTTATTTATTTATTTATTTATTTATTGAAAGAAACACCAACAGTGCACATACTTAAAATAACTCTTAGATTAAATATAAAATATAAAAAATTCTGGTATGCACACCAATTACAGGTGTTTACAGCATTAACAAAGTAATTAAAAACTTACAAATCATAATTATTGTTCAGTTATGACAAATCTATATTAAAAAGAACAAAAACAGAATTTCGAAAATATTAACAAAATAACAGATCTTTTATATACTGTTTAGAAAATAATAATGAAATACAGATCTAAGAGATCTTAGGTGTTACTGATACAGTCTTTACAAATTGTTTATATGTATTATTAAAAATATCAAGGTGGTCCGATTGAGTACACAGTCTATTGTAGCTACGGCATATTCTTAACATAGGTGAGTTTAAGCCTAAATTGGTTCTGGCAAAGGGTACATTAAAAGCATTTTTGATTTTGTGACGAGGGTAAATGCGGGGTACGTTGAGGGATACTTGTTCCAGGAGTTGAGGGCAGTCTATGGAGTTACTAACAACTTTATATAGAAACGAGGCGTCGCGAATAGTTCTTCGTTGTTGCAAATTCTGCATTCTGAAATACTCCAGCCGATCTTTGTAAGGTGTTCTGTGGGAAATTCCGGAGTATGTATATGCGAGCGACCTTGTGAACGAGCGCTGGATGCTCTCAATACGCTGAGAGGGCTGAGCGTAAAAGGGATTCCAAGCTACACTCGAGAACTCCAAACAGCTACGCACATAAGAGTTGTAAAGCACAATTCTCGACGAGTACGACCGAAAGCTTTTTGTGTTTCGTCTAATGAAACCAAGTTGTTTTGCTGCTTTGTTCACAATGGAGTCAACGTGTGGTTTAAAGGTAAGTTGGCTATCAATGAGAACACCTAAATCGCGTATTTCGTTGACTTCCTGTAAAACAGTCCCATTCAAAGAGTATGTTGAGTTTATGGGTGTTTTTTTACGAGTGTATTTAATGTAGAAACATTTCTTGACGTTAAGATGCATTTGATTTAAGTCACACCATTCGTTTATTCGATCAATATCGGCTTGCAGTAATTTCGAGTCATTTATCTTATCAATTTGTCGATAAATCTTTAGGTCATCGGCGAATAGTTTAAACTTACAATTTTTAATGTATTTAGTTAAATCGTTAATATAAACTGAAAATAAGATAGGACCAAGATGCGACCCTTGGGGTACCCCCGACTCAGCATAATATATATCAGATTCAAACCCGTTTACAGTTACAACTTGTTTTCGTTTATATAGATATGAGCGGAACCATTTGAGGAGTGGTCCGTGGATACCCATGCGTTCGAGCTTAATAAGCAGCAACTTGTGGCTAACCAAATCAAAAGCGCTGCTTAAATCAGTATATACAGCATCGACTTGCAACCCTTTGTCAACAACCTTGGATAAGTCAGTTATAAAGCTAACTAGATTAGTTTCGACAGAGCGTCCTTTAATAAAGCCGTGCTGGTGTTGAGAGAGAAGCCGGTTGAAATGATTTGATACAATGGGACAAACGAGTGCCTCGAACAGTTTAGCAAAACACGATAAGTTTGATATAGGCCGGTAGTTAATTACTTCATTTAAATTACCCTTTTTATGTATAGGTATTATTTTTGCAGTTTTCAACTCATCTGGAAACTCCCCTAATGACAAGGATTTGTTAATGATAATTGATAATGGCAGTGCAAGAGCAGATCCACAGCGTTTGACCAGTATGGGAGGGATGCCGTCAGGCCCTGGTCCCTTATGTATGTCTAGCTTCTTTATTTGTTTTAGCACTTCTCTCTCAGTGAAAGATATGTTGCTTAGACCAGTACTAACGTACCTATCAATTACGGTATTAACAAGCCGTGTGCTAGTTTGTGAAGCTGGAGAAGGGGGTAAACTAACTATTTTTGAGAAAGTTTCGGCAAACAGATTAGCTATCTCACAACCTGAACGTCCTACTTTATCCTCCATACGCATTTCAGCGGGAAATTCTGATCGAGTCTTTCGCTTGTCCTTTACATAACGCCAAAACCCCCTAGGATCGTTTAATAGACTACATTCTGTCTTGTACATGTAATTCGAGTACAGAGAAGCCAGCAGTTTATGGCTACGTTCTCTAAGGATATTAAATTCTAATAAGTCTCTAGGGTTATTATATATACGATGTCGTTTTTTAATTTTTTCTTTAGCAGCTAATAACTTCAACAGTGGTTTATTGAACCAGGGGGGATATGATTTCCTGTTAAATTTATGTTTTGGGACAAATTTTTCAATTGAGGTAGTTATTGTTGAATTCAAGACAGAAATCATTTCGTTTATAGAGAGGTCTGTGGCAAATATATTATTCCAGTCAATCTGCTTGAGTTCATTTGATATGCTATTAAAATCAGCTTTAAAAAAGTTAAATTCTGTTCTTGTATTGGGACGTAGATACTTTGCTTCGCTCTCTGGTAAAGTTATTAAAATGGGTGGGTGTTTATGGTCAACCTTACTTAATTGACATAATGGTTCCGATATGTTGACATCTGTCACAGTGCTTATAACAAGATCAAGTATTCGATCGTCCTCGTTAGTTATGTGATTAAATTGTAACATATTGTTAATTGACATAAAGTCGACTAAGGCGTTACCCAATAAATTGTTATAGTTGCCAACACGCATGTAATTGTTATTTCTAGTCCACGAGAGGGAAGGCAAGTTGAAGTCTCCTAAAAGTACTACCTCATCAACTAATTGGGTAATATTATTGGCGTTATCTAAAAATATATTAAGGGTGTTAGGAGAGACTGGTGGTGGGATATATACTGTGCCGATTGCAACTCTTTTGATATTTTTACCTACTCGTAGTTCGACAACCACCCAAATATCTTCACAGTTTGCGGATTCCCAGGCTTGCTGGCGGATTGATCTACAAGTACATGAAACTGCTATCAACACTCCACCTCCGTCTTTCTTTGGAGAGTTCAAATAATTACGATCGCGTCTATGTATAACATAGCGAGAGTCAAATAGTTCTCCATTAAAAATACTAGAATTTAACCACGTTTCAGTAAAAGCTATAACATCATATGAACAAAGGGACACATTGTTAAGGATTTCAACAGTTTTAGTTCGCATACCACGAACATTTTGGTAGTAAAAAGTAGCCATTGCAACCAATTTAAACCTAATAGGATATCACACATAAAAGATACTTAAAAACTACTTCATAAAATTAAAACTGTCCATATTACGAATTTGGAGAGCTTGGCAGTGTTCGTCCTTCCTGACATAGATGCGCCCATCTCTGACCCAGACGAATCTGTATCCGAGCTCCTTCCCTTTCAGTCTAGCAGCGGCGTGAAGAGTCTTGTTATATGGGCTCAGGTGTTCAGACACGAAGATAGGTTGAGCGGCGCCTCCCGAGTTCAGATGCTTAGTACTTAATTTGTCGCGGGGGTTAGTCTTATTAAACTTCTGCACAGCTGCAAGTACGCTGTCTCGTAGTAGGCGAGTGCGCAGCTTTACAACGATGGTTCGCGGTCTGTCCGTATCCTTTTTCAGTTTTGCAACTCTAGTACCATGGACGATATCACCTTCAGTTAGAGTACAGTCTACTTTTTGTGCTATTGCAACTGTAGTTTTTAGAATGTTTTCGGAACGATTCTCGGGGATACCATTTATTTCTATATTGCACTCACGTAGGTTTTGTTCTAATGTATTCATTCTGTTATTAAATTCTCTCTCAAGGGTTTTAACACGAAATTCTAGGCTTTCATTAGTTTTGCGCAATTCCTTTACAAGACTGGACTCCTCATCTAGTCTCTTTTTGAGATCTTCGAAACAAGTGTTGAAGAATGTTAGTGACTGGTCGAACGACGACACTTTTTCATTGATACTGAACAGTTCATTCATCATCCCTTTAAGTGCTTTTTGTATTTCTTCTCTAATGATGGATCGCATTCCGTCACTTTCAGCGGCAGGCGCGTTATCTCCGTCGCCCGAAGAGCCACGACGAGATTTTGACTTAGGTGCGCGCATTGTGACATTTGCTGATGACGTCTGCACTGGTGCAGTAGCACCGCGGATTGGGGTATTCGTATTGTCCGACTTTGGTTCTTTACACTTGCACTGCGGGCAGCTCCAATTTACCTTAAGCTCGTTGGACATTACTTTGAAATGGTCTGTAGTAACATTGGCGCAATCGATATCATAGAGTGCTTTACATTGTGTACACTTAAGGTTTTGCTTGTTGACAATTTGTTTTAGACAACCACTACATATTTGTTTCGAGGACATAGTTTCAATTTAAATCTACCAAAATAGTAGAAAATGTTCGAACCTGGTATCACTAAGCCCGCTATCACTATTATATAAAAAAAATAAACAGGCTAAAATATGAAGATAAAAATAAAAGTAAATATAAAAAACTTTTGGAATGTGACTAAAACTCTATCCAAAAAGGAGGAAAAATAAAAACTAACAATTTAAAATAAAAACAAAAAAAATAAAAACCAAAATATCAATTTAAAAAAATACACACAAATTATGAGGTTTGAACCTAGTGTGTCCTTATACCACTGTAGAAGCACGATTCTATCCGTCGAAGTCCCACTGCGCTATTGAGTAGTGACGTCACACGTCGAAATAAGCTATTAGTAGACACTCGTCGATTTCCTCTTACAATTTTGTATTAATCGAGACGGTAGGTTAAGAAATTCTTCAAAGCTGGTCAAATGTTTGACACTGATTTTAATTAACACTGCGAGAGAAACTGTAACCACCAATAAGCACTTATTTCCGTAATGCACTTAGCAACTCACTGATAACTTATTATGTCCAAGATAATGCCTCTTTCTATTTTTACAACTTAATTTAACGGGAGCGTATAATTTATGATGCGTACTAGAGACTACCCTCAGTTTTTTTATGATTATAGGTTCGCGCACACTATGAAGGGTCGCACCGCAGCGCAATGCCTCAAATTCTATACTTTTTTATTTGAAAAAAAAAACTTAATTTTTATATAATAAAAAAAATGTTTTTAAATTTAAATTAAAAATCAATAAAATACAAAATTTACTTAAATTTAGTTTTTTGACATTAGTTTTACATTTTACAAACCTGTAAAAAAACCGTATACCGGGGTAAAACCTTATAGCGTAACTATTTTCACCAATAATCCAAATTTCGTGCGCACAAGCTGCTCAGAGGCGCCTACCAATCAGTATTATTTGTAAACAATCACTTGTCGCTGTAGGCTACCGCAATTTGGAGTTATTTAATTTAATTGTTTTTCGGTAGTCTTGATTCTAATTTCGTGAATATATTAGCAGTGATTGTGAACTGACATACGCTACAGGTAAGTTACTAATCAGCTATATTGTAGGTGAGTTATTTGTTCTGAAATTCATTGTTTATACCGGCAAGTTTGTATGATTATGTGTTATTGAATAATGTTTTGGTTCTAAACCCGTATTGGGGCACAACCGTATGGGGTAAAACCGGTTATATACGATTTAGACTCGGATAGAGAAGTCGAAATTATTTTAAATTTTTTCATCAGCGCTGCTCGTTGACCTATCACCATCAACTTTCAATGTGTCATTCAAGACAACTTCCGCTGCGCAGCAAGTTGGTCGAAACCCGATCTCATCAACATCTACTACACAATGCGACCTCGTGAAATGTATAGGCTGTCGAGGTTGGGCCCACGAAGGCTGAACCAGCTGTGATGACTTCTTTTGCACAAGATGCAATGTCACTCGGTAAATTCCAGGGCAATATCGTATATAGTATAAGGATTTACCCATGGGTCGGGGCAAAATCGGAAAAAGCAGTTATTTTCTATTTTAATGAATTGTTGCTTAATTTTTTTTTCTAAAATATGTTAATTGAAATGTTTAGGTACAGAAGGCAGCATATCAAGAGTTAATAATCTGTCAAAAAAATTTACTTGAATCTGAACTCTATGCCCTCGACATTAAGTTAAAATTGTATGGGGAAATTTGACTGGTAATGTAACGCTTGATCTGCTGTCTCCCGTACCTAATGATTTGCGTTTTAAAACGGAGAGTTCCTTTAATATACGGTCTTGCCCCGTTCTCCCATATTATTATATGTAGGACAAACCGCTAGATATTTTAACTAAATCAACATTTGGTAATCAGCATTATATGAAATCAGATAAATTTTGATTTTATCTATAATCTTTGTTTTCTCTGACTAACATTGAAATAGACAACGGTCCATGACATAATACTGCCAACTACGAACTAAACCTGAAAATACCCGAATCAACTGAATAAATGTGAATTTTCGTTCACTGGTATCTAACCGCGTGCTGTTGAGTAGTGCAAGTTTACGAATACTACTTTAAAGTGATAGCAATAAATTTCATTTTAGTATGATTCATCGCCGAGTGACATTTTGTTTGGGTTCCTTCGCCAACATAAGGCCTTTATAAATAGTCTTTATTCCATAGATATAAGAACCATATTTGCTTGTACTATTTTTGTCGGTAAGCGCTTATGAAGGGGTTTCCCTTTCCGAATGGGTAAGTCAATTGTTTTGACTGTTTTAATTTGGTTTTAGTAATTTAAATTATTTAGTGGTTCAAAGGGTTTCCCTTAAAGTAACTAGTCGTATGAACAACCAGCAAAATTATAAGGCTTTTTAATCAAATTAAAATAAAAACCCGCTTAAAAACCCGGGCTAAAACCCTTTAAAGGGTAAGCGGTTCCGGTCCCTGCTCATGCCCTGCAGTGGGCTCATTACAAAGAGTTGTGATGATGATGATGACTTAACTTAGCTATATTTAATGCCGGATCCAGACCTCGCGCAGCCTCGTGGAGAGTCTGGATCGAGAATTAAACTGCTACGTTGCATTCCTCGCGTATGTTACGGTTAAACATCCCATGTTACAGGCGCTTTATTAATATCGTACTATCACATGAAAGCTCAAGCTCGCGGCGCGTCGCCGCAGCCGCCGCCGCCTCGTCGCGCCGCCCTGCCGCGACGCGCCCCTCCGCACCGCCCTGGATGGATAAGCGTATCCGAGTGATCCGAGAGAGCCCCGTTATCTGGTAGCAACCCTTCAGGCACGGTAGGTTTACCGTGCTTCAGAGCCTGTCTAGCCACCACCCTTCATAAGAAATCTGCTGCCAGATGTCATCACTAACTAGAGAAAAGTTTAAAAATATTGAACGGTATCTTGACCCTTGAATTATAAGAACGGTAAAAAATTTAAAACTAGGAAAGATAAAGTTTAAAATGCCTCATTTAAAGGTCTCTGTGCAGTGTTATAGACGCTAATGCGTTAATCGTCAGGTCTCGGGTTCGATACCCGCACAGAAAATGATCTATGTCTGGTTGCTTATCTATATGTATTTTTATTCTTGGTTCCCCCCCTAATTCGCTACATGGTATCCCATATCACAAGCTATGCTTACTTTGGGGCCATGTAGTTGGGATCAACCCAACTACATGGCCCCATGTAGTAGGTACATGTCTGGGGATTTAATTTATTAATAATCATGATAAAAAATATTCTGTAAGGACTAGTAACGACCAAAAGTTGTCGTTTCCCAAATTAAGGCTGGCTAAAAGCAGCAAACATTTATCGGAATGTCCATACGCACGTAATCTTATCTTACTTCTTATTAATATTATTAATATTATCTTATTAATATTATAAATGTGAAAGTTTGGATGGATGGATGTTTGTTCCTCAATCACGGGAGAACGGCTCAACAGATTTGGATGAAATTAGGCATAGTGATAGTGTACAGTCTGGAATAGCACATAGCACATAGAATAACACTTTTTATCCCGAATTTCCCGCGGGATTCGAAACTGCGCGGGTAAAACCGCAACAGCTAGTTTATAATTAAATAGGTAGTAAGTAGGTACCAAAATGTTTAATCGATTAAAAAAAACTGTTAAAGAAACTTTATGTAAATAATCAACGAATGCAGAGCATTAAAAAACCGACTTCACGTCAAAACTTTGGCTGAAGTAGAAAGTCGTCAAGGTAAACGATCTCCGAATTCATACATATTTGAAAATTTATTTAAATACCTACTCAATCGATTTCGATGAAATTTATATCGGAGCAAATGGAAAGTATCCTCAAAAAATCATCAAAATCGGTTCACCCAGTCAAAAGTAATGAAGTAACAAACATTAAAAAAACGCACAGACGAATTGAGAACCTGCTTGAGATAAGCTCAAAGATTATTTAGATTGAATGCTGCACACGTTATTTTCAAATATCAAATGTAAATCACCATGTACAATAATAAGCAGCTTAGCTATTGTGTATGACTTGACATTGCAAAGAAACAATACCTAAGTAGCTGTCTTCTTCGTTCCTCTGCCATATTGTAGGTACTTTTGATAAAAAAAGTGCTTTTTCCGCGGGCTTTTTTCCTCGGTCTACCTAGGGTTCTAACTTTAATTAGTTTTTTTTTAATTTTGATGGTCATCATCTTCCTGGAGCCGAGAGACGCACACTGCAGGACAGCGGTTTCTTAGGTAGGTACCGCTTTTTTGGAAGATAGACTATAGACAGTGATCCGAGAGAGCCCCGTTATCTGGTAGCAACCCTTCAGGCACGGTAGGTTTACCGTGCTTCAGAGCCTGTCTAGCCACCACCCTTCATAAGAAATCTGCTGCCAGATGTCATCACTAACTAGAGAAAAGTTTAAAAATATTGAACGGTATCTTGACCCTTGAATTATAAGAACGGTAAAAAATTTAAAACTAGGAAAGATAAAGTTTAAAATGCCTCATTTAAAGGTCTCTGTGCAGTGTTATAGACGCTAATGCGTTAATCGTCAGGTCTCGGGTTCGATACCCGCACAGAAAATGATCTATGTCTGGTTGCTTATCTATATGTATTTTTATTCTTGGTTCCCCCCCTAATTCGCTACATGGTATCCCATATCACAAGCTATGCTTACTTTGGGGCCATGTAGTTGGGATCAACCCAACTACATGGCCCCATGTAGTAGGTACATGTCTGGGGATTTAATTTATTAATAATCATGATAAAAAATATTCTGTAAGGACTAGTAACGACCAAAAGTTGTCGTTTCCCAAATTAAGGCTGGCTAAAAGCAGCAAACATTTATCGGAATGTCCATACGCACGTAATCTTATCTTACTTCTTATTAATATTATTAATATTATCTTATTAATATTATAAATGTGAAAGTTTGGATGGATGGATGTTTGTTCCTCAATCACGGGAGAACGGCTCAACAGATTTGGATGAAATTAGGCATAGTGATAGTGTACAGTCTGGAATAGCACATAGCACATAGAATAACACTTTTTATCCCGAAATTCCCGCGGGATTCGAAACTGCGCGGGTAAAACCGCAACAGCTAGTTTATAATTAAATAGGTAGTAAGTAGGTACCAAAATGTTTAATCGATTAAAAAAAACTGTTAAAGAAACTTTATGTAAATAATCAACGAATGCAGAGCATTAAAAAACCGACTTCACGTCAAAACTTTGGCTGAAGTAGAAAGTCGTCAAGGTAAACGATCTCCGAATTCATACATATTTGAAAATTTATTTAAATACCTACTCAATCGATTTCGATGAAATTTATATCGGAGCAAATGGAAAGTATCCTCAAAAAATCATCAAAATCGGTTCACCCAGTCAAAAGTAATGAAGTAACAAACATTAAAAAAACGCACAGACGAATTGAGAACCTGCTTGAGATAAGCTCAAAGATTATTTAGATTGAATGCTGCACACGTTATTTTCAAATATCAAATGTAAATCACCATGTACAATAATAAGCAGCTTAGCTATTGTGTATGACTTGACATTGCAAAGAAACAATACCTAAGTAGCTGTCTTCTTCGTTCCTCTGCCATATTGTAGGTACTTTTGATAAAAAAAGTGCTTTTTCCGCGGGCTTTTTTCCTCGGTCTACCTAGGGTTCTAACTTTAATTAGTTTTTTTTTAATTTTGATGGTCATCATCTTCCTGGAGCCGAGAGACGCACACTGCAGGACAGCGGTTTCTTAGGTAGGTACCGCTTTTTTGGAAGATAGACTATAGACAGTGATCCGAGAGAGCCCCGTTATCTGGTAGCAACCCTTCAGGCACGGTAGGTTTACCGTGCTTCAGAGCCTGTCTAGCCACCACCCTTCATAAGAAATCTGCTGCCAGATGTCATCACTAACTAGAGAAAAGTTTAAAAATATTGAACGGTATCTTGACCCTTGAATTATAAGAACGGTAAAAAATTTAAAACTAGGAAAGATAAAGTTTAAAATGCCTCATTTAAAGGTCTCTGTGCAGTGTTATAGACGCTAATGCGTTAATCGTCAGGTCTCGGGTTCGATACCCGCACAGAAAATGATCTATGTCTGGTTGCTTATCTATATGTATTTTTATTCTTGGTTCCCCCCTAATTCGCTACATGGTATCCCATATCACAAGCTATGCTTACTTTGGGGCCATGTAGTTGGGATCAACCCAACTACATGGCCCCATGTAGTAGGTACATGTCTGGGGATTTAATTTATTAATAATCATGATAAAAAATATTCTGTAAGGACTAGTAACGACCAAAAGTTGTCGTTTCCCAAATTAAGGCTGGCTAAAAGCAGCAAACATTTATCGGAATGTCCATACGCACGTAATCTTATCTTACTTCTTATTAATATTATTAATATTATCTTATTAATATTATAAATGTGAAAGTTTGGATGGATGGATGTTTGTTCCTCAATCACGGGAGAACGGCTCAACAGATTTGGATGAAATTAGGCATAGTGATAGTGTACAGTCTGGAATAGCACATAGCACATAGAATAACACTTTTTATCCCGAAATTCCCGCGGGATTCGAAACTGCGCGGGTAAAACCGCAACAGCTAGTTTATAATTAAATAGGTAGTAAGTAGGTACCAAAATGTTTAATCGATTAAAAAAAACTGTTAAAGAAACTTTATGTAAATAATCAACGAATGCAGAGCATTAAAAAACCGACTTCACGTCAAAACTTTGGCTGAAGTAGAAAGTCGTCAAGGTAAACGATCTCCGAATTCATACATATTTGAAAATTTATTTAAATACCTACTCAATCGATTTCGATGAAATTTATATCGGAGCAAATGGAAAGTATCCTCAAAAAATCATCAAAATCGGTTCACCCAGTCAAAAGTAATGAAGTAACAAACATTAAAAAAACGCACAGACGAATTGAGAACCTGCTTGAGATAAGCTCAAAGATTATTTAGATTGAATGCTGCACACGTTATTTTCAAATATCAAATGTAAATCACCATGTACAATAATAAGCAGCTTAGCTATTGTGTATGACTTGACATTGCAAAGAAACAATACCTAAGTAGCTGTCTTCTTCGTTCCTCTGCCATATTGTAGGTACTTTTGATAAAAAAAGTGCTTTTTCCGCGGGCTTTTTTCCTCGGTCTACCTAGGGTTCTAACTTTAATTAGTTTTTTTTTAATTTTGATGGTCATCATCTTCCTGGAGCCGAGAGACGCACACTGCAGGACAGCGGTTTCTTAGGTAGGTACCGCTTTTTTGGAAGATAGACAGTTCAGAAGTGGGGTTAGATTTTTTTACACTTCATGAAAGCCGGCAACCGAGCACTGGATCCACCTGATGGTATGAATTATTACTTTATTATTATATTATTATTACCGTGGTAGTACCCAAGCCCATGGACATTGTTAATTAAAGATGGTAAGATTAGGTAATGATGCTTTGCCGACCCAAGGCTTCAGCCACGGTAATATTATAAATAGGTAATATTACCGTGCTTCAGCTGTTAAAGCCTTTTGTTTCTGTAATTTCACTGATAAACTACAATACACCTTATTCCAAGTGCATGTGAAAGTACGCCTACGAAATAATAAATATTTTGACGGTGACTTGACGTGAAGTAAGTTAGACCGGCAACGAGCCGGTCCCGTTTGCAAGCGCACGTTGCCACTATGTGCAGGGCATTGCATTGCCCCGCGCCGCGAACCGCGCCGCCGCGACGCGACGGCCGTCGCGCCGTCACAGCGTGAGGGCGTTATCCAACTGTATCACAACTTATTTGGGTACACATTCTCGAAACCATTTTGAAAACTGCTGTCTATAAAACTTCGCCTAAGCATCATGACGTCCATGACCAGTCTGGTATTAATAATGTTTTGATCGAAGAGTTCAAGCACAGAATAAGTAATAGTTGGTACAGAAGAATTACTCCGCGAGAAGATCTAAATAAATTCGAGTCTTGCTACGACGCGATACAGTGGAATTCAGCTCGCACAGCATTACGTACCTGAAAATTTATATACCTAGAAGTTTTGTCTCTTTCTATCGCATGCATCTTATCTTTTCTTACGCTGTTAGGGTTGCTGCTTAGTGAAGAATAATTAATCTACTTATTTGTAATTAAGTATCTACCGATGTAGGTATTACTATTATTCTACATACATACATACATAACTTCACGCCTGTATCCCTAATGGGGTAGGCAGAACACCAGAGGCTATAAAAACCATCTGATGTCACGTTTGACAAATTTGGAGGTATTATTATGATGGAGAGAGACTATAGCAGTGACAGGGGGTCAGCCTGTCGCCCGCAAAAATGCCAATAAAACCTCCGTCCCTTAACTGACTTTTACAGTTTGCCCGGGAAGAGAAGCAGCTGGCACATTCTATGTTTTTCTTTCGCTCCCAGTCCAGCATGGAAGCATTATTATTCTACCTTTGTAAAAAATATTGTTTAAATTTACCTAAAGTACAAAATGAAAAAAAAGTTACGACGAATAATTAGTAATACTACCTATGTTTTGTTTGCTAAATTGAACATAATCAAATCTAAACATAATCTAATTGAATATTTGTTTCTTTTTATGTCCATTTTTAAATACTATTTGCGACCTCGATCATAGAATTACTGTGAGTGCTATTAGGTAGGTAGGTATCTACAACGTCCCGACGGGCGCGCGCGTGACACACGACCCATTCGAAATACGCCGGCGGAGCGTTCCGCTGTAGGTAAATAACGGATGTACCGCGCGGAGTAAATATAAATATATTGGCTGCGGGTAGGTTTTACACGACATTAAACTCTCTTCTTCATGTATCTCTGATGTCTAATTTAGAGGATTCAAAATCTATATTGTTAGCAACTGTAGAGTTCTAGAGGGTAACCTAGAATAAAAATACATATACAGGGTTGCTTTGTAGTCACCGGCCATATTTTTTTTACGTAATAAGTATCATTTATAGAAAGCGTTTTTGCAAAAAAGGGAAGTACTTTTTTACAAGGAAATAAATATTATTAGCCAACATACTAACGACAGCATGGTCATTATAAACTATGAATGAATACCATTAAAATAAGGAAGATTACGCGATACTACAAAACATCTTGTAGTATTATGTCGTAGTATTATCAATGAATTGCCGCGTTGTAGCAGCTATGTTCATTAGGTTTTCAGTTTATGGTGCCATATTTTTATTTTTTTGTACTGAGCGATACTAAAATAAATATGCAGGTAGATTTATATAGTACTTATCAAAGAAAATAACATTTAAATTTGGCTGGTGACTAAAAAACAACCCTATATAGATAAACGCCAGATCCGGAACATTTTTTTTTCTTATTCCGTGCGGGAATCAAACCCGCAATCACTGGTGTCTGAGGCAGATAGGTTTACCACATCGCCAAAGTGGTCGTCAAAATGTAGAATGTAATGTTTAATCGAACCCATTATTAACTTATTACAAATGTTCAACTAATAAGCGACCGTCTAGAATTATATGTTCGCACCGAGCCCATATTGGTTCACATAAAATTCTAAATCCTATTCTTTGTCTCACAACCGATTTTTGTTCATAATAATCACTCTACATAATTTTATTTCTCATACTATTTATACTCATAAATTTTTATTACTACCTACCAACGGAGCTCATGACAGTTAATGATCATATTTTTTTATTAATACTGTTACTGCCAAGAAGCAGTTTAAATGTAGGTACCTATACAAAGTTTTTTTTTCATGCGAAAACTGAAAACTGGACTATTGACCATGTCGGGATTGTGGTGACCGACCTCACACTCTAGGATTTGTGGCTTGTGTGGCCTATAAGAAACCGAACTGCCCCTCCTCGCTACGTAGGTCGTCACAACTAATCGCAATGTAAATTAACATATTAGTATAAACCAAATATATCCACTGGCATGGATCGGATGTATACCATACCTACTTCTTTAGTCTATTTAATAGGTTTTAAACAATCGCGGTTATTTTCACTATGATTTAATGTATAAATTACGGGATTCTTACCACGGTTTTCGATTTTATTATCGCACGTCGAAAATAAAATCGAAAATCGTCGTAAGAATCCCGTAATTTATACATTAAATCATATTTAATAGGTGTTTCGATTTAGGTATCTTTATTACTGATCATGATTAGAAAGAACAATACCCCATAGTGCCATATCTACACTTCATTTACTAATAACTTTGAAACACCTAATGGACAAGCAACCGGATGGTAACGACCCTGCCGGCATGCCACGTTGCCGCTCCGGTCACGGTAGGCGCCCACTTAGCCCAAACAAACCCACAATGTTCTCTTCATTTATCGTCTTATAACCTGCATTTAACTTAATAAACAAATCTGTGATCAAACCAAGGGTTAATTGCTGTTATTAGATTGTATTGATATTTGTTTTTATTGGCGAAATATTTTGGAAGTAGTGTTTTGACAAAGTGTAACAGCGCCTGTGCCGTGCCGTTTCGTGGGTCGATGGCGTTCACTAAAAGAAGTTTAGATCTCAAACTGATTGATCTGGTGAGACAAAATCCAATTCTATATGACCCGAAGAATGAAAGCCACATGAATTTTGATCAAAGGGAGGTGGTGTGGCAGAAGATTGGAGATGCTCTTAACAAACCTTGTAAGTACCAACTTAACCTGTTGTACTAAGATTCGGTCTAATCAAAACTAAGAAACACATAAGATACCTATTTTTTTTTTGTGTTCCTTATTATGACATTGTTCCTTTCCTACTACACGTTACGTTCTTCAGGGTCCTACCTGGACCCACCCGCCCAGCTTTGTTCCACTGCACCATCCCTTCCCTTTCAGCATCCATATGACGTTAATCCACATAAGACTTTTTTCTTATTTTTGTCTAGTTTTTCTTCATACTTAAATGAATTTTGCTGTTTTTCATTAAATGTTAACATGTTACTGAATTGTCAACCAAAGCTATTCCTACATTTTTAGCTGCTAATAAAAATAGAAAGACCTGTACCTATCTAGCAACGTAAAAAAATAAGAATCTACACTTTTGTGTGCAAACAAGTTGCACCACTTTTGAGGGCAAAGGTAATCCCTTGGGTAGGTTCCAAAGGGAGGTATAAGGTATTTAAAAAAACGTTCCTATAAGGCGCGCCTGTTTCTATATAGGATCTGTTTTTAGTCTTTCTTACCAATAAGACTTTAGGAAACTGGTTTACTTTTTTGGGTTCCATATTACATCTAGATAAATAACGGGCACATTACAGTGGACGCTAGTAATATTACGTTTATTTATTTATTTATTTACACTTTATTGTATGCCATTATAAGTACAAAAAAAAGGAAATACATGCTAACAATTTTGAGATACAATTGGCGGTCTTATCGCTGGAAAGCGATCTCTACCAGACAACCATGGATGTAGAAAATTAGTATATGTAGCTTGGGGTTAAAGGCATACCTACTATATAGAATATAAACTAAATAAAAATATACTTACATTACAGATACAGATACATAAAAAATACACACATAGATATAATAAATATGTCAATAAATATACATACATATATATTTAAGTACAATATTAGGATCAGATTACTTCACAAGCTGACAAATAGTGGGACTTAAGCAGTTTTTTAAAGGATAGGAGTGATTTTGCGGATTTTACATTTACAGGAAGTTCATTCCACAAACTTACTGCTCGAACCATAAAAGACTTATGTAGGAAATCGGTAGAGTGAAGAGGTGTGCTGAGCAAGAGGTTGTCTGTCGATCGTAAATTACGCTCATGTTGAGAGTGCCGAAATTTAAAATACTCATGAAAATAACGCGGTGTGATAGGATTGAACAGTAGACGATACAGTAGACAAAGAACATGGATATTCCGGCGAAGTCGAATGGGAAGCCACTTGAGCTTAGTGCGGTATTGAGACACATGATCATATTTGCGCAATCCAAATATAAATCTTATACAGAGATTTTGGAGGCGCTCAAGCTTATTAAGTTGGTCTTCGGTGACATCCAGATAGCATAAGTCAGCGTAGTCAAGAATAGGTAAAATGAGAGCGTGTGCAATCGATATCTTGGTGGAAAAAGGAAGGAGATTGCGAAGGCGCTTCAGCGAGTATGTGGCTGCAAACATCTTTCTACTCAACTCATCCATCTGTGGCTTCCAGGATAAGGTACAGTCTAAAATCAAACCAAGGTTTTTAACATATTTACTGTAAGCAATAACCTCCCCATTAAGTTCAATTTTAGGGCAGAGTGACCAGTCAATACGGTTTATGAGTTTATGGCTGCCAATTATTATCGCCTGGGTCTTCGACGGATTTACAGTAAGACCATGGCCAGTACTCCATGTAAGTATTTTTGAAAGGTCTTGATTTAACGTATCGATACTAGCTGGCAAGTCTTCTAAGCTAGTCTGTAGATAAATTTGTACATCGTCTGCATACATATGGTAGAAAGAAGAAAGATCTTTAGAAATTGTATTTATAAAAATGGAAAAGAGGAGAGGAGACAACACGCCACCTTGAGGGACACCTGCCCGTACTTCGGCCCAAGATGAAACAGCATCGCCAATAACTGTACGCTGCCGGCGTCCACACAAGTAAGTTTGAAACCAGACAATCACCGATGGAGATATGTTAATTAAGCGCAATAGTTGTAGTAAGATATCAAAATCAACAGTGTTGAACGCATTGCTAAAGTCTAACAACGTTAGAACAGTTAACTTTTTGTTCTCCATGCCGTTTCTAATATCATCGGTAATTTTTGCTAAAGTTGTGATGGTACTGTGGCCAGATCGAAAGCCAGATTGGTAATCGTTTAATATTTTATGTTTTTCTAGAAAATTACTAAGCTGTTTCTGGACTAGGCGCTCCAGAACTTTAGAAAGAAATGGGAGTACAGAAATGGGTCGAATATCTTTAAAGGAACTAGGTGAATTGTTTTTAGGTAAAGGAAATATCTCGGCGTTTTTCCATAAAGATGGAAACTTGTTTGAAGAAATGGATTTATTTAACATATAAGTGATTAAAGGCAAAAGAAAGTCGAGAAGAAGAGTAATCATCATACGACTTATCGAGTCTGACCCAATAGCGTTGGAGGTAATGGAATTTATAGCTTTCTTAACATCACATTCGGTGAATTGCTTAAAGTTAAATGATTCATATTGAGGTGCGGGCAAAGAGGAAAGTAGATTTAATGTATGTGTTTTAGCGGCGTCATCTATAGAGCCAGAAGTTGAGAAATGCAGGTTAATTGAATTTAGATCGAAGTTATCGGGAAGAGATGTGTTTTTATTTTTGCCAACACCTAAAGTTTTAAGAAAACTCCAAACTTTTGCAGGAGTTCCCTTTGAGACAGAATCATGGATATGGCGTCGTTGTGCATTTCTACACATAGTATTGCAGCGATTTCGTAAGTGTCGATACTTTTCAAAATTTGTCGAATTGGGTTCTTTCCGATATTTTAGCCGAGCGCGGTTGCGTTTGTTCATCATGGTTTTGATTTCTTCAGTAAGCCATGGAGCAGGTAGATGTTTGATCTTTACGGGTCGTACAGGGGCATGCCGATCGTAAAGCTGAATCAAAAGGGAATTGAATATGTCAATTTGATCATCGATATTATCAGCATTTACTACGGCATCCCAATGAACTTGCTGTGCGTCGCGAAGTAAATGATCTATGTTAATTCCACCAAAAGATCGTTGCAAAAGTGTCTTGGGCTTTGATTTAGGAGTTTTAATTGTATAGGATAAGTATATCAGATCATGATATGAGAATGCGTTGGCTTCAGTTTGGCCATGGGTAGCAACGTGCTCTAAGGAAGACACTATCATGATATCTAAAAGTGAAGGCGTGGAGTTGGGGAAAAAATGTGTAGCACGAGATGGGAGGATATCTAAATTGCAGGCGTTGACTACGGACTTAAAATTAGCTGCACGACTATCGTTCTTCAACAGGCAGGTGTTGAAGTCGCCCATGATGATAGTATGATTGAACAAAGGGATCAACTCTTCCAACTTATTTTCCAAGGTAGAAAAGTAGTTTACGTTACTATTCGGACTGTAGACTACACCTAGGAGTAACTTTGTGGCACTGAGAGTAATTTCAGCAAAAAGATATTCTAATGAATTTGTAGACCCAGACGCAGTGGTAGAAGCACTCACTATCTTGTACGGTAAATGTGACCGCAAGTATATGGCTACGCCACCCCCGGTACGATTGATGCGGTCGTTGCGAAGCAACACAAAGCCAGGTAACGCGTAAGAAGTCGATGGCAAGCAGGGCTTCATCCAGGTCTCGGAAACCAGAATTGCATGGATGTCTTTGCTTTCAAAAGTTGCAAGCATATCGGAATAATGTGCCGGAATACTTTGGGCGTTTATATGGACAACATTGAAATTTTTCAGTAAGTCTGAGAACTGTGAATTCAGGTATTGAGATAAAGAGATAGAGGTACTGTAATAGCTTTCGGAACTGTTCAAACCGTCGGATGAGCATGACACAAAATCAGGAAATGGATCAGAATCGTTCATAACTATAGAAGTATCCATAAAAAATATATATTATATATATATAATAAATAACTATGTATATAAAAAATAAAATAAATATAATTCTAATGAAAATCTAAATAACTACTTTGCAATATGTACAATAAGGAGGCAAACTCTACCCACCAGCTATTACAAAATATTAACAAAATATACACATAAAAACAAATCAGAAGCAACTAAAAGAAAATATACTGTAAGGTTGATAAATTATAGGTAATATTTGATCTTTATACATTATGAAAGTAACTCGTAACTTAACTTTAACAGGAAACATAGCGTACCAATGACCTAATCTTAAAAAAAAAAAAAACACACTTGAATCAGACGGGGAAACAAAGAACTAAATTTGACATTGAATAGTAAATGACGTTTCAAGCTAGCTGTCACTGAGTAAATGTCAGTTCGTTAACGTCAAACAAAAGTAGGAAATAAAAGTTAAGTTAACATACTCTCTTTTTCTCAGAGCAGTGGAAGCTAGGTGGCCGAACTGGACCCAAATATACACAGACGCCTCTAAACTATCCCCATCAGGCGCTGTTGGCTCGGCCGTCTGGATACCAAAATATTCCGTGCTCCTATCGTATAAAATCCCCCCGCAAGCCTCGGTCTTTACTGGTGAATCTATTGCTATACTTGAAGCGCTAAAATATGTAGTCGACAATAATATCACTAATGCCCTTATACTTTCAGACTGCCTTAGTTGTCTCCTTGCTTTGAAGGCCAACCCGTTCAAGCTAGGCTCAAAATTCCCTATCCTCCTCCAAATCAGGAAATCCATCATCTCTTGCAGTAGTAACTCGATAAATGTTGCCCTGGCTTGGATTCCTGGACATTCAGGCATTGCCGGTAACACAGCTGCCGACTCCTTCGCTAAAGACTCCATCCAAATTGGTTCCTTGGATCACTTTATATGCTATGCCCAGGATCTCCGCCTCTTAGCCAGTGAACGGCTACATGTTGCCTGGAGCTCCTCATGGGACCGATCTCGCAAACTAAAAGCCAAACATTATGGTGAGATTCAATCAAACATACCTACTAAGCCCTGGTTTTTTAAAATTAAATCTGCAGATAAACGGTCCACCTCAGTTGTCTGTAGACTGAGGTTGGGCCATTACTGCTCCCCTGTTTTCCTAAACAAAATCGGCGTTCGTAATTCTCCATTGTGCGATTGCGGACTGGAACCTGGTACAGCTGACCACATCTTTTTTAACTGCCCCCTCTCACCCTCCTCCCTGTATTCCTTTCTTCCCCGACAGGTCCCTAGACCAATCAATATGTGGTCTCTACTCTCAATCCCAGATCCTATTATTCTTAAATGCCTTTTGAAATACATCCATCAATTCAATATAAGGTTATAATGCTAGCTCAAATCCCCCGGCTACTGTTATTATACAGCAATTTTAAGAAGCAGTAAGGGCTGGTGGCTGTCAAAGATAGTCTGCGCCCCTTCACGCGATACTGGCAAAAATAGTCTGTTGACTCGTAACAACGGCTGATTGCCATATAATAAGAAGAAGAAGAAGAAAGTTAAGTTAAAAGTGGGTTGTCGAAAATAATTTATAATAATACCGAGTTACTCAAGTGAAATAAATATAACTATATAGTAAAAGAAAGGATACCTATTATTATCTGAGCATGAATATTGCCTATTTCTTGACTGCCCGCCGCCTTGTTGGAGCAACGGTCTTGTTGTGTTTGTCCGACTGAGATGCTTCCGACGCTAGAGGTGGTTTTTCTTCCGAAATGGCATCGAGATCTGATACAGATGAAATCTGCTGCCGTCTACCATCTGGGCACTGTACGAAGACGCAACCGACGTTAGTCCAGCATTTAGTTACGCCAAATCGTTGCCGCGCTGCTAAAAAGGCATCATGCCGCATTCGTGTCAAAAATTCGGAGAGGGTAATACCAGAGTTCTTCAGTGACGCCTTGCTGGACCAGATTTTGTCACGCGTTGCTAAAGAATTAAATTCAATCAACAAAGGCCTGGCTTTGCTGTCTCTTGGCTGGCCTAACCGATGACTGCGCACAATATCACCTTCCTTGAACAAGCTGATTTTCATTTTATCTTGGAACACTTGAGCTGCTGTAGAAATAGTGTTTTCATTTCTCACTTCGGGTATCCCATGCAATAGGAGAATGTTTCTGCGACCTTGCATCTCCAAACGATCACAACTTCTGGCAAGATGATCAATTTGCCTTTGCGGTAGCATCAAGGTATTTTGAACGAAGACTTTGAAATCCAGGAATTCTTGAGGCAAATCAGATGGACTACAAGGAGATTTTTTCAGAAAGTCCTGCTCGAATTGTGTCATCCTGCTTGAAAACATGTCTTGCATTTCACACAAATTTTGTTGAAGGGATGTAATCTCCATTGTGAATATATTACAATATTATGATTATGGTATATGTGCAGTGAAGTGAATGTAGAAGCTGGTAGGCCTAGTTTCTAGATACACATTTAACTTATTGGAAGTTCTTAAATTTTAAGAAAAACTATTTAAATTGAAATAAATGCAGAGCTTGCACAAAAAAACGTTTGCTTTATTCTAAGCCTACCCCCAAAAAAAAAAAAGATTTTTCCATATTACATCTAGATAAATAACGGGCACATTACAGTGGACGCTAGTAATATTACGTTATACCTAGGCAACGACCACTTTGGCGATGGGGTAACATAGTCTGCCTCAGACGCCAGTAGTCGCGGGTTCGATTCCCGTACGGAACAAGAAAAAAAATGTTCCGGGTCTGGGCGTTTATCTATATATGTATTTATATTCTAGGTTCCCCCTAGTTTGGGGCCATGTAGTTGGTGTGATTGTCTGGGTATTTTATTTTTATTTAATAGGCATTCAATTAATTAAACGATCCGCATCTTTGTGATATTTTCGGGCTGGAGTGTGAAATGAATGTAGGTTCGTAAGTATCCCTATAACCATAGTAGAAAGAGGGAGGAAGTAGGTTATCTTCATACAAACGCACCGCGCGCGGCGAGTATGTGCGCGCCATAGTATCTATGCACCGCCGCACGCACACATACACAAAATCTCGCGGTGATATCGAAGCGCCAGTCGGGGCTAACTCCGCACGAGGTTCACGCGCGCGTTATGATAATGAATAAATGTGTAATTTGATTCAATAGATATGTTTGTATTATTTATGTTTGTAATTATTAAAAATAAAAACAAATACTTATTGTCTTTTATGTGTACAAACACTCATAAAAAAACTGACTAGTATATAACTAATCAAATAATTTAAACACAAGCTCTTAGTCTATAAATATTTATTAGCCGTTTGGATTGGACGACAACCGAAGCCGACGAAACATCGGTTTATTTTATCCCTTTTTCATAAATAATACTGCTCTGAATCTTTACAAAAATTCTGTAGGAAAACCATTGTTGAACTTGATTGACTAATGATCACTGAATCAGTTATACAGACATGAGTTGTTGTATTTGGCAAGGGCCGGGCTTTAAACTAATGATCGTGCTCATCACCGCCCCGCGCCGCCGCCATCCGTCTGTTGGCCCGTCGCCCTATTTTTGATCGTAAAAAGTTTCATCATCGTTTAGATAAAACTGACCTTACAAACCCAATACCCAGATAATACAAGTAAAAAACACAACTTTCCGACCCTTGCCAATTTATAGACATTGATTGAATTAAAATTTAGCTAAAAGTGACAACCCTGAGACAGTAGGCAATTATATCGCGGATTGGGCCGGAGTTAACCTACTTCCTCCCTCTTTCTACTATGCTATAACACTGCTAATTAGGTCGGTTCAATAATTTTCAGTTTAAAATCTATGTATCTTACTAGGATCTAAAAGATACGTTTACTCAACAATATATTACTTACTTAAATACATTCAACATATAATAAAGCTATATTATAAGTTGCGTTATTTTATTTTAGAATTGTATAGGTACTTTTATACATAGGTAGGTACCTAGATTCCATGCTTGAAACGAAAGATCAACAGAAAAACCTTTTTGCTAAGGTAGGTAGTTTCATAGAAGGTAACAAAACGCACGGTATCTTACTATAATATTATAAATGTAAATGTTTGGAGGTATGGATGTAGTTTGTTCTGCAATCACGGCTAAACGGCTAAACGGCTCAACGGATTTTAGTGAAATTTGGCATAGTACAATCTGGAATAGCACAAAGGCTACTTTTTATCCCGAAATTCCCCAATCGAAATTGCGCGGCTAAAACCGCTAGTAATAAGTACACCTGTCTTGACTGAATAGGTACTTAAAGAAATTTAAAATTCCAGTAAAATATTGTGAGTACCTTGAATAGAATACCAAAATGTTCTTTAAAAAATAGTGTACCTATCAAGAACAAAGCCACTTACCTAATATTAAAAGAATAAACCAAAGTCTCTGATCATGACATTGTGAACCAAAAAATAGTTTGCGGGATACCAAAACTTGCATACATAATAAAGATTCAGATTTGAAATTGAGTGTTACCTTATAAAAATCTTAAATTTTTTAATTGGGTAAGCATCTCACAACCCCCGTTCAATTTGCAGCGACCACATGCAGAGACAAGTGGAGCAGACTGCGAAACAATTTCCGCAAATCGCATAAATTAAGGAAATCCAGAGGAATTGAGTTGGAAAAGCTAAAACCCCTGAAATACGACAAGGAACTAGGTTTCATTATACCCTTTTTGAATGACGAAGACAATCGAAACATGAAAAATAAATGCACTTATTCAAGCGAGGATTCTTTATCTAATCATTCATTGATGAACTCCGATTTATCATCGAATATTCTAGATTATGCGAGACCATCGAAGCGTCTCTGTATTGTACAGCCTACGTCAACATCCAGTATTACATCGGCTTGTGATAAAGCGAAAGAATACTCGAGCATAACACCGCAAGAAACTAATGTAACTGGCAACTCAGAGGACTCGTTGGTCGATTTCTTTATCAACATGGCAAGAACCGTAAAATCATTTCCACTGGAAAAACAATTGGAGATTAAGGCGAAGTTGTTCGAGTTAGTACATAGCGCGGAAGTTGAGATGTATTCATCCACTTAATACTTTTGAATGTCTTGAATTTGGGCTGGTACGTTATAGTAAAACTTTTTAATAGTTACCTACATATTTACTTTCATTTACAATCAAGAAACTTTATTTTAAAGTATAACCGTGGCGTAAATGTAATTAATTAAGACGGTGACGGTGCACTGGTGCATAGGTATTCTTAACACGAAATAAGACCTAACATATACATATACAGGGTGACTGGTGGGTCATTTTCAAAATTCCAGGACGTAATAGTTTAAAATCATACACGAAGAGAAAAAATAAATTAAAAATAAATATTAATTATTTACTGAGTAAACTTCTCCGAAAGTTAAAGAATTCATTACGCAACGCATGGTCACATTAGCGTAATACAATAAATACTTAGCGGGTGGTTGTGTGCGTGTGGCGGGAACACAGCTGAGGCAGCGCGTCGGGAAAAGTGTAGTAAGGTCTCTTTATTTATTCATAGGGATTTCTGGTGAAAAATTAAGTAGGTACCTACCTACCTACTTTTATTACATAATTATGATCAGAATCGAGTAGAGTGCTCTCCTTCAGTATTGTCACCAGTCACCCTTTATATACGAATAATAACCTATCTAGATATTGGTTATGCCAAGTAATTTATTGTCTTTCTTATACAGGGTTAATTTTAATTAACGCATCACCTCCTGCGGGCAGCCTCTCCACATTAATGTTAACAACATTTGTTCTACGGCTTCTTACAAATCTTGATAAATAACACAAAAAATAAAAACAAAAAAATGTTTGCTCCTTACTCTACATTTTGTAAGAAGTAAGTACCTATTATTAATTTGAAGCGATATTTTACTGCGCAAGGTACGTGGCATACCTACGCTCAAAGTATATAGAGTTATGCCCACGTTATGCCTCTAACTAAACAGAGGCTATAAATATTTTTTGTATGGGAAAACTAAAATTTTAAAAACTACATACATATACATAACTTCATGCCTGTATCCCGTATGGGGTAGGCAGAACACCAGAGGTAATAAAACCATCTGATGTCACGTTTGACAAATTTGGAGGCATTGTAATAGTGGAGAGAGACTATTGCAGTGACAGGGACCCCCTATCGCCCACAAAAAAGCCTCCCATAACACCTCGGTCCCTTAACTGACTTTTACAGTATGCCCGGGAAGAGAATCAGCTGGCACATTCTATGTTTTTCTTTCGCTCCCAGTCCAGCATAGAAACTAAATATTAATAAAAACTAATTATAAAAACTTTTAATTTTAAAAAGTTGTAGAAAAAATGTGATTGATGTGGAGAGGCTGCCTGCCCGCAAGAGGTATTGCGCTAATTAAAATTAACCCTGTATTAATCTTAAATACTTACATTTGCAGTTTTGAACAAACTTAAGTAGGTACCTACATAACTAATTACCTTTCTGAACAAGATAGCTTTTTAAAATATTTTATATGGAATGCCAGTTTTATGTTAGTATCATAGTTACCTTCACACTCCACTCTTAATAATCTTGTCACGGCATCGAATTCTTCTAATCTAACGCCCGATATTCCGTTCCGCGGGATTAGAAATGGCGCGGGTTAATCGCGTGTAACAGCTAATATAAAATAATTATATTAAAAGCTAGATGCGCTCCAGTTCTTATGAAATTTACTAGCAATCTTAAGTAGACCACAGTCAAAATTATCTTACAGGAGGTATCTTAAATACCCTAGACTTCAAACTAAGCTTCTTTTTTATAAGTTATTAATCCAGCGTTCGGCCATTTTCATCTGATGGAAAGTGATGAGGTGGAAGTTGAAAGCATAAGCTTAGGACGAAACTGGCTCTTCATAAAATATGGCCGGAACGAATTACCGCAGGAACGCTGATTTTTGGAAGTAGATTTTATATGAATGGTGTTCGCTAACCACTGAACTACCTGACTGAACCCTGAACTACCTCCAAGCGTACCTATCTCCTACATGTGATGGAGATATCGATCTATTTATTTCATGACGAAATCCTGCACACTTACTAAAGAAGTAGTTACTTACATAGATCCTAGTAGATACCTACTTACTTTATTCTGATACACTAATATCATTCTTACAGCAAAGTTCTGCAGACGAAGATGGGCAAACATCAGGGATTTACTCCGAAAACGTATAAAACTACGAAGGACTAATCAAGAGGCTTATCCCTACAAATATGAACGAGAACTATCTTTCTACATTCCTCTCGTGAACGAAAAAGATGCTAAAAAGGAGCCCTATGACGATGATCCGTCACTAAACGAGAATCATGACAAATATAATATCCTACATGAAGTCTTTGTTGAACCAGACAACAGTAATGATATGTTGGATACTGAATATAAGATAGGATCAAACGTAAGATCGGATAGACACGTAACTTTGGATCCTACTGACCATTTAGATGTATTTTTATTAACTATAGGATCGACGTTAAAGAGGTTATCACCGTATTATATGAATCAGGCAAAATCTAGGTTGTTCCAAGTGGTTCAAGAGTATGAATTAAAACAAATAATGGAAGCAGAACATAGAAATGTGTGACCTTTCTGAGTCTTTTAGCCTCCATAATAATATTTGCATATAATAAAACCAAATCCCCACCGTCTCTCTATGCATTTGGACGCAATAAACTAGAAATCTACTGAATGTATTTTCATGAGGTTTTCACCAATGTGTAGAGTGATTGATCAAGAATGTTTATGTTCAAATTCCATAATGATTTTGTGTAAATTGTCTGAAATATAACTATGATTGACAAAATGTAAGAAAATTAAGCCAATTGCGAAGCCATAAGGATTGCTAAATTGTTTTTAATATGGTAGTAAACATCAAAAATGTCCGTAAAAGCTCGATGACATAAATACTACGATATATCTCGACTTAAGGTACAGATCGTTATTATTGGAAGCACCATCTTTCATGCAGTAAAAAGCTTACTGTGAGCAAATAGATTGTACCTATGTAATATAACGAAACCGTTTTACATCAGTAATAGCGATGATTGTTCTTTCTAAATCTTCAGGATTGAAACATTGCTGGTAGTTTTAATGTGAACACGTTGTTAAGGGTTACTTACATATGTAAATACATTTATAACTAAGAATAATAAAAATACTAAAGCTTCATACATTTGTTTGTTATTTTTTTTAAACCCTCATTACCACCTTTTTAAGGAGTCCACTAAACTTACTTTCTAAGAAACACAGGCTAGTTAAGGGCACAACTTTAATGATTTTCATAGATTACTCTAGCTTTGAGTAGGTAATAAATATACATAACATTGTGACGATGTAAGTTAACCTCTGTCGGTTTAGGGTCCGCTTATAATAGCCCTACCACCCCAGGTTAAGCGTGTTGTAAAAGCCGACTAATCCGAGTGACCCCGCTTAGTTGTAGGATCCCATCAGATAGCTACCCTTCGTATAAAATCTGCCTCCAAAAATTACCGCTCCTGCGTTGCGGTGATGTGTTCCGGCAATATTTTATGAAGAGCCAGTTCTTTCTCAAGCCCGTGTGCTCTTCGACCTCGTATTCACTTACCATCAGGTGAGATTGAGCTCAAACGCGGGCATAGTAAAAAAAACCTTAATGCTGGTATGGAGGTTTATTAAGATTGAAACAAAATCAAAATAGGTATACTATAAAAATGGAATTTATTTAATCTAAGCTTAGCAAACTAATCTGTAGGAAATATATCTTCCTGCAGTTTCTGAAGATCTTATAATTTTCACCACCTGGAATAGAAAAGAAAAATATTACTGAAGCAAAAACAATTAATAAAAATTTACAAATAACACAGCTCTTTATAAAATCCATACAGATAACGAAAAAGAATTCGGTGGCCTTGTGGTCCGGTTAGGTTTTATAATGAAACCAGTTCTTTCCTCAATCCATGTGCACACATCTTCAAAATTGGCGTCACTTAACATCACCAAAGAGGCCAAAGTGATTGTTACAGGAACTCTTTCTGTAAGGCTAGATTTTTTGTGAAGTCGTGGCAAGTATGCTTGGTAACCACAACTCATTGAGAACTAATTAACGAGGAAGTAGAATAATTTAGGATTAAAATGAACAAAGATGCTATATTTACTGACCTGTCCTCTCTTCAATCCAAAATATCTTGCAACAGGATCCACAGCTTGAATTCTCATTAACATGTTCTCCTTCAATTTACTGAAATTCTGTTCAGGAAATGTTATTGAAATTGGCAAATACCATCTGAACGTCAATTAAATTTAAATTTCAAAACACAATTGATATTTTTTTAATAAAAAAACAAAATGTAATTAAGAAAAACACTATTCTGAGCAATTATTATCCCGAGAAGGCAAAAGTTACACCATATTTCAGACAATTATGAATCGATTTTGAAAATTCTTGTTTCATATGATAAAGGATACTTTATGGTTGGTCTCATAAAAATTTCATCGAAATCAGTTGATTTCGATCAATCTCATTGAAAATTTCAAAATATGATGAATTTATAACTCAGCTAACTCAGCTTTTGACGTGAAGTCGGTTTTTTAATGCTTTGCATTCGCTGATTATGACAAAACCCGGTGTTTTGCAGGTTATTAAATATTTTTTTTTCGGTCACCTTTAAATTTGCTGATTCTCCTAAAATTCAATGGCACCAATTGTATCGTTAGCGGCACTTAACGGCACCAAATAGGCACCATTATTTAAATGCTTTTCTAAGCTGATTGGAGACTAGTGACTTGCCATTCTGACGGTAACGTTTTATTGCTCCCATCGTAAAAAGTAAGTTACTTTCAAAATCCTTTAAAAGAAGCCATTCATAGTGAACCTCAATTGTTTCTTGGAACAAACATTATGTTATAAACATGAATTTATAACATAATTGCTTACATATTATTAAAATTTACATGGATAGTTAAAAATGATATTGGAAGTGTGGAGTTGTTTCTGATTTTGTATCGATTACATTAATATGGAATGAATGTTTAAATAATTTTGACACAAACTAATGGTTAGATAATTTAGAACAAATGGTTGTGCAGTTTTTTCTGGATTTGTACAAGTTTAGATATTTTCGAAAACATGACAACGTTTATATATTATTGCTCATGACGTAGAGAGTATTAGAAGAACGTAGTTTTTACGACGCTAAAACTATGGCACATGCGAATGTTTTTTTTTTAATGAATTTAATAATAGCCTCGTTAATTATAGGTAGTAAATAGTAGCAAATAACTAATAAACAGTATACACAGTCTCGTGACCATATCTTGTTTGCTCCATTCTGTTGCTGACGTGTCGGAATACTTCTTTTGCAGTAGAGTCAAAATCTGCTAGATTATTACAAAAACAATATTACTGAAAAGGATACTATCTGGCTAGTAATTCTTGCTTCTCATCTGGAGTCAGTACTATATGTTCCGGTACTAATTCATGTTCCGTAATGTTAATCAGTAACTCAGACTCTAGAAATTGTTCTAATATGTATTTAGGCGCCATGTCCACTAGTGATTGCTTAGCTGACGGAGTCATACCTGTAAATTAAAAAAAGAACAAACTTTTACTACATAGTTGTTGACATAAGCCTAGTTTGCCTTCAGTCAAATTTCAATGAAGCTGATTAGTCTAGTTACTTAAGTGGTTTTGTTTTCTTAAGAGGGAATGATAGATATTTAACTATAAATCAATTGATTATTTCTATTTACAAATGTTGTTCTTTAAAATACTCACCAGCCTGTACAACAACAATAGCTCTATGAATGTTTTCTTCCTGCATTCTAGTACAGTATGTCTTAATTGTTTTAATTCCTATCTTGGCTTCATCGGGAAAGAACACAAACATCTGGTCAGTTGGGTCATCATTGTGGGCCACTAAAACAATCAGGTCACTTCTTGCTGGACGCTTTTCACTGTAAAGGAAAAAAAGGTGCTAAAGTTGTAATTTATATTTTGTAAGAAACAAACAAAATAAGAAAAAAGCAGTATCCAATACAGTAAAACAGTAACTTGTAAAACTTGTAGTTAATTTATTTTATTCATGGACACTTATTAAAGACCCTGTCTCTGTAATTATGTCAACCCTGTTTCTTTATATTACACAGCAACAAAGATGGTTCTTTTGACATTAAGAAGCTAACAAAATAAAATAAAGGGAATATAGGCAAATATCTCTATTTGGTGTGTGCAAGAACTTAAACAAATTATACAACACTGTCAGCAAGGTGAGTAATTACTAAAATATTTTTATGCTTTGGCTGTGGGTGCTAATGAATTAATAAGACTAAAAAAAAACATTTTTTAAATGAAGGAAGAGGAATAATTACATTATAATTTTTGACAGTATCCATCAACTGTCAGCATTATTTACTTTTATTTCACATATATGTAGAATAAAATAAAAAATACATTTTATTAGATTATGATATAATAATTATTAAATGTTGTGAGTAATTGAAAAAACATATCATCATGATTCAAATCTTGGATGAATCTCTAAAGAAAAACATCACAAACAAAACTGTCTCGGAAACTACAAAATTACACTTGGGTTAGTATATGAATTGAATAAAAGGTCTTTATTGTTTGCTGTGCTGTAGAAGATTTGATTAATTTCCTTTAAAATATTTAGCACATATTTGTAGAGATGGTGATAGTAAAATACTTAAAATATTTACTAACACTTTTTAATATAAATATATGACAATATCCCTCTCTAAAAAAATATTGTACATATTCAGGTAGACTAGATGAGGTAAACATTTAATTTGATTGGGATGATTTATAAGTATAATTTACCAAATAACTGCTGTAAAATCAGAATTACTAATCACAACTCTGTGTAATGAGCCCACTGCAGGGCTATGAGTCTCTCCTCTGGGTGACAAGGAGGTATAGGCTGTAACCCACCAAGCTGGCTCAGTGCTGGTTGGTGGATGTCAGGGTGCTGAAATGGCTTCTGACAAACCCTTAACATTAACATTACTGTATACAAGTATAGACCGAGACCAACTGCTTAACATGCCCTCCGAAGCACGGAAGTCATCATGAGAAATAAATGATTGGTGGTCACCTATCCTTGCACTGATTGTGCCGAATATCACTTAACCTGCAATATCATATGATATGCACAGTGACCAAAGCACCACAACGACTTCCGTTATTGCGAAGATTAAAATGAAATCTTAACCAACCAAAGCTTTATATAAGAATCTCTATACTAATAAAATTGATAGGTAAAAACTAGTTAGCTCAAACTATGGGTGATTCTGGGCAAAGAAAAAAAATTCTGTAGGGTTGCCTCACCTTCTTACACCAGAACATATTTATGCTGTTCTTTCATGAATTTTCACCTTTAGTTCATTCATTACTTTAATTTAGAATTATACTACCCGATTTCTGTAGCTTCTCCCTGGATGAATACATGTTTATTTATTTACACTTTATTGTACAGTAACAAAAATGGGAAATACACGACATGGAACAAAAGGTACAAAAGGCGGTGTTATCGCTCTAGAGCGATCTCTACCAGACAACCTTTACAAAATTTAGACTAAACTAATAATCTTACATGTTATTAGTTTAAAGCCAAACTAATCCATAAAATTGTGAAAAACCAGTAAAAAAGTCATGTTTATAATAATAGTATGGCCGAATATTAACAATTTTTACCTTGGCTTATCACCAAACTGTTCCTTAAACTGTTCTAATGTTTGGTCCAATTCATCTTGAGTTACTAGGTAACCACGGTCATGACATAGCTGAAATAACACCAAGGCATTGTGAAAACAAAATAAATCACAAAATTATTATTCCAGATCACTTCAAATTACGATAGCTGATAACCATGTTTTTCGTGATAGCATTCATCCTTAAAATGTTCAAACGTAGAAGTTATACGATACGTTATACGATAAGCTATACGATTAAATAACATGACGAAAGTTCGTAAGAACCATCGATGGTACTAAGTAAAAATATTTCGTAATCAAGTTATTTATTTTTTTATATTTAAGCCTCTAATTTGCAAATAATGCTTAGGTTATTTAACCTATAAATTACCTGCATCACAGTTTTTCGAATTCTCCATAGTTTGTAAGTTTCAGCATCGTCATCCATATTTTTAGGAAATTAAGGTTAAGTCCTTATTTAATACTTCTTGTTTGTGAATATGTTTGCAAGCGATCTTTAATTAGTTTCAGATTTGTTTGAGAATTGAGATTAAACCTTGTTGTATGTATTGTAGGTAAACAAAAATTTCTTTTTTAAATTAAAATCTATGTAACAGTGGCTTAACCTATACAGCATGTTTGTCTCAATCAAACTAATAAAATAAACGTTGGACCATGTTCTGTCTGTCAACTCCTTCTGTACTCAAAAAGAGTAGACAAAAAATTAGGGCGCCACTGTCATTTAACGGTATCCCCCATACTAATAATTAACCACTTTACATAACAATTTGTGGTTAAATCCTACTTATAAATATAAATGTTACCGGAAAAAACAAGAACCGTAAGTTTATAAATTTACTAGGAACTTTATAAACTTCCGCAAGATTCTAAACGAGGGATAAATTGTATTATTTTACGCTCACATTTTCGCAAAGACAAGATTTTATCTTCATACATTTTGGCCCATATGTGTACCTCTGCATATGGTTCCGATAATACCTAGCTAGACCCTAACGGTTGGTAAAGATGAGAAAAGATTCGAACAGCAGCGGTTAACATTCTCTTATCCCTTTTCCTATTTATTTAGACAGACAGTTTTGGAACGCTTGATCTACAGCCTTCTGTACACACCTACAAACTTTTATGTGATAATCTGAATTTCATGAAATCTAGCAATTGTAGGTTATAGATGAACACTTTTTCGAATCTACTATTTGCCCCATCATTTCTACTATGTCATCTATCTTCTATCTATACTCTGGCATATAATACAGTTCAGCAGTAGATGTAAAATCGACTTTTTAACTTCTTGCTTTTTAAATTCGTTTTGTCGTTAAACATTAAATTTCAAGCATAGTTGCCCCTCGCTAACAGTTCCATAAGAAAAGAAAAATATTGCCAAATATTTTTTACCATACATTACGATATTATTATTTAAAAATAGTTACATTCATTCACTTAAATGACATCACAATTTTTTTTCTTCCCTAAAGTGGGAAGTGGAAACACACGGGAAGCCAGAGTATATCCAAAGTTGTCAATAATCAACCAATCCTTCAATCATCTGTTTTCGCAATACATTACATACTTTGTGTGTGTGTTGTCGATTCATACTTCATACCATTCTTGAGAATAAATGTTACAAAAGCCATTAAATTCTTAAGTTTTTATAATAAGCGTAACTATTTATAAGAGTAAAACTTGTGAAATACTAAAATCATGGCTGGAATCAAAGGTACGAGAATCTTTAGTACACATGAAATTGTGACTCATTTTATGTTCAATGTTTTTGTTTATTTACACAAGCGTTATTAATTTGATACGATGTATTTTTCCATAATACAATGACCCTCACCTATTTTTTTCTTTTCCATGGCCTGTCTTCTCTACCGTATTCTATAGGGTGAGTAAAATAAATGTGTGATAGTGATATCTAAAAGTGTAATTTTTAATGATTTGGTGTTTAATAACACCCACCCAATACCAACTAGATTTAATTAGTAACGCAGATTTCTTAAGAAATATTATGAAAATAATTTTATGCTATCTAATCAGGTTACAATTTTAATGTCACCAAGGATTTGTTCTTGTCAAATGATTTCAATCAATTTAACTAGACATTTTCTAATAATTGAAAGGTTAATTTACTTTGTTAAATGTTAACTAAGATAGTTGAATACAATTTTATCAACATTTCAGATTGGTGTCACTGGCATTTGCTGGATCCATTGGTATGACATTTGTCATATTGGCCTGTGCTTTACCAGAATATAAGTGAGTATATCATGGTAAACTATGTTTTCATAAGTGCAACAGCTAGGACAGCAACCAATAGGAGTTTTGTGTTATTAGTTAGTTTGTATGTCATAAAAACTCTTACTAATTGTAAGAAATGCAAGAAAAATTTAAAGTTAAACTAAATTTTATTTGATTCATAACTTTATATTGATATCTATTATAATAAGAACACTAACAGCTTTGGTAACAAATATAAACTAGTAAAACAATTATAAGTTATCACCTGTATTGAATATGTGTTTAGTGCAGTAGGTACTTATATTTATAAAAATTATCAAGCATTAATTGTATGTGAAGTGTAAAAATGTAACAATAAGCAATGACTAATTTTTACGAAAATAAAACATAGGAATATACTCTCTAAATCATAAATGTTTTGAATTTGTTTTTGAATTCTTAAGGCCAACTAAATACACATTTAGATTTATCAAAAGTAATATTGAATTCAGCTTTATTGTATACTAGCGACCCGCCCCGGCTTCGCACGGGTGCAATGCTGACACACGCTCTTGCCGCACCGGGCGACCGGCCGGTACCGCCGCAAACGCTCATTTCCGCAATTTTTAAATCTGTAATATCTTCGAAAATATTCACTTAAATCATACGGTGTAAAGGGCCATATAGATCTATATTAAATGAACAATGTATTCAAGGTATTTAATTGGTTAAGGATTAATGCTGTATTGGTTAAAATTGCTTCAAAAATTAGCCATTATTTGTCGTAAAAAGTAAATGACAAAAAAAAGTTATTGTGGGTTATCCATAAGAGACAGACATATACCATCACGGACTTTTCTGTAGACCTTTTCAATGTGTACAATACTTAGTACATTATTTTGATAAAACTCGTAGGGTTCAGCCTGCGTTTGCAATGTAAGCGGAAAAAATGTAATTATTTACGACATCACATTAGAAACCTCAAAAATAACAGTACTTCTCCACTATTTAATGGATGTTATTATACATATAAACCTTCCTCTTGAATCACTCTATCTATTAAAAAAAACCGCATCAAAATCCGTTGCGTAGTTTCATAGATTTAAGCATACAAAGGGACATAGGGACAGAGAAAGCGACTTTGTTTTATACTATGTAGTGATTATTTCTATACAACTATGTACCATATGCAGTTCTGGCTGTGTATGACAGCAATGATACACAGTTCAAGGGCCAATTTATAATGAAGTTAGTTCAATTTTAATAATTAACCCTCAAGGATGTGCTTAGAAATAATTGTGAAATGCTTATCTTTTAAACTAATTAGCTATTATATTAAAAATATTACTGAGAAATGTCCACCTTTTAAGAAACAACAAATATCAATATAATATTATTATTATCAATTAATTTCATAGAACTGATTTGAATTAGGACCATATCCAAAATTAAATTTGATGTTGTTATTGTAATAATAATGTTCTTATTTTCAGATACTGGTGGCCATTTTTCGTAGTGATCTTCTATGTACTATGTCCCATTCCCACAATGATTGCCAGGAGGCGAGTGGATTTCACCGGTGAATCTAATTCACCATGTATGGAAACTGCAGTTTTTATAACTATGGGATTCATTGTCAGTTCATTTGCATTGCCTATAGTATTAGCACGCGCCCAAGCAGTAAGTATCATTTACTATTTAACACTATAAGATATTACTAATAAGACTAAAACTACTTGGAATATAATTAATAAGGAAATTGGGAAAGTTAAGAATCGCAATAGTGAGTTTAAGCTTGTTATTGACAATACAATAATTAAAGCAGATGAAAATGTTGCGACAGCATTTGAGAGCTGTTTTGCTGACATTCCAGTTTCAACTACTAAATCATTAAACTCATCACCTGTGGCGGCTGAATCATTGCTCAAAAATCATGTAAGTGAGTGCAAGGTGTCTTTCAAGTTCCAACCCATAGACACCGGGGATATTATTAAAACATTTAAGACAATTGATATTAAAAAGACAACTGATCTCTGGGGCATATCTGTTGAAATATTAAATTCTATTATAGATGTAATAGCTCCTTGCCTTGTTGAAATATTTAACAACTGTATTATTAGTAGGGAGTTTCCTGATTTAATGAAGCATAGTAAGGTTATACCTTTATTTAAGTCGGGTAGCACTACAGACCCTACTAATTTTAGACCAATTTCAATTCTACCTACTTGTAGTAAAATTTTTGAAAAAATTATTCTTAATCAACTCTTGGCCCATTTCACCTATAACAATTTACTTCATAATAAACAATTTGGATTTACAAAGGGCCGTTCAACAACTGATGCTGGTGTTGAACTATTTGAAATAATCACTGGTGCCTGGGAGAGGTCGGAGGATGCCCTAGGTGTATTTTGTGACCTATCTAAGGCATTTGACTGTGTTTAGCATGACACTCTCATCAGGAAACTCCACCACACAATAATCATGAGATTGTATTGTTTGCTGACGACACATCATTAATTTTTAAAATGATAAGACAGAAAATAAACTACGACGATGTAAACAATGCTCTCGCAAATGTTGTTCAGTGGTTCAATATAAATAATCTAGCGTTCAATGATACAAAAACTAAATGTATAAAATTCTCTGCACCAAATGTAAAACAAGTTGAGTCTGATCTGCGGCTTAATGGGAACAGATTGAATCTAGTAGATAACTCTGTTTTTCTTGGAATTACCTTAGATTCTAAATTGCAATGGGGCGCCCATATCTCACAACTAGCGAGTAGACTTAGTTCTGCAGCGTTCGCGGTAAAGAAAATTCGCTCATTGACTGATGTTAATACAGCGAAGCTGGTATATTTTACTTATTTTCATAGTATAATGTCCTATGGCATCCTACTTTGGGGCAATGCCGCAGATATTGACACGATATTTACACTGCAGAAAAGGGCTATTCGTGGAATGTATAAACTTGGAAACAGAGAATCTCTTCGAGAAAAGTTTAAAGAGATTGGTATCTTGACCCTTGCATCACAATATATTTATGAAAACATTATGTATATTTATAAGAATAGTAATAAATTTAAAACTAGGAAAGATAATCATGATACAAATTACTCTGTAAGGACTAGGAACGACCATAAGTTAGCGTTTCCTAAATTAAGGCTGGCTAAAAGCAGCAAATAATTTATTGGAATGTCAATACGTATATATAACAAAATTCCGAAGTCAATTCAATCCCTGCCATTCAATAAATTTAAATCAATCGTTAAAAACACTCTATCTCGAAAAGCTTATTATAAAACTAAAGATTACTTAGATGATAAAAGGGCATGGGATTAAGCACAACAGGATATTTCTAAAAGTTTCTAATTACTTAATAATTTTGTTTACGGCTTGGCTGTGCAGTATATATATGACATACTGGTGACTGTCCCACTCACTTATTTTCTTGTCGAGACAACAGCAAGAACGTCATGCTCCCTCAGGCGGCATGGCTAGTGGTAGCGTCGGGTATCGGGTCACCCTCTTCCCTAAAATATGGTTGAGGAGGGTGATGGCTGGTGCTTGCGTTAACTCGTGAACGGGTGCTACTAGCGGTGCCAGGTCGTTTTGCTAATGATACTATGACTATTTTATTCCATTTTTGTTCAAATAATCTGGTCCCAGTTTGTCATGTTCGTATTGTGCATCCATAGCTCATTGCATCTGCTATGTAAGCAATTCGGTTGTGGCATGACATTGACTCTCACAATCAGCTGTCTTGTGTTTGTTTTTTTTTTCATGTCACGGTCAATTTGTACTGTATCTATTTGTATTAATTTGATAATTCTGACTGAAAAAGAGTGCCAAGAGTTTTTTTCCGCCGGCTTTTTTTGTCTCTTGGTCTACTGTAATACCTTATTTAACAACTATCAACAACTAGTTAAAGCCGAAGTATGTGATGACTGACTTCATCAAGTGTTTTGTGAAATTCCTAAGATGAATAAAACTTTTTGAATTTTGAATTTTTTGAATTTTACCAAAATATAAATAATATGCATATAATTTAAGAAAAACCTATCATCTCAAAATCATGATCAGAACTCTTTGTAATAAGCCCACTGGGCAACAGGCTGACCCCCTGTCACTGAAATAGTTTCTCTATGCCAATATAATTGAAATGTGACATCAGTTGGTTTTATAACCTCTGGTGTTCTGCCTGCCCATAAGGGATACAAACGTGAAGTTATGTATGTATGAACCCACTACAAGGCTATGGCTTTTTCCTTTGGGGCGCTCAGGAGGTTTACTACAGGACATAAGTATACAGCACCTGGGACTGACATGCCCTCTGAAGCATGAAAGTCGCCCATTCTTCTACCGTCCCGGCCGAGTGTTACTGAACGCGAAATATCATTTGATATAATATGCAGGAGTCACTGCACCACGACAACTTCAAACCCCATAAAATTTAGAAATGTATGAACATTTAATAAACTCAATACTTAGTACTGCTAAGGTAATCTTATGGTTGTTATATCAAAATTCAGGATAATTAAAATAAACCTGATTATAAAAGAAATGTCCAGAAGATCTATACCTACACGACAACATGGGCAGCTGACAACACGATTGAAAGCCCACAGCTTTATACAAGGTGTTCTTTTTGAAAAATAATACTTTTTGCCAAAGAATATGTGGTTCAAAAGTGCATACTTTCCAAGATATCATCAATCTTAATGTAATGAGTTCATAAATTATCACCCTTGTAAAATCTCTTTAACATACATTCAATAGACGCGTGTACTCAAACCATACAATAAACATCAAAAACATTTTAAATGTTGAGGAATGTTGTTTACAATGTACAACACAAAATATTGCGAACTGTACCTGTGCATAGCGATAAAAAAGGCATAGAAAATACCACGTTGTCAAACTTCGCATAAAGGTGTTTTACATACGAGGGTGGATTGAAAAGTTCGCGGCCTAGTCAAGAAAACAGAATAAAGTACATACAAAAATATTTTTATTTTTCGACGCAATCTCCATTTAGCTCTATGCACTTCTTCCATCTGCTTTCCAGAGCTTCCATACCTGTTTTAAAAAAAGATTCCTCAAGGTCTTCAAAATACAGGTTAACAGCGGCTTCGACCTCTTCATTCGTTAAAAATTTCTGCCCACCGAGGTGTTTTTTCAGGTTTGGAAACAGATGAAAGTCCGAAGGTGCCAAATCAGGAGAATAAGCTAGATGTGGCAACAATTCGAAACCACAATCACGAATTTGAGCCATAGACTCGACAGACGTGTGGACTCGGGCGTTGTCCTGGTGAAACAACACTTTCTTTCTCAGTAATCCTGGTAGTTTCTGTTTAATTTCTTCACGTAAACGGCGCAGAAGGGTGCTATAGTGCGCTGAGTTTATTGTTTCGCCTTTTGGAAGGTAGTCCACCATAATGACACCCTTAGCATCCCAAAAAACCGATGCCATCACCTTGCCAGCCGACAGAATTGCCTTTGCTTTTGTCGGAGTTGATTCACCTGATTTTTTCCATTGTTTGGATTGTTGTTTTGATTCTGGGGTATAGTGGTGAACCCAGGTTTCATCCATTGTCACAAATCTGTCAAGAAAACCTTGTGGATCAGCCTCGAACATCTCCAAACAGTCGCGAGAAATCGTGAGTCGAATTCGCTTTTGCTCTACTGAAAGCAATCTGGGGACCCACCTAGCCGAAACCTTACAAAAGCCGAGTTCATGGCCAATGATGTTTTGCGTTCGTTCATATGAGATGCCTATAGTGTCTGCAATTTCTCTGATAGTCAATCTACGGTCTTTCAATATGAGATCACACACTTTATTGATGTTTTCTTCGGTCGTAGACGTCATTGGCCTGCCGGAGCGAGGGTCATCTTCGATGTTCTCTCGTCCACGTTTAAATTCTGCAACCCATTTTTTCACAGTGGTATAAGACGGGGCAGATTCCCCTAATGTTGTTTGCATGTCATCATGGATCTCCTTTGGTGTTAATCTTTTTTTAAACAAATATTTAATCACAGGACGTTTTTAAATTTCTCCATTAGTGAAAATTTGTTCTACACACGTATTTATATTGTTCGTAAAATTTTATTTAAACAAGATATCAAATTGAAAATTCGCGGGCTGACAATTGAATAATGACAGTTCAAAATGACGGCAGAAAAAATAACAAAAGTTTTTTTTTAATGGCCAGGCCGCGAACTTTTCAACCAATGTAGTAAGATGTTTTGACTTAATGGAATTTTTTGTAAGAAAAATAAAAACAAAAAAAAATTACAATGGAAAAATTATTCACATGTTATTTGATTCTATTACATAGTCCCATTAATACCCTTGGGTTATGGGAAATCAACAGGAATACCTTGTATAGCTTAAGAACAAGGCTCATTGCTACACCAAGAATCACTGCCAAGATACTTGAGTTGGCTGTTCTGTGCTTGAGAATATAAGGTAGCAATTCCATCCACATGAAGGCCATAATGCCATAAGGATAGCACAAAGATATACAGACAGAGTTATAAGTAATTAGATCGGAATCTTTTTAGGGGACTTAGAAGAGATCATTTCCAATCATGTAATCCTAAAGTGTACCTTGTAAAAATATTTAAATATTCCTTTTTTTTTGAAAGTTTTTCTCCTTCAAATATTGCTTGTAAAAAAACTAATAATCCGATTTCAATATTATAGTTTAAGCTAGGTGTTTAGTTCATAAATAATATGCAACAGTAGAATTCTTTTAGTGTGATTCCAAATAGGAGCTACAAAATGTTTTATATAAAGCTTGTTTCTCCAAAAAGTGCTTATAAATTTTACACGTACAGTTTAAAAAAAAACTAAAAAAACAGTAACGACCTCTCCTACGTCACCTAAAGATTCCGATCTAGTGACTAGTAACCCTGTATAGCATATCTGTTATTCAAGACGGTTGACTAAACAGCATTACAAAAATGCCTGTCCATTTCATTTCTGAGCCATGTGTCTCAACAAATTGTCTCGCACGTATCGTTAGACCATAGCCCATACCCATATTTTGAGTCAGGTTTTACAGAAGAAGGTACCTAGGATAAAAATACATTATGGGCGATCCAATTACAAGAAATTCGGCAGCGTTCGGGAGTATAAATTCTTTTCGTCCCAAAGTTCCGCCGTGCGTTTTCAATAAGTTGTAACTGATGGCACTGTGACGTGGTAGATATTGTAAACCTTATAAATAAAATTGAGTATCATAAATAAGTCATAGCCTCTCTTGTGTTATGGATAATAAATAACAGATAAGTAAACTAGGAACATCTAAACCAATGTTATTGTTACTTTTGTTTTTTGTGAAGGCATTAATCTCAAAAACTACCATTCGAACTTGATAAATTATTTGAGAGCCTAACTCTATATTTTATTACTAAATTCTTAACGCGATAAAACTCGCACTAAAATGATTTAAGAAATAATTGATTGAATCAGGCGTTATTTTGCGGAAATCCATAACAACTGCTTAACAAAGTTACTTTGCTAATTCCGCGACTTGTACTTGCACTAGTGATGCAAGAATTCCTTGCTTTGGTTCACCGCCCTCCCTCCCTCAAACAAAAGGCAAGAAAAGCAACGAACACGCACTTGGAATACTGTAACCCACGCCACTAGCTATCACCGACATGTGTTTCGCTTCAACCAGAAGCATCTTCAGGGTACAACGACCACCAACGAACTCAGTTGATAGGTGATAGCTAGTGGCTTGGGTTACAGTATTCCAAGTGCGTGTTCGTTGCTTTTCTTGCCTTTTGTTTGAGGGAGGGAGGGAGGGCGGTGAACCAAAGCAAGGAATTCCTGCATCAATAGTGCAAGTCAAGTCGCGGAATTAGCAAAGTAACTTTGTTAAGTAGTTGATTTAAGAAATAAATGTAAATAAATATAAGAACTTTAAAGTAAATGTCTGGCTTTAAAGGCTTATTTATTACCTTTACACAACCACTGGCAGTTATTTTTCCGGTGGAATCGAATCAGAAATGAGGAGTTTCACAATCGAACCATAGTCTCCGAAAAAGCCTGAAAAATGACAATGTTATAGTGGTAATGAGCGGGGTTGCTCTCAGCATTATAAGACGTCTGCTCGGTCCCGTAAAGATCTTTGTGTGGGGCCTTTGTCCAGCAGTAGTCAATACGGCTGGTGATAATGTTGACTCATCGCCACACAATCGAGCAGCTCCAGAAGTCGTGCAATCATGCAAGCACGACACAATATTTGCTTCTGAGCGGATTCTGTAATACTGTAGAACTGCTAGTTTGCGCCTTTTTTATCTGACTGTACCTACGAAGTCGTCTTGGTACAGTGGCTTCTCTGTATAACCTTTGATATAGAGTTAAGCAAATTTGGGCAGAATCCATGACGCAGCCCTAGAAATTCCGACAACGACACCAATAGCTTCGTCGCCTAAACCTCCTCGTTACCAGGGAAATAGGAACTAATAACCATGGTGTGGGTTCTTTAAAAAAGAGTTGTGATGATGATAACTGTACCTATATTTACAAATGTAATAGAGTAGCATCTTCTTTATTGTTTCTCATCAGCCCTTATAAATAACGAATTCTACATTATTAATGTTTTTTGTGTACTATTCCAGATAATGTGGGGAGCGTGCTACTTAACTTTGGCCGGCAATTTCATTGTTTACTTGACCATCCTCGGATTCTTCACAATATTTGACATGGACAACTCGGATTACGCCATGTGGTGAGATATCTAAGCCGGAATTTTAAAATCAGTTAGTTTCAGTAAAATAAAACAATTTTTTTATAACTATTTCATAGAAACTCCAAAACCGAAGAATATTGAAGATAATCACCTATTATAAATTTGCCGATTTGATTCTGGCTCCACATGTTTTGAGTCTCATTAAGCATGTTTTAATCAAAAATTGTTGTAAGTGCTTGGTTCTTGGTATGATACAATACCAAATAAGTTGATTAAGTTTTCGATTAAAACTTCTTATTTATAATCATATATCATGTTATATGAGATGACCTAATTTCTGATCAAAACTTAAACATACATTGAAATAAAAAAAACATATAACGTTTTGTGTATCGTAGTTTGTAATCTATCGATTATTTCCATATACCTATTATTAATATATTATTTTCTGATATAGATCATAAATTTAGAGTAAGTAAATCAAAATGTTGTTTTTGTCACATATAAAAATTGGATAAGAGTAATTTTTTTCATATTATATTTAATTAAGCTTTAATTTCATTTTCTCAGTATCAAAGACTTAAATTTTGCTTGAAAATGTGATAACGTAATGTGCTTGTTTAAGTTTTTTAAAGATTTATGTATGTATGCTGAAAATATGTTGTGACTTGAGAAATGTTGGAATCTGTTTGTGACTAGTTAGTATTATAGTTGGACGCAAGAATATTTGGGTTTTCGGTGTACCTGCAACCTCATTAAAATGAAATCCTTAAAAATCCTGAAACATTAATCGTATCATAAAGAATTTTGAGCTTTATGAACGCCATTGAACATTTTCATTTCGTGTTAAAGAGAATAACAATAACAATTCCAACATGCTCCATTTTACTTACACTTTTTATTTAAAAGTGTGTTGAAGTATTATTGCAATTGCATATTACGAGCATCAGTCTGTAAATATAGCATTAGAACGATTTTGGTCACAATTATTATATTTGTATGCAGTACTTGGCTGTTTTATTATTTGAAATTCTGAATAAAACACTTTTTAACAGGGTTTTATCGAGTGTAAAAGTGTTTTATTAAATATTATTAATCACTAATACTCTGCAATATTATTTAGGATTTTTTTATAAGAGATGGATGACTATTGCCCTCCAAGTCACCTTTAGGAAATCGATGGTGAGGGCAGAACTTTAAGTGTATTAAAAGAGTACTATTCACTTTACTCTTAAAAACCAAGCTTGTCAAAAATACGGATGCTGGCAGTTTTGAAAGGAAGAGAAGGCAGCAGATCAAGCGTTCCAAACCTGTAAAAAAAAGTAATTGAATCTTAACTCTATGCCCTCGACGAAAAATTGGTTAAGGATATTTGACAGATTTGTACAATTTCTGATCTGCCGCCTTCTGTACTTACTTACGTGGAGGACATTTTTCAGATAATCGCAAGTCAATTTTTATTCTTATTTTTTTCTCTACAACTGGTATTTCAAAGAACTGCTTTAATTATTTAATGTCTATCAAGCGAGTTATTTGGGCGCCCACGAGTTAGTTTGAAATAACTGTTTTTGTTAGAATTATTGGATATTAGTCCGGTCAATTTAGACATTCAAAGTTACATTAATTCCCACCAAGCGGTAAATCAGTACGATTATTTTAAATATAATGTTTTCGACTCCAACCAAGCCAAGCCCAGACCAAGACCGATTTTGGGCAACACTACGCAATGGCATAATGTCGATTCTTCCAGCGCCACCGACTTCAATGCAAGTCAAGCTGGGACGTCATAAGCGCACAGATGTCAAGGTCATTGCGTCATAGTGCCAGGCATTACAATCTTGCGCACTTTCTTTCGAATGCATATGGCATACCGACCGGGCTCTGCGACTGGATATCTGATTTTCTGAGAGAACGGTTGATTCGAGTAGTCTTAGACGGCTACTCCTCTGACCTAATGGCGATTAATGCCGGGGTACCTCAGGGATCTGTTCTCTCTGCAACTTTATTCTTGCTGCACATTAATGACCTCCTAACACCAGGCATTATTGGATATGCTGATGACAGCACTGTTGTTGAGAGATATATATCCAATGCGCGAACGAGCGCCCATGAAATCCAGGTTTTGAGAAAGTCTATGATTGAGCGCGTTGATTCGACCTTGCGGAATGTGTCCGATTGGGGCGAATCTAACCTGGTCAAATTCAACGCCTCCAAAACACAAGCGTGTCTATTCTCCGCAAAAAAGAGCACCTTTACTTTTACGCCCACTTTCCAGAATGTATCTGTTCCCATCACCGACCAACTAGGGCTTTTGGGCGTCACTATAACGTCCAAATTAAACTTCGGTCAACAAATTGAGTCTATGGCAAAAACGGCTTCCAAAATATTGGGTATCATCTCGAAGGTCCGGCGGTACTTCAGCCCTGAACGGCTGCTCAACTTATACACAGCCCAAGTGAGGTCGTGCATGGAGTACTGTAGTCACCTTTGGGATGGTTCTGCCAAATACCAGCTCGAAGCGCTAGACTCTGTTGACCGAAGAGCCCGTAAAATCATAAATAACAACAACCTTACAAATAAAAAATTGCAGACCCTGGAGCATCGTCGTAAGGTTGCTTGTTTGACAGTGTTTTATCGGCTACATTTTGGTGAGTGTGCGAGTGCTCTTTTTGACCAAATTGAACCCACCCCTTTTTACCACCGGACTACCAGACGCAGACAGAACTTCCATCCCTATATAGTGGATTTACCAAGAAGTCGAACAAAACGCTTCGATAGTTCCTTTTTGGTACGGATTGCCAAGGAGTGGAACAATCTGCCTGCGTCTGTTTTTCCTGACCACTACAGTCCTGGAACTTTTAAGTGTCGAGTGAATAGGTTTCTCGTAGATGGACGTGTAACACCATAGTCTTCATGCGCACTTTCCATCAGGTGGCATGGAAGACAAACGTCCTATCCTTACAATATAAAAAAAAAAAAAAACAGTTCAAAATGAGTGATAGTAAATCTGATACTGATGAGTTATTACGGAATTTACAAGTCGTGAAACCTCTTTAGCAATAAGTAGGTATAAATGTTTATTGGTCTCTAAACATGAATGGGTACTTATTTTCTTTACTTCCTTATAAAAATTAAACAAATTGCCATTATATGGTATCAGTGATTATTTATATTAAAAAAACAAAATTTTTCACATATAATTGTCTTTTGTCGATATGACGTTATCCCCTCATATACGTTATGCATATATACGTTGGCGTACAGCGAGCCATCGCGAAATAGCTTGGTGTTGAAAAGGTTAAAAATAAAATTTGAAAGTTCCCCATGATTCCCTAAATAAAATAAATAAATAAATGATGCGAGCACAAACTTTATCGACTCGTATGTTTACGAATGTTCGCATAGTATAGAGTCGGTTGCAAGTTTTTAGTAACATTGTAATTTTTTATTTTCAGTCATTTAAGAGTAGGCACAACATGTTTACAAACATTCAAAATTAACAAGGCACACATTTATTTAAGCATGCCGTGTGGCAAAAGATGGATTTCAATTATTGCTTACAAACCGTTTCCATACTATTTATACGAACATTCTTAAACATACGAGTCGAGAAAGTTTTGTGCTAGCACTGCTGGCGTTTCTCTATTAACACTAACGCCACGCACCTGGCGTGCAGCAGCTGGGTTGCGGAGTGACTTACAAAATACAGAGTAATAAATAACAGAGGGAGCAAAAATATTGTTTTTTTTTTTGTGTTATTTATCAAGATTTGTAAAAAGTTGTAGACAAATGTTTTTGGGATTAATGTGGAGAGGCTGCCAGCAAGAGGTGATGCGCTAAATAAAACTTACCCTGTATATTTAAAAAAAAATTAAACACTGTAGGTATTATGAAACTTATTTCGAATAATTGACACATTTTTGGAATGAGCTCATCAAAGCGTTTAATTTAATATCTAGGTATATTTTTCTTAATTTCGAATTAGAGCTATATTACTCCTTCCTTAATTATGTGATAAAAATCTTGAATTGACATAAAAATATATCTCATAAAAAACACAGCTTATTAAGTCGATATCGATAAATCTACCACTACTGAACCCTCATCACTAATTGAGTAGCAAGTAAACGAGAACAACGAGATCAATTACGTTTATTTAAAATGGACTATATGTATTTTAATGGCTCAAGGTATACTTACTTTAATTTAACGTTTTTATGTAAACAATAAATTCAAATGACTTATGATTTTATTGAAAAATCTAGCTGTTACCCACGACTTCGTCTGCGTGAATATCGGCATTACAGTTCTATACATAAGATTGGTATAATATCCTCCTTGAAGTTCAAGCTTATTTTATTCTAAATTTCGTCAAAATCGAGTAGTTTAGCTGTGAAAGTGTTAAGTACCTACTGATAGATAGACAGAGTAACTTCAAAACTAAACTGCAGTGCTAGCACGGATCTTTTGTCGATCGTAAGTTTACGAATGCTCGTATAGTAGGTATGGAGACGGTTTTGCAAGCAATAATTGAAATCTATCCATTGCCGCACGGTCAGCTTAAATAAATGTGTTCCTTGTTAATTTTGAATGTTTGTTAACAGGTTCTACTCTTAAATAACTGTAAAATAAAAAATTACATTGTTACTAAAAACTTGCAACCGACTCCATACTATACGAGCATTCGTAAACTTACGATCGACAAAAGATCCGTGCTAGCACTGCTGTTATAATATAACATAGCTGTGCTCTGCAGGCCGGGTTTTGTGGAAAAGACCTACAAAAAATAACTGCAGTCAAAATAAAACAGGAAAACCTATGAAAGGCATACTGGGGCTTAGGAACACATAATGTGGTATGAATAAATACTTTCATAGTTTATTAATGCTAACCCAATATAAGCCTCCAGTACGGTTTGCAATAATAAGCTATGTAGGTATAAAGGGTAGGATAAGGATCATAATCGCATACAAATATTTTACTGTACCGGGGACTTTTCTTTAGAAATCCTCTTCCAATGTTTATTTTTGACTGCAGTTCAGTTTTTTGTATGTCATTTGCACAAAACCCAGGTCAGACCGCGGTGCAAAAGCTATGTTATACCTAACAGTTTTTGAAGTAACTGTCTGCCTGACCTTCGCTTAAATACGAAAGCGTAAATACGATCGTGAAAAAGATCGGTGCTCGCACTGCTATAACGCTTTCATAGCGAAACTACTAATGGCGCGTTTCAATATCATAAAATTTGGAGGTATTATAATGATGGAGAGAGACTATTGCAGTAACAGGGGAAAGCCTGTTACTGCATTCCTGGCTTCCGATTCGTTTTCGCCGGAATACTCAAATTCTTTGTCTGCTGTATCGCTTGCTGTTCAATCCTGCCTCGCCGGAGTATTTAAAAACCAGATTTAATTATAGACACTCTCAGCACCTACGAGAGTTACGTTCTGCTGACAATTTAATATTATCGACGCCCTCACATAAAAGTGACTTTTATGGGAAATCCTTTACAGTCCATGCTGTATCACTTTGGAATAAACTGCCACTCGAAGTCAAGTCTGCCCAAACTATTACAACATTTAAAAAACTGGTCAAGCAATATTTCTTTTCTAAAGTCACGACGTTATAGTACAAGTTAATTAGTTACGATGTTTATATTTATTTTTATTTAGAGTCGTATATATAAATATATATTAAGTATATTGTATTACGTATATTATATAAGTATGTGTATTTAATTATATTGTTGTGTATTATTCGTATGTAACTGCTTTATATTTATGTATATACCTAATTGTTTTAATTTTAATGTAGTACATGTATGCCAAGACACCCTATAACTTGGAATCCAACTTCTCACCCAAAGGTTGTCTGGAAGAAATAGCTTATTAGCTATAAGGCCTCCCTTTGTACATTTCTTTTGTATTTCTTTGTTTTTAATTGTTTTTTAATTGGTGTACAATAAAGTGTGTTAAAAATAAATAAATAAAGCCCTATATCGCCCACAAAAACGCCAATAAAGCCTTTGTCCCTCAACTGACTTACAGTAGGTATGCCCGGGAAGAGAAGCAGCTGGCTTATTCTACCTATGTTTATCGTTTGCTCCCAGTCCAGCATGGAAGTATACTCATGACAGTCAGTTCAATATTGAAAATCGGCATTGATCGATTTTGACGAAATTCGGTTAGTAAGTATACGAAATTTTTAAGCCGCGTAGGGTCGGTTTAGAATGACCCTACCACCGTTGGATAAGCGTGTCGGTGGAAGGATCCCCTGAGGGTTGCCTGACTGAAATCTAACGCCAAATACTATCATCAATACAGCGGTGATGTGTCCAGAAAACATTATATGAAGAGTCCGTTCCATCATGAACCCGTTTGCTGTCATCTTCGAGCTCATCTACGTACACATACCATCAGGTGAGATTGAGAAAAAACTCGAGTCACTAATTAAAAAAACTAATTGCTGGTCCAGTCAAAACCATTGTAACAATCACGTGCGCAGCAATATTATTTTTTGCTGATTAAACCCGTCAAACAGATTTGATGGTGCAAATAAATATTATTTCTAAGTGAAATATTGAACTTGAGGGAATATGGCAATAGGCCACCCAGAGTTCGGTAGGTATCTCGAAGAACTAACATAATAACTCCATCGCAAATAAATACATGAATTTCGAACGCATTTTAGGGGGGCAAGTGGGGGCAAGATCGAACGGTTTTTTAATGAGATGATTAGTGTTGTATTTGAATCCTTGTGAAACACTACACATTAATCAAAATTTAAATTTGATGTGTTGTATATGACGACCAGGGAGTATATTTTTAAACTAGTTTGTTAAATTTGATTTCAATCTATAAAGTAATGAATACACACAACAAGCGTCATTTGCAATGGACTAAAACGGAAAGGTGACGGGGAAAGATCAAACTATTTTCTAAAATCGCTTAAGAGAATGACATACATTCTTGGTCAATACTAGTCTATGGAATTTAATGCCCTGAAAACAAAATAACCACTGACCTCTATAAAATATAGAGGTCAGTGAAAATAACAGACTCAAGGATCAAAACGCCTAAGGAAACAAAGACAAGACAAATATTTTGATTTTTGTATTTCAATCTTACCCCACCGGGGAAAGATCGAAGTGGATGTTCTCAAACATTGCTGAGTGATTGTTTAAAGTAAAATTGATAATAAAAGTTAAAGGCAAAATCAGCAACAAACAAAAATCTGATTATGTAACATTTGTCACATTTGGTAGCATAATATTATTCCAAATATCTTACTCGAAAATTGATATGTTCATCTTACCCCATCAAAATGTAATGGGTACAGATAGAAAATTGTGTCAATTCCTAAAATACGAGTACCTAATGGCAAAAAATCCATTTAATAACTCAAACGTAAATAAAAAGTAATTATTAAGTGTCTAAAAGAATCAGTTGTACCTAGCTTTTAATGAAAGTTACAGGATGCGGGGTAAGATAAAAATACTTGAAGAAACACGCAAAAAGTCCGATTGTTTAATTTTGTAAAAAAAAATCATGTTTCTGTGCAATAACCTTCAAGCATTGACTATGGCATAGGAGACAATTAAATGACGGCTCAAACAGAGCTACAAAGACTTCAAAAAATCTGCTAGATGTGGCTTTATTGTTGAGTTTCTGTCTTACCCCGTTTTCCATCTTCCTCCCACTCACCCTACCTAAAAATGGAAAACGATCATGTAATCAAAGCAATAGTACCTACAACATGACATAGGTACATAAATAGGCGAAGAAATAGAAAGAGAACTACAATTAACACAAGCAAATACAATTGACAATTCTTGACAATTTGGCAACCAAACAGATATAGAAATAAAAAATGCATTAAGTATATCAATATCAAAATACAATATGGCGGAACAAACAACTACATGGGCCATTTCCTAAAAAAGTAATAGATCAGGAATCAGAACTTTTATTCAAATGGATGAGAAAACAACAAATATCTCCTAGCATAGAATCATCAATATTTGCTGTACAGGACCAAGCTATTATGACGCGTCAACACCAACGCGATATACTAATAGAAGCAGTGGACGGAAAATGTCGCCTATGTGCTTGCAAAGATGAAACCGTGCAGCGCATTCTATCAGGGTGCGAGAAACTGGCGGGGACCTACTATATTAAACGACACAATAATCTCGAACAGTACATCTACTGGTGCATAGCCCGGAAACATAAAATAGAGGCAACTAACCGTTGGTGGAAGGAAACTCTAACACAACCACAAGTAAAAGAGAACGAAACAGCTAAAATATTATGGAAAATACCAATTGCTTGCGTTATTCTCGTGAACGGGTGCTACTGGGGTAGACAGGTCGTTTTGCTAATGATACTATGACTATTTAATTCCATTCTTGTTCAAATACTCTGGAGGTCTATTTTGTAAATCGAAACGATAGACGAAAGACGGATTTCGCCCTTCGTTTTTACGAAATGCTATTCCGTGGGGCTTGCGTATCGTTTGCGGATACGAAATACGAAACGAAACACGAAATCATTCAATTTTTGACGTATTGTGCTATTCTGTGAACCAATTGACAGCACGTCTTTCGTCGGTTTGACATGCCTCTATTCGTAGTTTAATCTCAATTATTACGATATCAAAGTGGTTGTCGTTTTTGCTTCGTGAGTTAACAACATATTTTTTTTATTCATGTTTTCTTTTGAATTTAGTATAGTTATTGATTTTGGTGAATTATAGGAACATCATAATGGCTACTTTCATTCTGGCTGACCTAATTGAAGCTGAAGAGCACCGAGAACGCCGGCGTCTCAGACAGCGAATGCGGTTGGCGTTTTTACCTTAATTTATTTCATTTTCTTTATGACTAAATGTTTGCAACTTTTATTCGAGAACGTTGTATGAAAATGAAAAGATATTATATTTGGTATGCCACAGGAGAAATGATCAAGAAGATATGTTAGTTGATTTTTATATTATCTTATATTAAAATGTTTACTATATTTGACAATGAAATTTTATTTTATAATTATATTTTAGTCCTGAAACAATACTACAAGTAAATACTATCTATGATGAGATGGAAAGATGATGAGGTTCAAGAAACCCCACAAATTGGTGACTGTCAGAATGGTCTATCTGATGATGATAGGCAGCAATTTATAGGAGCCATTTCAACGTTAAATACGAGTGAATACCATCCATTCTGCAGTCACACATTTTGCAGGCTGTATGTATGTGGGAACTCAATATTAAAACAAAATTATAAATTTGTTCAGTTTATTTATTCAACCCCATTACGTGAGCCAAACGAGTATTTCCATACATACTAGCAGCGAAGCCCGATGTTGCCCGGGTCATACATCACAAACTTAATAGCTATGAAATACAAAAATCAGTTATAATTTTCAGTGTTAAGGTATTTGGGTACATAATAGCTACTTAAAGTACTAAACAATATTACGACTGATAAATCTGAACAACACCACCGAATTAAGTGTTAAAAATTAATCAAAAAAATATTAGTACTTATAGAGAAACCAATTAAACCACGTTCACTCCCTTATTTGCCGTAGCACCAACACTAATTCCCGTAGGGCGCTCTTAATATCCCCTAGCTCCCTACGGATGCCTGCAAGCTCAGCATTCTTTTGTCTTTCTGTTCTCCAGCATATCTTGGTGCTGGTCCACCACCAGTGGCCGAGGCTGAGCGCCTGCATGCTGCAGCCGCTTTTTTGCGGCATATTTGCGGTCAGCCCTTACCTTGTCAGCAAAAGAAGTTGCGTTAGCTTCAGGCTATCATGCAATATGCGTTAGCAAGCATTTCATTAATTTAGGCAATAAAACTTACTTTTTGCCACTGGGTCACCGTTTTTATGGCCCCATCAGTGGAATTTAGTGCGGATGCAAGATCCGCCCAAAGTGCTTTGGCACGAACCCTACCCTCTCTTTTAATCAGCCGCCCTCGCGCGAAATCACTGTGCTCCTGCATAAACTGCAAGAGCATTTGCAATTGCTCCCTCGTGGCAGAGCTCATTGTAAATATTAAGGAGGTAATGAAATGAAATGATAACTTTTTTATTCACAGTAGGTAATTTTATACACTTTACGAACGTCAAATGCTGGATGAGGGCGGCGCGGGTCCGGACGACATGACGAATCCTGGGGGAGGCCTCCGTCGAGAAGTGTGCGTCTCTCGGCTTATGAAGATAATGATCGCCCATTATCCACCAATGTCTTGGTGCTGTCAACTACTACTTCTTCATATATATATTGTGATGCAAAGGTCAAGATACCAATCTCTTTAAACTTTTCTCTTAGAGATTCTCTATTTCCAAGTTTATACATTCCACGAATAGCCCTTTTCTGCAGTGTAAATATCGTGTCAATGTCTGCGACATTGCCCCAAAATAGGATACCGTAGGACATTATACTATGAAAATAACTATAATATACGAGCTTCGCCGTATTAACATCAGTCAATGAGCGAATTTTCTTTCCCGCGACGCTGCAGAACTAAGTCTACTCGCTAGCTGTGAGTGTGGGCGCCCCATTGCAATTTAGAATTTAAGGTAATTCCAAGAAAAACAGTACTAGATTCTTATTTACTTAATAGGTAAGTAAATAATTTGAAAGAAAATATTTGCAAGTGTCAAACAAAACCATGTCAAAACAAAATTGGCTGGTTAGTTGAATGATTGACAAATGTGGTTTTTTATTAAGAGGCAAAGGCAAAATTCAGCCTACGATTTTACATATTTTTAAACTTTTAATTCATAAAACAATAAAAATCACTGAAGATAAACACGTCGTTCAAATATTTAACGCCCTTCTAACTGTATAATGTGAAATTACTACGTAAAAACACTTAAATTATGAACTGATAGTTTTTTGATTGATAACTTGCCTAGTCTGTAAAACCCTAAGATATTTAATTCAGTCCGCCAATGGGTCTATAATTTGTCTATGGATCCGAAAAACGTTGAACGATACGAAAGCCGCACAGAATAGCACTTTTGCCATAGTAGAAAGAGGGAGCAAGTAGGTTAACTCCGGCCCAATCCGCGATATAATTGCCTACTGTCTCAGGGTTGTCACTTTTAGCTAAATTTTAATTCAATCAATGTCTATAAATTGGCAAGGGTCGGAAAGTTGTGTTTTTTACTTGTATTATCTGGGTATTGGGTTTGTAAGGTCAGTTTTATCTAAACGATGATGAAACTTTTTACGATCAAAAATAGGGCGACGGGCCAACAGACGGATGGCGGCGGCGCGGGGCGGTGATGAGCACGATCATTAGTTTAAAGCCCGGCCCTTGCCAAATACAACAACTCATGTCTGTATAACTGATTCAGTGATCATTAGTCAATCAAGTTCAACAATGGTTTTCCTACAGAATTTTTGTAAAGATTCAGAGCAGTATTATTTATGAAAAAGGGATAAAATAAACCGATGTTTCGTCGGCTTCGGTTGTCGTCCAATCCAAACGGCTAATAAATATTTATAGACTAAGAGCTTGTGTTTAAATTATTTGATTAGTTATATACTAGTCAGTTTTTTTATGAGTGTTTGTACACATAAAAGACAATAAGTATTTGTTTTTATTTTTAATAATTACAAACATAAATAATACAAACATATCTATTGAATCAAATCACACATTTATTCATTATCATAACAAAATTACAAATTAGCTACAGAAAAATACTTTCTTCGGTTTCGACTACTGCGAAACGCTTTGTTATTAAACTTCAATGTGTAATTGCGATTATCAGTCATCGCGGTGTCGAAAAGCCGTGACGCGCGCGTGAACCTCGTGCGGAGTTAGCCCCGACTGGCGCTTCGATATCACCGCGAGATTCTGTGTATGTGTGCGTGCGGCGGTGCATAGATACTATGGCGCGCACATACTCGCCGCGTGCGGTGCGTTTGTATGAAGATAACCTACTTCCTCCCTCTTTCTACTATGCTTTTGCACTGCTCACGTATCGTTTACGTCGTACGTCTTTCGTCCTTCTTTCGATTTACAAAATAGACCTCCTGGTCCCAGTTTCTCATATTCGAGTTGTGCATCCATAGCTCATTGCACCTACTATGTAAGCAATTTGGTTGTGGCATGCATGACATTGGCTCTCACAATTAGCTGTCTTGTGTTTGTTGTTTTTTCATGTCACGGTAAATTTGTACTGTACCTATTTGTATTAATTTCATAATTCTGACTGAAAAAGAGTGCCAAGAGTTTTTTTCCGCCGGCTTTTTTTGTCTCTTGGTCTACTGTAATATCTTATTCAACAACTAGGTAGTTAAAGCTGAATATGTGATGATGACTGACTTCAACAAGTGTTTTGTGAAATTCCCAAGATGAATAAAACTTTTTGATTTTTGATTTTGACGCACAATAGACCAGACCTGATAGATATATATTGACAAAATTAATAATCAAACTTACCTCATCGATATCACTATACCTTCTTCGGTGGTTTTGGTAATTGAGATTTTGGAATTTTCATCTTTGAAAATGAATAAAAAAGTTAAGAATTGGATAGTTTCATAATCAATGTAGGAAATAGCGATACCAATGACTCTGACGATTCATTCCATATACAACGTGTAACAAAATGGAGAGATAGAACTTAAGGGTTAGCTTCTATACCATACGTAGGATATACAGTCTTTTACTATTAGCATGATCAGAGCCGGTCTATACTTTCATAGAAATTAATTTAATTATGTTAAGTACACCAAAACATATTGACAACCCTAGTCAACCTAATAAGCTACTTGACCTTATGACCTTTTCCGCACCGGCTGAACTTTGTAGTATCTGTCTTAGTTACCCATCACTTTATTTTCTGTTATCGAATAGGTTTCATCAAAAGCAAACAGCTGTTTTTGGGTTGACACTTAGATATTTTGATCTAAACTTTGAACTTGTTTTTCGGCTGAACCGTAAGGATAGCAAATTTATACATATACCTACTATACTACATCACCAAACATACAATCCCCTTACGTATTATCTCTTCATTATGTTACACGTTGTAGCATTGTTGGAGTCAGATTTTGATTAAAATGAATAAAAAAAAAGACGTGTGCACTCGGAGACTGCCGCGGTAAAGCTATTGCATAGCATTTTTTATCAACTTATGCAATTATAATTATTTATATATTTTATTAATGCAGTACCTAATGTTTGATCTTTTACCACTTTGGCGTTGGGGTAAACCTATCTGCCTCAGATGCCAGTGGTTGCGGGTTCGATCCCCGCACGGAACCAGAAAAAAAAATGTTCCGTGTCTGGGTGTTTATCTATTTATGTATTTATATTCTAGGTTCCCCCCTAGTTCGCTATACTTTATGGTATCCCATAAGACAAGCTATGCTTACTTTGGGGCCATGTAGTTGGTGTGATAGTCTGGGGATTTTATTTTATTTATTTATTTATCTAATATGAAGTTCCACAAGTTCCTAGTAGATGGCGCTAATTGTTTATTAAAGCCCGCATGTAAAGTTATGAAATCAAAGTGTCACCGCTGTGCCGGTCGGAGTGGGGGGTGCCCTCCCTCCCTCAAACAAAAGGCAAGAAAAGCAACGAACACGCACTTGGAATACTGTAACCCACGCCACTAGCTATCACCGACACGTGTTTCGCTTCAACCAGAAGCATCTTCAGGGTACAACGAGTTCGTTGGTGGTCGTGAACCAACGCAAGGAATTCCTGCATCACTAGTGCAAGTACAAGTCGCGGAATTAGCAAAGTAACTTTGTTAAGTAGTAATCCATATGTGTCGTACTATAGTCGGGGTTACCAGGACGGTGTTTTTTTTTAAATTCGCCAGATTTTTTCATTCCTAACTTTCACTAGCCAGACTATAGCAGCTCCGAGGATACTCTTGCATAGCTGTTATTGATACTGTAGTTTATTGAATCTCTTATTACACTTAATATCTCTTACTTTATTGTACTTAATATACTACTACCATGCTACCTGAAATATTATAAAGTTATCTTGTCAAAGCACTTTACTTTTCCTGTAAAGTTTTTCTGTCAAAGTGAATATTTGAATGATAATATTCCGAGACCAAACATAAAAAAATAGCAATTTATTGTATGACAATGACAATATCCAGAAAAGTGTGTTAAAATTTTAGGAGAATTCAATATACTTGAGACAGCCACACCGATACTTCAAAACATTACTCATACCATACTTCCTTCAGTCAGATTTGACGAGTTTGACAATTACTAAAACACCCCACCCGTGAACAATCTAGCTAGTCCGAAAGTAGAAATTTATAAATTATTTAAAAGAATACGTAAAGATTTGTTACTTGAACATTAAAGATGGGCGATCATTTACCAGCTTGTGTAATAGACGTTGGCACTGGCTACACAAAGTTGGGTTTCGCCAGTAATAAAGAGCCTCAGTTTATCATTCCGTCGGCTATTGCGATAAAAGAAACAGCAAAGGTCGGTGACCAAACTATTCGACGAGTGACTAAGGCAGTCGAAGATCTAGATTTCTTCATCGGCGATGAAGCTTTTGATGCCACGGGTTATTCAGTTAAGTATCCCGTACGCCATGGCTTAGTCGAAGATTGGGATCTGATGGAGAGATACATAGAACAGTGTATTTTCAAATATTTACGTGCGGAGCCAGAAGATCATCATTTCCTGCTTACTGAACCACCACTAAATACTCCAGAAAATAGAGAATATTTAGCAGAGATTATGTTTGAGTCCTTTAATGTGCCTGGCTTGTATATTGCTGTACAAGCGGTGCTAGCCCTCGCAGCCTCATGGAAGTCGCGAACCTGGGCAGAACGAACATTTACAGGTATAGTAGTTGACAGTGGAGATGGTGTGACTCATATTGTGCCGGTGGCTGAAGGATATGTCATTGGTTCTTGTATTAAACACATTCCAATTGCGGGCAGAAACATTACCTCATTTATCCAGTCATTACTTAGAGAAAGAGAGGTGGGAATCCCTCCTGAACAAAGTTTGGAAACTGCCAAAGCTATTAAAGAAAGATATAGTTATATTTGCCCCGATATAGCTAAAGAATTTGCCAAATATGATAGTGATCCAGCAAAGTGGATGAAAAACTATACAGGTATTAATGCTATTACAAAAAATCCATTCACAGTTGATGTTGGTTATGAAAGATTCCTAGGACCAGAGATTTTCTTCCATCCTGAATTTTCTAATGCTGATTTTACAGTACCTTTGAATGAGATGGTAGATGAAGTTATCCAATCTTGCCCTATTGATGTAAGGCGAGGGCTCTATGGTAATATTGTGCTCTCTGGCGGATCAACTATGTTCCGTGATTTTGGCAGGAGACTGCAAAGAGACATTAAAAGGACTGTTGATGCAAGATTGAAACTGTCTACAATGTTGTCAGAGGGACGCATAACTCCAAAGCCAATAGATGTGCAAGTAATTTCCCATAATATGCAAAGATATGCAGTGTGGTTTGGAGGAAGTATGCTTGCTTCAACTCCCGAGTTCTACCAAGTGTGTCACACTAAACAGGCGTACATGGAGTATGGACCTAGTATCTGTAGACACAATCCCGTTTTTGGAACCATGACATAATAGTAACATAATTTTAATAACCAGTATTGTCACCTGTATTCTTACATTTTTTTAAATTAAGTATAACCATTATGAATTTTTTATTTTATCATAAGTTTTATTGTTGGCTTATTTCAGTTTTTTAGTATTTATATTGTAAGAGAATAATTTATCAGATTGATTTTTAATCATCTACATGAAATTAGCAATTTAGAATTATTTAAAGTATCTTTTAGGTACTATTGTTTGCTGGATGATAATTATATAACACTGTATTATGCATTTAATTTGGCATTCCAGCATTTTACTGAATACAGACTTCAGAAAATCTATTTTATTATTATTATTTTAGATCGTAGATGTCCTTTGTTCAACACTATTATAGTAAATAACCTTTGGGTGAAAATTATATTAGGAAAATGGGAGTAACAAGACTAACTTACAAACACCTAGTCATGCAAAGGGAGTGCGAGCAATAAGTGAGTAATCTTGCAATGAAAATGTTTTGTTGAAATAAGTGAATTAAGTTTCATGTTGAAATGTATCTCTATATTCCCTTAGTGAGGCACATTCATTTAACATCAATGACTGTTGGTTTAATAGTTTTTTGCAATAAAGTTGGTAAAATATTGTAGGAATGATATGAATATTGTTGAATGATTAGATATCTTGTTCTCTAGTCTCAATTTATCTAAATAAGCTAGGTTAAAATAAAATTTGTTGCAAAAATTAAGTAAGCACCTTCCAGTTGAGGTACTTTGCATCCTCTAGCAACTTCGAATTCTCGAGTTTAGTTACAGGTCTGTTTTAGTAGATGGCGTTTTCATTAGCTACTCACAATCTCGGTTTAAAGAAACTCATGATAAATCCTAATCTTTATTTACAAGACTTAAGAAATTGTAGATATGTGCTTTAACATGATTATTAAAATATGATAGGTTGTTGAAATATAGATAGTAGGTATGTTTTTTTTCCCACCTAGTGAGGTAACTATCACCATATGAAAAGAGTAGGTATTGTTAACTTATTACTAAAGTATATTGGTGACTAATTTTATTTTTATTTTATTTTATTTGGAAAACAAAGTGATACAATAACATACAAATAACAAGAACAATCACTAAACACCATTTAAATGTTTGCACATTTAAAATCTAAGTGTTAGTTGCATCCAGGTATGGATACATGAAATTAGTAATTAAATCCAAAAGAAAGACAGGTATAACAAAGGAAAAAAAATATATAAAAATATAAAATTAACTTACTTAAACACAATTAAATATTTATTTATTGGAATATTATTATAGAAACGGAATTCAACCACTGATCAGCAAGTCTATTGGTAATCATAATTGGAGATGTAATAAATAAATCAAAATCAGGATAGTCAGCCATCCTATTTTATAAACTTAGGAGATCGAATGAAGGAGCGTTGTCTGTAATTACTTGCGCTTTGTGGAATTTGCAAGATATTACCTAACAGGTTACTTCTCACTGACTTAAGCGGAATTTTCAAACTAATTTGTGATAGTAAATAAGGAGAATCGATTTTTGATTGAGCGATTTTTACAAAAAATGTTATATCTGCAATTTGACGCCGTTGCTCGAGAGGTAAAATATGATGCCGCCTGCGCCTACTCTCATAATTTATATCATGTTTACCGCACTTAAATTGAAGATATCGCATAAAAAAATCCTACTACAGCTCGCTTAGCTGATTTGACGATATGATTAATATGCAAAATTAAGTAAGCACCCTTCAGTTGAGATACTTTGCATCCTCTAACGACTTCGAATTCTCGAGTTTAGATACAGGCTTAACTTTTGGTCTGTTTCGGTAGATGGCGTTTTCATTAGCTACTCACAATCTCGGTTTTGAGAAACGCATGATAAATCCTTATCTTTATTTACGAAATTGTAGATATGCGCTTTAACGTGATTTTTAAAATATGATAGGTTGTTGAAATATAGATAGCAGGTATGCTTTTTTCCCACTTAGTGAGGTAACCACCATATGAGAAGGGTAGGTATTGTTAACTTATTACTAAAGTATATTGGTGAGTAATTTTAGTTGTGTAAAATCAATATTTTCTTCATAACACTATTGACAAAATTTTGTTATGTTTATGAAATACTATTATTCGATGAATGTTTACTTGTTATGGCAAACTCGTAAACAAATGCGTCGTTGTTGACAAACATTAACATTTTTTTCTAACAAACAAACTATAGGTACTATCCGCATACAATCTATCGACTCCTAGGAATATTTTGAGTATCTGTCGAATACGACATGTAGCGAACTAAGAGAGAATCTAGATTACAAATGGGTACGTATTGTAGGTAAGCACTCAGACCCGGACCTTCTTTCTATTGCTCCGTGAGGAATCGAACACACCACCTCATGAATTACAAAGAAGCGGCTTACATCACCGCGTAACCAAGGTATGTATGATATTCTTGTATAGAAATAAAGACCCGCGAAAAATATTTGCAGATTATATTTTCAATTCTTGCAGCGGAGATAGATAGAACCCACAACCCTTCGCAACTAATTCGACACTGCAGGCCGTCAATCGGCCGTCAATCGTCAGTCGACAATTATTACGTCAATCGGAGTTCGTTTTCAACGGACTTCCAAAAAGAGGAAGTTCTCAATTCGTGTGTGTGTTCTTTTTTTGTGTCTTTGTTACACTATTTTACGGACAATTATGAATCGATTTTGAATATTCTTGTATCTGATAGGGGATACTTCAGAGATAAATACCCGTGTTAATTTCATGTGAAACGACAACTTTGGCGATGGGGTAAACCTATCTGCCTCAGACGCCAGTGGTTGCGGGTTCGATGCCCGCACGGAGCAAGAAAAAAAAATATTATGAAACAACAAGTGTCAAAATCAATTCATAATTGTCTGAAATATTATATACAAAGACACAACAAAAAAGAACATACAGATGAATTGAGAACCTCCTCCTTTTTGGAAGTTGATTGAAAAGAAACGTCGGTTATTAGAGTGCTTAGATGTTTTGAAAATTCAAGCTGACTATTTTGAAATATATCATCTTTGCAAAGAAAACCGATACAGAAATTCAATTATTACAGATTTAAACAATAAAACAATTTTTGAAAAATGAAGAACCAAGATCATCAGCATCTTAGAAGCTCTTAACAAATTTACACGGCTTAATAGTGTTTTCCTTTGTTTCAAATTATTTTAGCAAACCAAATTGACAAATTTTAAAATGTTATTTGATTATGGGTATTCAAAACTTCTTTATATTATTACATGATAGTCGTAAGAGTGATAGGCTTTGATAGCGTGTTTTAAAAACTTAAAATTTATATATTTTTAGTACTTAACAATAATAATTGGTAATGGTTTAATGTAAATTATTTCACTTTGTTTTATATCCCAATCGAAGGCTAGGTAGTAGGTTATCATAGAAAATCATTCCTCTATTTGTATGAAAAATCACTGTAATTATTGCTTATTATTATTAAATCCTATAGGAGTAAAGAATCCATTTGAACTAGTAAAACCTCATACAAATAAGTGTAACCGAATGTACTTTTAAAAGCTGAAAATGATTTTTAATTGCTGTGGAGCCGCTTGGGAATACTTGTATGGGCGGCATTTTTTTGGACCCCTGGGAACTTGCCATATATATCAGCATATGCAACGTTCGAACTAATCGGTACAAGGATGGCAGAATTTTTTTTTTTACGATGACTTCTGCGCTTCGGGGGTACGTTAAGCAGTCGGTCCTGGGTGTTGTATACACAAGTCGCTAGTCGATAGAGGTAGTAATAGGTCATTTCGGCGAATTTTCAATTCTGTCATCCACCAACCAGCAATGGGCCAGCTTGGTGGTTTGTGGCGTAAACCTCTTCGTTAACCAGGGGAGAGACTTATGGTTTTACCACACCAATCGATCGACGGGGTCGATCCATGGTGGAATGGATTAGTCGACGTCGCTCCATAGTTTTTACTAGGCCAAAAAAACCGGTGGACGTCGATCGACTACATTACTGCAGCGGCCCCGGCTAGAGAGGCATTGATGGACGAACGTGTGAATGTGGAACGAGGCGAAGCCGAGGCACACATTCGTAAGTACATCAATGCCTAGTTGCGACCAAGGATTGTACGTACTTTTCTTAAATAATGCGTAGAAATTAAACTAAGTAGTACAATTCAGAACTTTAAATTACGAAGCTGACGCACAACTAATAACAATAGTTTTTTACGCGCCAAAGTATTTTTATGTGCAAGCCAGTTCGAAGTTTAAATTAAACCTTTGATAAGTTACCGTTTTGGTCGCCATGTCGCGGAGTAGAAGATCGTTCCATTTTTAAATTACCTACACGACAGATATGGATTTTCATACAACAATTGCCGGCAACTACTCGACCAGTAGGTACAGCAAGTTCGATTTATCTCGAAGAAGGTTGTCAAAATAATGCTCAAATTTCCAAGCATGCTTAAGAAAAAGTCAGTTTAGGGACAGAGGTTTTATTGGAGTTTTCTTAGTCTATAATAGTCTCTTTCCACCATTATAATGCCTCCAAATATGTCGAACGTGACATCAGGTGGTTTTTCTAAACTCTGGCGTTCTGCCTACCCCATACTTTTTGACTTTAACTTATGTACCTGTATGTATGCCGGACGGAGCACATCACCAAATGCATGGGCCAATCGGATTGGTCAGCTTTTACGACGCGCTTATCCAGCTGTCCCTATGCGGCCTAGATTTTATGCAAGACGAAACTTAAGCAAGAAAAGCTGCCGAAGGTAGTTGGGCTTCTGAAAATCCAGGACAGATTGTTGAAACGACTTTATAATATGCTAAACCTGTTACTGTATGGTGCTATGGTATAAGACAAATTCAAATTAAATTTTTTTCGAAAAATCGGCTGGATTTCGGTTACGGTCAAAAGAAATGTTGATAACTCAATTTTTACCTATATTTGATAATATAGATATTAAATTATGTGGTTAAAATAAGACTACCATGAATGTAATGCAAACAAACCGACCTCATAACTTCACGAATTCACTATCATGCATGTGTCTAATGCCACTGGGTATTTATGATAAAGAGAGAGTCTATTGAGATCATGCTGACAGAGACTTCGATGCTGGACTGGGAGCGGAAGAAAAACATAGAATGTGCCAACTGCTTTTCTTCCCGAGCATACTGTAAAAGTCAGTTAAGGGATAGAGGTTTGAGATTTGTTTTGCGGGCGATAGGCTGACCCCCTGTCACTGCAAGAGTCTCTCTCCATCATTATAATGCCTCCAAATCTGTTAAACGTCACATCAGATAGTTTTATAACGTCTGGTGTTCTGCCTACCCGATGAGGGATACAGGCGTGAAGTTATGTGTGTATGTATGTATGTCTATTGAGAGCCAATGGAATCGATTGCGGCTTTAAAATTCAAAATTCAAGGAAAGTGATTCAAAAAAAAAACAAAAAGAAATAAGGCCCGCTTCGCCGCCGGAATGAAAAATTACTTAATAAAATTTTAAAACCATCGATGACATAAAGAAGATAAGATAAACCAAATTAAATTCGTCGGGGGCTGCTAAGTTGTACTCGTTTTGATTTGTGGTGACCTAACTATACTTAAGTTGTAAGCCTAAGTAGGTAGTATATTTTTTAACTGGCTACTGATTCGAACGCAACTCTTTCTGTTGTAAAAGATGTCAATTAAGTATTTAGCAATAAAACCTTAAATTCAAATTGAAAAAAGATTAAAAACTAACATTGTGTCATAGCGAATTTACGTACATTCAGGTCAGACAGCTAAAAAAACTAAAATAACCAAAATGTGGCGAAGCATCAAAATTTCACGTGGAAATTTGCGCTGACACCGACCGGTGCATGAGAGGTCACCACCCTCCTCCTTGCAGTCAGCGGGCCCTTCCTAACCTTGCCAACCTTTTTTCTTCATTTATGCCTTTTTAAAACTACACTTAATACTTAATGTAATTTATTTTATTACTTTTCGAGCTGTCTAACCATATAAAAAATATCAGAACCGGTCGCATAGTTTATGAGTTAATTCACTAAAAACAAAAAATACTTTGTGAAATTATTGTCGATAGTGAAGATAGTTGGTCCAATACAAAGCAATAGAAGACAAGGTAATAATAACAATAACCTTACTAAAGCCGTAAGGCAGTAAGCTTATACTGGTTATGAATAGTACCTCAGCCATGGAAACAGATACCGTTGGGTTCCTCACTCGCATTGCAATAATTTGAGTCATAATTTACACACAAATATATCTTAAATTGCAATTATCGAAGACCGACCGCGCCCGCCCTACGCCTGCTCTGCTCTCGGCCTAGGCAATCCCTTTCCCAATGGCTTGATTATTATTATGCCTTATAATTTTTAACATTAACATTTCATAAATAAAGTATACAACTACACCTAGATCTCACAAATAATGCAACATTGCAATGTATTTGGTTAAGGTGGCGACGACGACCCACAAAAAATGATCCTTGAAATTCTTAAATTCTTTTTCGTGGTCGCTAGCAACCACCAAACTTGGTAACTTTCATCAACAACCTCGAAAATGTATTTAGCCAGGGGAGCCTTGGGAATAGTATATTCAAAAAGTACTAAAAGTATTTGTGTACCTACTCGTAATGGTACACAAATTCGAATGGATGAAAAAAAAAAGACCTAAGTTTTTGCGAGGCATTTTACGTACCGTGCCATATTTAGAACTCCGACAAAAACATTCCGTAACAGTTTCAAAAATAGAAGAGAATAAAACAAAAACATCTGTCAAACTGTCAAGCTCGTTCTCGACACTCGTTCAAAACTTTTAGCTTTTAGATTTGTTAGATAAAAGGGATCATGGTACTTTAGCAATGACGGCGACAGGAACACGCACGAAAGGGGACGCCCTCATTGTTGTATCGCTCGTGAACACGTGCATATGAACCCTTGCAGGGCTCAAGTAAGAAGGCTCGCCTATTGTGGCTCAAGATTATTTACTACTGCGTTTATTTTATGAATTCAGTTAATTACTAGGTACTCATTTTATTTGACAATTTATGTTCACATGTTTTGAGGAAAAACAGCGTACAGGTAACGTGATTTACCTAAGTACAAACGTATTTTCCAAGAAAATTATTTACAAATTTATGAATTAGTAAGTGGTTTTACATAATTTACAGATAATGCAATATAGATGACAGTAAAAGATAAAAATGGCGACTAGGTGGACACCAGCGACATCGAAATAACCATGTGTATGCGTAGTTGTTGCATATTACCTATAGGTAAATACCTAAAGAGAAAGATCAGCCAGTATAGTCAAAGGAAAAACATGCTTTTTCAAGTATCATTGTATATTTTAAACTGTGTGTACATAAACGAGTAAATAAATAAATAAAGCAAGGTCGGTAACTCCTATCATTAGAACTGGTAAAGGATCTGGATACCATATACTATTAGGTAGATAGGTAGATATAGCACATATCTGCATTCTTTGATTTCCTTAAAAAGAGACCTAAGTTGGGTGTACCATGGAAGGCCACCTTAACGAATAAACCGTTTTAATTCGTTTATTTACGGGATAAATGAAATAAGCAAATTGTAAAGTAATACTTTGTTTTATAGTCTAACATAGAATTAAATTATTTTTATTCTAGTAGTAATCACTACCTTAATAAACTTAAATTTGATAAAGGTCTTCCATTTGGTCTTACTAGAAACAGGGCTCCAAAGAAGGCCAATATTATAAATCGGTCGTTCAACTTAAAAATAGAGTTGTAACAATCAAAATATCTGCATTTCCTAATATTACAGAACAAGCTATTTCATTTAAACGAAAGATTAAATGCCTTAAATCATGTTATTATCTAAAAAACTCAATGGACTTACCTAGGACACCATCGCATAACTAATAATTTATTTATGGAATTGATTTAAAAGTAACAATAATCAGTAATAAATCGATATTAAATAAGTTGCCAATAGGTTTAAGAATTTAATTAAAATTTTATTTTTTCGTCCATAATGGTTTTCAATTTCCATATTTAATAAAACAGACACTGCCTCATATCGTCTATTCCACGGGTCTATTCTACACTTGTCACCTGCGTGACAGCAGCAGTTCTTTTCTGTGCTGTTTTATTTTATACACTTATATTTTCATGATTTATAGATGTTCCTGTTAAGGTCCATGTTACCCCTACGATTCGGCCGAAAAACAAGTTCAAAGTTTAGATAAAAATTTCTAAATTTCAACCCTAAAAACAGCTACCTTAGTGCTATTAATACTTTGGGAGAAATTATATTAGTAATACTTGGCAGGAATAGCAGCGACATTGTTACCAGGAGGAAAAATAGCTCATACTATGTTTAAAATACCTATCGCACTTGATCGCACAGAAAATCCCGTATGTGGCATTACTAGGAATAGTGATAAAGCGCAGATTATTCGTGAGTGTTCACATAATTAAGGCAGAAATTTTAACCGGTTTTGGTGCTGGGGAAAGTGTTTTGATTCCTAGAATTAATTTGATTCCGAATAATTTCCCCAATAGGTTCAGATAGGTACAGTTTCCAGTAGCGTTATGTTACGCTATGACAATAAAAAAGGCACAACTCTAGGCGTTGCAGGCGTCGATCTGAGCGTGAGTTTTTTAACACATGGTCAGCTTTAGCGTGAGTAGTCCAAGGAACCTTTATGTTCATAGTCCGGACGGGCTTACTGATAATGTCGTGTATGCTTGAGCTCTGCCGATTTTTGAAATTGCCGATCTTTTGCCGTAAAAAAATAAGATTTATAGGCGATACTGGACGTAAAAATAATTGGGATGATTAAGCTTAATTCATTTTATAGCCATAGAAAGTAAGATATACCAATTGTACAAAATGAAATTTACTATCGTTGCACATTATGATTCACGCTTAACATGTCCGCCTTTGTTTTGGACACATTTCCGCATTATTCAGTGGAGCCCAGTTTCATTTCCTTTGCCACGTTGATTATCGTGAGTTTCTATCCATCAACAGACCCACTGGATTAAGCTCACCGTATAAGAGGGTCTTCATGTGCCTCCATACATAAATCCATGGGGGTTAGGTCCGGACTTCTGGCTGGCCATGGTGAAGATCCTCCTCGTCCTATCTTGATCCCTCACACTCCTTCAAAAATGTGATGGACAGCAATCATGTTGGGACCATATGTAGCTGACAAAACTTAGATGTTTTTAAACACTTCTGCCGAACAACGTCCATATTTTAGATATTATATTTAGATATTCTTAAAAGAAACGCAAAACGTATTTTTTTTTACTATGTATTTGAACTTTAAGTCGCTCAGAACTATGTATTTAGTAATTTGAAGTTAAATTTTAGTTACTTACTAAGATCATAGAACATTTCAATCTTCATGTCAAAAAAAAATGTAAAAAAATATGTACAAAATGCGCACCAATTTCAAAATATTAAAAGAAAAAAAATAAAGTCGATTATCTCGAAAACGGCTAGGTTTGAGGTAGGGTGTTTCATAGTGAAATGAGTTATAAATGACGGGTACTACACGCCCTTAACGGATCGAGGTCGACTTAGCCAGTAACCCTGTATATAAATCAAGAACACGCAATAACCATCGTTCCCGCACACTTAGCACAAAAAACTCTATATAAGCTAAGTATAAGCAGATTCGCTTTTTATATAGAACCCACCTACGTTACTTTAACATTTCGGATGTTTAAATAATTAAAAAATATCTTATGTTAATCAACCTGCAGTAAGCAGGCGCTATTGACTATTAATTTCCAGCAAGTAGGTAAAGAGATTAAAATATTAATTGAACAAGTTACAATTTAATTGAAGCTTATATTTAAAAGAAAAGACGTATTACCAACATTAAATTTCACCGTCACAAAATTTTTAAAGGCATACTTTAAGCTTTATATGTGCGTCTTAGAATATCCCAACCACCACTGCATAGGCTCGTTGTAAAAGGCGTCTCCAAGCGGGGATCGGGCAAATCTGCCGCTTAATATCACCGCTTCAACGGTGATGTGTTTCGGCAATATTATATGAAGAGTCAGTTTCTTCATAAACTTGTGTGCTTCGATATCCTATTCGATACCAAGTGAAATTGAGCTCAAACGTTGAGTTAGTCACTAATAAAAAAACCGCCAAGAATTCGTCGTGGCGCCGTGGTTACTGTGTTATATCATACGATATCGCAGGTTAAGCAACGTTCGGCGCGGTCGGTAATTATCTTACATTCAGTACTGGGCCAGCTTGGTGGATGGCCTATACCTCCTCGTCACCCAGGGGAGAGACTCATAGCCCTGCAGTGGGAAAGAGTTGTGATGATGATGAAGAAAACCTCCTGTAACATGTTCTTTTGATATTTTTTAATCACAATTAACTCATTGGGCAACCCTGCAGATTTGGGCGCTTACTAGGAAACCTAAAAATCGCTTACGAAATCTAAGATCTAATTGTGACGTATTACCATTATTTCGATACGTGGTTAAAAATAGATATCATATACATAGGTAGGTAGCATAAAAACTACACATAGTCAAACATAACATCTACTTCAGGATCTCTACTCAGCAAATTAATTCCTTTCATTGAAACTATTCGAAAGTACTCTAAATTAATTCGACAAAAGTTTGTAGTCTCGATTTTCAAATTAACCTCGCTTGTTGTATCATTTCGATACTATGTTATTTTGCGTAAGGGTTCTTCACAATTATTCAATTAGATATTCAACACAACTAGGGAATGCAATCTCGCGAGATTTTAGACCTAGCCGAGATCTCGCGAGACCGTAAAGCCAGTCTCGCGAGATTACGAGATTTCCGAGATCTCGCCCAACTGGGTATTTTTTACTAAAAACATTCGCTAATACTATTAATTCCGTTTATTGTTTTTCAATATATAAGATAAAAATAAAACATACATGTTATTGGCATATTATAATCATTTATATTAAAATAAAACACAAAATTACGTTAAAATATAATATTTGTCAGTCTTATTCTTATTATATAAACTGAAAATCAGCCTTCTGCATCTGTAGTATTAAGAACAAAAAGCTTTTTAAATATTTAGCAAGTATTTATGAAAAATCTACCAAAGCATATTCAATAAAATTATTATACGTCATTACTGTGACATAATTACACAGTATACCTAGTTATAATTTTAGTCGATAAATTATATTAAACTTCAAGTCATAGATGTAATGATTTAATAATCAAATATTGATAAATTTTTCTCTCAGATTATTTATATATCAGAACTACCAGGCGTAAGTTTTCTTCTCAACTGGCGACATCACAAATATTGATTTCGAACGCAGCAAAAAATACAAAAAGTTCCAGTAATGCCCGGCGCGTAGATTACTACTAGAGTAATCGAATTCTGTAGGGAAGACAAACTAGCATGGTTCACGCGCAACCACGCTACGATAAATAAACACACCGATTTTGCTGCGCCGCTCAATCTCGCAATCTCGCGAGATCTCGTACAAAAATTGAACGAGACTGAGACTCGCAAAATATGGACGAGATCTCGCGAGATCCCGATCTCGCGAGTACGAGATTGCATTCCCTAAACACAACCAACATGACATGGACAAAATATTCTATGTTCACAGCTATGTAAATTGTTCCAACTCAGCAGTGCGAGCACATAACTTTGTCGACTCGTATGTTTACGAATTTAGTATGGAGACGGTTTTTAAGCAATAATTGAAATCTATCCATTGCCGCACGGCCAGCTTACATAAATGTGTGCCTTGTTATTTTGAATGTTTGTAATGAATGTCGGCATATATTACGGAAAATTATGTAGCCCAAAATTGTATAGAGATCACACAGCCTTACTTAGGGTTATCCTTGTATAGATAAACCCGAGATGGTCAAGAAAAGTTAGTTTTCAAACAACTGTGTAGCCGCAGGCAAGTCTTCGAACCGTATCTAACCGCTCAACAGGGTTCTGATACACGAAAATGGTTGAGATTGAGACCCTTTTAAACGTGAGAACTTTTATTTAACAAGCTTATACCCGGCTTGTGCTACTTCACTAAAACCTAATGTGCCTAATGAATGTATTGTTAAGGTGATTTTAAATGAGGCACCTTAATTTTTTTTATCTATTTGATAAATTAAAAATCAAAATTGCTGGCCGGTTTCAAGTTGATTAATGGTGGATTTAAATATGAATTCTCAATCCTAGATCAAAACATCGTACAATGTATAGTTGTACAAAAATATAGAACCAGATTGCTTTTACTCCCTCAAAAAGGTTAGAGTTGTCTACTCGAAACTCTAGATAATAACTATACGTAAATGCTCAACCCGCCCCAGCATGGGACCAGAGTAACGACTGCATATATTTTTTTATCGACAACCATCATCATGTTTCTTGGCGCCTTGCAGTCACCATGAACTTAAAGCTTTTACTATTTTTGAATGTGAGGAAAATCTTCCACATCTGTTTTTAAATCCGTTGTTCACACACATTCACTCACACACTTAAAAAAAACTAGATCAATCATGATTCACATTAATTTTTAATTTAATTTAATTTAATTTAGTTTTAAAATTTATAGTATAATCTGTCTCATTATATTCTTTTCAATTAAATAATAATAAAATTAAAACTAAAATTAGTTTGTAAGAATGTAAACCAACTTTTGTTTTTGTAAAAAAATTACTTAGTTTGTTAAAATTACTATGTAAGGTATTGAAGAGCGGGGTCTTCTAAAACAAGCATTGTTATGCTTAAAAGAAGGCTCCAACAACTTATTTGTAATATTGATTGTAAATTGTTTTTGAGAAATAAATTATTATTATATGTTGTACAATACTATTGATATGCATGTCGGAGCTAACGATAAGTTGGCGATATTAAGATGTTAGTATGACTTCATGGTAACGGAAGTATGTTGGTAGCACTGTTAAAGAGGGCGCTAAATGCAATGAATGATTGACATTCGATTGCAGCGGCATAGGTTATATCTTGAAGTAGGATGATGGCAAGTGACACAGATACGGTTAGGACGGCTAGGTGCGCTGACGTATCTCGGACTGACGGTCGATAGTAGCTCGGTATTAATTGAGTTGGCATTGTAACTGTCTGAACGGACTCGCGAATAAAGATTTTGTTGTGACTAAGCCAGGGTTATACCCAAGCCCACAGACTCGGTACTAAGTAACTGTCCAGCGATTAATTCTATCGTGTTTTGTGAGTAAAGCTTCTTTTCGTTTTGTTTGTTTCCCGACATGCACATGTTTTCTTTACGTCAATTTACCAAGCCAAAATTTTTTGGCGCTTCGGCTATTCCATTTGTAATGCGAAAATTTGCGACAATTTTTTTCCATTATAACATTTGCGAAACAGTCTTGAAAATAACTGAAACAATTATTGACAACTAATCGCGCATTTATAGAGGAACGTTATGCAAACTTACCAACAAAAAGAATCGGCAATCTTTATGAATCTTTTTGAAAATGGCCAATGGGGTTTTTCAAATTACCAATTCCCCACCCGTTCTTGACTGAAGCTAAACTTAAAAAGTTTGGTTTCCATATTGCATCTGTATTATTTAATCCTAGATTCTTTCATACAGTGCAGAAATCTTGGGTTTAGTTATCATGGCACATTATGCTGTCGTAAAATTGAATATACCAACATATGTCTAACTATATGTTATAATGATTATTATTCTTTTGATGTCCCAACTGAAAAAGCCGCGACCGTTCTGAAGTGAATGATTGCCAGTACGATTGCACTGTATTTCAAAACTTTCCTATAATCTTAGATAGCTACAAAATTGCAACCATTGTCGCAAAAACATCGGTCAGTTCCCGCTATGTGAGATAAAACGCTGCGGTAGCGTCAGCAGAAAATCTTGCTTCGACGGTTAGCTGAATTCTTGATACTTTTAAAGCCCGCAGAAACGAAAACTGACATAAAACATTTCGCGATATTGTCTTGAGTTTTCACAATTCACTATATTTAATCCTGATCTTATCGCGTTTAATTACATTTTATATTTTAATTTGACGGATCGGTGTTTACAGTGGTTTGGGTGATAAATGTCAGGTTGAAAGCAATAATAGTCAGTTAACAAGCGTTTTGATCTTTAGATCTTAGAATAGCCCGTACCGACTCTCTGTATAAGCGTGTCGTAACAGGCGAATGATCCGAGTTATCCTCGCTTGGTGGTAGCATCCCAATAGGGTCAAGCTTGCTAAAGACCAACAATCGTACAGGGTTGATTTGTAGTCACCAGCCAAATTTAAATGTTAGTTTCTTTGATACGATATAAATGTACCTGCGTATTTATTTTAGTATAGCTCAGTACAAAAAAAATAAAGATATGGCACTAAAAACTTTTATGCAAATAGTCGCTGTTGATGAACATAGCTACTACGACGCGGCATTTCTTTGATAATACTACGACGTAGTACTACAAGATGCTTTGTAGAAGCGCGTAGTTGTCTTCATTTTAATGGTAATATAGAGTGACCATTGTTTGCTTAATATGTCAGCGGATATATTAATTTCTTTGTAAAAAAATTAATACTTTTTTTTTGCAAAAATCGTTTCTATAAATGATACTTATTGTGTAAAAAAAATTTGGCCGGTGACGACAAATCAACCCTGTATAAAATGCTGGACTGGACTGGGAGCGAAACAAAAACATAGAATGTGCTAACTGCTTCTCTGCCCACGCTTACTGTAAAAGTCAGTTAAGGGATAGAGGTTTTATTGGCGTTTTTGCAGGCGATAAGCTGACCTTCTGTCACTGCCTCCTGTCACTCCATCATTATTATACCTCCAAATTTGTCAAACGCTACATCAGATGGTTTTATATCATCCAGTGTTCTGCCTGCCTACCCCATAAGGGATACAGGCGTGAAGTTATGTTTTTTTGTTCTGTTTGTTCATATAAAGTGTGCCGCCAAATATTACCGATCCGGCGGTGATGTGTTCGGGCAAAATTTTACGTTTCTTTACTTAGCTATGTCCTACATTGTTTGCGTTACAGAATGGTGAATGGTCTTGCATAATCTAGTGCTACGGACTCAAATGTTCCTGTGCATGTGTTGCACAAGCTCGTACTTAAACAATAAGCATAATAATGAGAGCCGGCTGGTTTAGAGGTAAAAATATGGCCTTTTATGCCAAAGGTCCTTAGTTCCAATCTCAGTGATTAGTGAAGATACTAAATTTATAAAAAAATCTCTTTGGGACTAGTTTATGTGGTGCGCCTACAAAGTGATGGGTTGCATACAAACTTTCAAATTCCCTTTTCACCCCAATGAAAAGTCCTTTCTTAATATTGTCTTAAGTTTTCACGATTCATAATTTAAATAAAACTACTTTTTAACCGGATTAATCGCGTATAATTTATATTTTACATTTTTAACTCGAAGTTTCGGTGTCTTTGCAGACCCCGTGGTCGCTCGTGACTAGTTTTATTTAAGTCCTTTCTTATCCCTTGTCTTTTTCTTACCGCTAGGCCACGAAACTGGGACCTCTCGTTTGCCGGACGAGTGCTTGTCCACTAAGCCACCGGGCCCTGGCTCGTTTTTAAGTTATATTGCTAACGTAGCTCCATATAATGATATAGCTTTGCAGCTAAACCACTCGAGACCAATTTCTTTTCAGAAATTGTAAATCTTAGTTAAAGCAGGTTACAGTAAAGCATTGCAATTATATTTTTTTATTATTAAATATTAGATACCTTAGCAATATAACGTTAAAAAGTAGGTATGCTAAGTAATTTTGATTTTATGAGTAGGGAGTTCCTTCCTTATGCAGGGTGACTGGTGGATTACTTTCGAAATTCGAGGACGTGATAGTTTGAGATCATACATGAAAATATTTTTTTATTTTTTTTTATTATTTACTGAGTAAATTTAACTGAAAGTTAAAGAATTCATTATGCAACGCATGGTTACACTGGTATGGAAGTACGCACGGCACTATCAACACAGTTTAGATCGATAGGTTTAGACGGTCTCATGAACGGTTGTCGACCTTGTAGAATTCTTTATTTATTTATAGGGAATTCTGCAAAAAAATTAAGTACCTATTTTTATTACATAATTATTATCATCAGTATCGAGTATAGAGTGCTCTCCTTCAATATCTGAAATTTGTCACCAGTTACCAACCTGTATAAGCTATCTTCACTTACCATCGGATGAGATGGAGATGATAATTAGAAACTTCACGTGCCAAGAACGTTATTTCACTGGTACGTAATTGGTCTAACTAATCGTACAGAGTAACTAAGAAGTCACAAGTAACAGGATCATTTCCACAAGTGTAAGTTCGTTGAAACTAGACAAGTTATAAGTCAGTAAGTAAGTTTTAAGTATTGATTGTACGTTCGTAGGTATATCATTGGCTGAACATCTCTAATGTTGTCGTTATAAAACTACATAGTTGAAATATTAAAGATTAAAAATGTTAACCTCAATTACTGCTAGGTAATTTAATATTTAATCTTTGAATTAAAGTAGTTCATCAATCGTAGTTTTCTTTTAATAATAGGCGTGATATGTTTTGTTACAACATGGTGTGAGAAAACATGTTTGTGGAAACTGTCTCCACGGCTGGGTCTAAGATCTTTAAAGCCTGCCGTGCAAAAGGTACCGGAAAAAATGTCAGACTCAGACTCAAGAAGGGCTCTAAGGTCTTCGCGAGGGATTTGTCTATGGGGCAGAACCAACTGATGAAGTTGAATACAGACGACGGCAGAGTTGTTTCATCTAAACCTGAACTTTTGAGGGAAGTTGAGAATTTCTACGGGCAGTCATACACGACAACACGGGCACCAGTTAAAGACATGGCAAAAGACCTACGAGCCAAATTAACCCCACTCGTCGAATGAGAAAGAGGTCAATCGTCGAATCCAACTCAGCTGGGCAGCGTCGGGAAGCTCTGCAAAATCTTCTCGTCCCAAATACCGCAGTGTCTGAAGACAAAGGTTTTTGACCAGTGTGTGTTGCCAGTGATTACATATGGCACTGAGACGTGGTCGCTAACTATGGGCCTTATAAACAAGCTTAAAGTGGCTCAGCGGGCAATGGAAAGGGCTATGCTCGGAGTTTCCCTGGGATCGATTCAGGAATGAGGAGATTTGCAGGCGAACCAAAGTCACCGACATAGCCAGAAGGATTGCAAAGCTAAAGTGGCAATCGGCAGGGCACATAGCTCGCAGAACAGATGGCCGTTAGGGCAGAAAAGTTTTTCAGTGGCGGCCACGTACTGGGAGACGCAGCATGGGCAGGCCCCCGCAAGATGGACTGACGTTCTGGTCAAAGTCGCTGGTAAACGCTGGATGGGGGCGGCGCGGGACCGAACGACGTGGAAAACCTTAGGGGAGGCCTATGTCCAGCTGTGCACGTCTACTGGCTGTTGATGATGATGATGATTTTTATTTAACTTTAATTTTTCACCCATCAATCCTGAAACGATGCTCAGTCTTAATATTAACACCCTGTATATATATATTATTTTGAAATACAAAATGTAGTCAATGGCATTATGTAACAAATACCCCTCTTTAGAACTGGTCGGAAACGCATGTTAAATATTGTAAATTAATTGTAATTATTTCTGTAATGAAATCAGACCTGCCAAATTGCTGAAACTAAATGATGATAATAAGTTTTACCTACTATTTGCTTTACACCTAAAATTGTTGATGCAATATTATATTTCATTCATTTCAAATTATGTCCCATTAGATAACTTTTTACTGTAATTTCTCTTTTAAAGTTTTTATGTAAGAACATATTCTATTCTTCTTATATGAGCTCTAAATGAGGCCCATTTTTTGTACTTTAACATAAACTGCACTGTGAGAAACAGGTAAATCCACATCTACATAAACAACGCAAATGCATGTACTTGGCGTGTCCGAATCCCGACCAAGTGTCAAGGTTGGTCGCCGCTAGATTCAGTCCTTCGTATGTATGATATCACAATATAGATACCGTTTTAAATAATGGATATCATCGGCGGCATCGGTGTCTTTGAATCGGTTTGTATTTTATATCACAAAATATCAGCTGTGACGTCACAGTAGGTGTTAATAAGTCGACACGCTTGCTTTCGTACAAAGAAAGCACGCAAGTGGCACTTGCGTCATTTATGTAGAATGTAGATGTATGTATGTTGGTAAATCTTTAGATCTTGGGAATCTTGGAATGCCCATATTAACCCATTAGGAATTCATTTGGATATTCACTTGTAAATTTTTGTGTCGCAGAGACTAGTACTGCATAATCTTAAAATTTTCTCAGAGAACTCATTAAATTTGGAAATACTTTAAAGTCTATAGGTTTGGTTTATAGAAAAGGGTAAACCTTTATCGCGATTATTTCACAGGTTACTCTCTAAATTATCGCTAAAATCTTAAAAATATAACAGTAATTCAGAATGACAAAAGGGATACATATAAGTTTAACGATTTACTAATGTTTAGTCATGAGTAACAATGGGCTGATTTCCAGTTGTTGCCTTAAGAGTTTGACTGAAGCTATCATTACAAGGAGCGCAGCGGAGTGGAGTGGAGCGGATCATACATTTGGGATGATCCGCTCCACTCCACTCCCCATCTCCATGTCCACGTCCGTGTTTGTGTCCCGTCTCTGTCCACGACTATCCTCATCTCCATCCACATTATCTGTATTCTCTCTCACCTCTATGGCTACATCTATCTACTTCTATCTTTACCTCTATATCTATGTCTACGTTTCTGTCTAGTACTTGATTGCCTAATGTATAAATATAATAGTAGACTCCAGAAGATTACCAACTCATTCATGGGTCAATGTGTACGCTTTTATAATAAAATTCCAAAGTATTTAAGATAGATTTAAGATATTCAATAGATTTAAGGATAAATGTTATATAAAAAGTTTTACCTTAAGATATCCGGATGGTAGAAGTTGGGATTCCCTAGTTGTTGATAGTTAGACTGTGGTTGTGGTGGTTAGTTGGTGGTAGATACAGTTCAATTTGTAAATTGTTTGACTTACCTATTTCAAATGTATTACGCAATCTCCTTCCTTTTACCACCAAAATATCGATTGCACATGCTCTCATTTTACCTATTCTCGACTACGCAGACGTATGCTATCTGGATGTCACCGAAGACCAACTCAATAAGCTTGAGCGCCTCCAAAATCTCTGTATAAGATTCATATTTGGACTACGCAAATATGATCACGTGTCTCAATACCGCGCTAAACTCAAGTGGCTTCCTATTCGCTTTCGCCGGAATATTCATGTTCTCTGTCTACTGTATCGTCTACTGTTCATTCCTACTGCACCGCGCTACTTTCACGAGCATTTCAAATTTCGTCACTCTCAACATGAGCGTATTCTACGGTCAATTGACAACCTTATGCTCAGTACACCTATACACTCTACGGATTACCTACATAAATCATTTATGGTTCGAGCAGTAAGCTTGTGGAACGAACTTCCTCTAAACATTAAATCCGCAAAATCACTTCTATGTTTTAAAAAACGACTTAAATCCCACTACTTGTCAGTTATTGAAGTAAGCTAATCATTAATTTGTGTACTATGATATGCATATATGTATACAATTTATATATAATAGTAGTATATATATATATTTATATGTACCTATGTATATATTTATTTGTCTATTATATTGATATGTAGTCTATTTTTTATTGATTAACTAGTATGCCTTAACCCCAAGCTCCTTTTTACGATTATTCTATGTCCATGGTTGTCTGGTAGAAATCGCTGCCCAGCGATAAGACCGCCAATTGTGTAATCTCAGTCACTTTGAATGTACTGTAATTTTTATAATATAAGGTTAACAATAAAGTATAAATAAATAAATACTTACGAAATAAAGATTATTTTGACTTTGACTTTGACTTTTGGGATTGCGCATTTTTGCGCTCAGTAAAATTCTTAATTATTTTAATTACATTTAAGATGAATTTAGATACTTGATTTATTAGATACATATTCCCTATACTTAATATAAAACTTATTATTAAAACTCAATTAAGTAGAAACTATGAATACACTACGCAGATCTAATGAAAAACAGTATGTTAATAAATTACCAGGACTAATTCACCCAGTGATAATTGATTTGTACTGGTTAGTAGGAATAACACAGCTCGATACTTTGGTTGATTTCAGAGGTATCTAATACTACCATAAGATGAATTGTTGCTGAAAGCAGATCTAACAGAGGCGTGTTTAGTACGCCCGGTAAAACGAGGAAAGGTGGTCAAAAACACTTGAATAGTTTTGATTTAGAATGGATCAGAAACAAAATAAATGAGTTTTACACTGAACGAGAAGAAATACCCACACTCACAAAATTGCTACAAATTCTTCGGGAGGAATCAATTTCAATGGAGGAAGAGAATCATTAAGGTAGCAAAAATGAATTTCATTTTCTTTCAGTTTGAATATAATCTAAAAACATAGTAACCTAAAAATAACTATCTTATTTTGTCTTCAGACTTATTTTGAAAGACATCGGATTTGAATTCGTGAAAAACCAATCAAAAAGGACTCAAAAAAAGAAAAAAAGTATCAAAACGTTTTACTCCAATTTCCCCAGTATTGGCCGCGTCATTTCTTTTCTTTTCTCCCTTTCTCCCATCAGATCCTGGTAGACCTATAGTTAATTTAACATATTTAAGCATTGTATGAAGTCGTTCTGGTGCTATCATCAATAGAGTAATTAAAGCTACGTTCGGCACGATCGCTTCAAGGATAGGCGACCATCGATCGTTCATTTGTAACGACAACTTCCATGCTTCGGAGGGCAGGAGTCGGTTCTAAGTGCAGTATACTAAACTTGTACACAGTAGAAGTTAGGGCTTGTTAGAATCCATTTTGGCACCCTGAAAATTCTGACATCCACCAACTAGCACTGGGTCAGCTTGGTAGTTTCCGGCCTAATCCTCCTCGTCACCCAGGGGACAGAATCATAGTCCTACAGTGGGCAAATGATGATTATATTTAGGTACTGATTATTATTCAATTACAATTTTATCCAAATACGAATGAAGCGTCCACAGTAAAAAATCCTTTTTGTGGTATATATGTGCATAAATAAATACATAAATGAATAAATATAAATAAACTTATATATATTCTTTTAATTAATTAAGGTAGGATTAATGAAGCTTATATATGTTACTAAGGATAGTTTGTGCTTGTGATTTGTCTCTTGAATTTGCATTTTACTTGTTTTGTGCGTCAATGTAAAGTATAATGTCTATATATGTATATAATGTCTTAGTATAATAATATAATATAATAATATATTAGTGTATTAATATGCTTAGAAGATTAAGAGTTAAAAGTTATTTGGTCAAAGATCACTATGTTATGTTATGGTGATTTTTTGTTAAGTTATTTTCTTTTAAATATCTATGTATTTTCTTGTAAATTGTATTGTTGTATTGTAATAATTTTGTCTTGTAACTTTGTTGTCTTTAATTGTTTTGTGACCTACGGTATAAATGTTGCAATTTCAGTATTAGGTTCATGTGTTGTTTGTTTATTTTATTTTATTTATCCTTTTTATAATTATATCGTTTTTACTATGGGGGCAGAAAACCAGCGTCGTGGTTCTTACCGCGGCAAAATGCTGAGCGGAAACCCATTTGATATTTATTCATGTACTTTCACAAGAATATAAAAATATGTAATTAGTATTAGGTTGTGCATGTAAACATCAAATAAACGTTTTTTCTTTCTTTCTTTCTTTCTTTCTTATAAAAAGAGTTATAACGATGATATAAAGTTCCTAGTCATTCTCTACACTTGCCGTTGAGCTTTACAGTGTCTTACTACGGGTCATCCGTCAGGATGCCTGATGCGCCGCCCTGGATCCCACGGGGTGGTAGCTCATTACACGATCTATGAATAGCTCTTGAGTTAGGGATCGGAGAAGGGGGTGTTTAGTGAGTAGAAGTCTCACACTGGCTGGGTATACGGTGGCATTCCGTCGGCGAGCGGTTGCCACTGTCGGCGGGGATTTATTCCCGTGCAGGGCGCAGTGCGTACTAGGAGTATTCGCCCTCTCCCTATCTGTGGACGCCCTTTGGGGCGCCACAGTAGGGTGTCATTCTTTGGCAGGAAAAAAAAAAAAACCCTCTAACATACGAATGAAGATCAACCTCCGTAAGGATCTTTCATAAAGTTAAATCAAGCGATCAAGTTTTAAGTTTGGAAGTCAGTATATCTTCGAAGATACCTCACTTGAGACCAGCACTTGATGCAGGGTTCTCGCGCAGGCGCTTTACTTAGTCCGAATTTCCTATGTGAAAAAAAAATTGGTACAATAGTCTCCATTGTCATTAAAAACAGAAACAAAAATATTAAAATGCAGTCTTCATATTGTACCTAAATAACGACTAATATTGATTAACTTATATGTATAGTTGTGATAATGAAACATAGAAATTAGTCAATATTAGTCTTTGTTCAGGCACAATATGGTGAAAAACGACTTTGAAAATTTCAATGCGTAAATCAACTTTTGATGCTGACTGTACTTCACTAACATAATAAACCTGCAGAACTTCTTTGTTTGTTTGATTGAACGCGTTAATAAAAGTAAGAAAGGTACATTTAAATTTGCACAAAGACGGCCTTATTGCTATAGAGCAATTTCTTCCAGGCAACCGAGTCTTGACAGGGTTAGGTAGTGGGGATCAGGATGGGCGTTGGGACACAGGCTATAAAATATACTTCATAAAAATACTTACATTCCATTAGGTGGAATGGAAGACAAAATTCCTATCCTTACAATATAAAAAAAACACCTCTAACAGAGGCTATAAATATTTTTTGTATGAAACACTAAAATTTCAAAAACTATTAATTTAAAAAAAGTTGTAGAACCAATGTTGTTGGGATTGATGTGGAGAGGCTTCCTGCAAGAGGCGATGCGCTAATTAAAATCAACCTTGTATATGTATTTATATTCTAGGTTCCCCCTAGTTCGCTACCTGGTATCTCATAACACAAGCCTCGCTTACTTTGAGGCCGTGTATTTGGTGTGATTGTCTGGGGATTTTTTGTTTTTATTTTTGATTTTCTGTATTTTTTCATAACTTTTACTCTTACTAACTATTTGTATTGTAATTATTTGTTATGTAGCATTCCTTAAAAACATCGCCAAGGTTTTATCTGTCTGACTTTACTTGGACTTCATTCTGAAAGGCACACATTTTGTCACATTTTACCGGTCTTATTTTGTATTTTTTGTTTATTATTAAAATAAAATAAAAACGTGACAATAAAGTAGTTGTTTTTTGTTTTTTTGTAGTAGTTAGTTATTCATTCCGAAAGCGTTGCGGATTATAGTGAAATTAGGAATGTTGAGAGTTACCCTGGATTAACCCAAAGACTCCTTTACAACTACTCTATACCGTATTTAACGCATGCAGAGCTAAGGGCACAACTGGTATTATTAATAATAAAATATGGCACTTTGATAGTTACATTAAATATGATTATTGAAATATAAATTAGAAGAAAATAATATAAATTCAGTGCAGAGTATGGTTCTTCAAAGATATAGTATTTTATTTAATATTAGATATGCGCGGTCTGCCGGCGTAAAAAAAATGTGAACCTTCTACAACAACTAGTCAAAAAAATTGCAAACTAACTGGTAACTTCCTTAAAACTCTAGGTGTTGGCAAAAATAAAAATACAACTCTGCCAGATAACTTCGATCTAAACTCAATTAATCAACATTTCTCAAATTCTGGCTCTATAGATGATGCCTCTAAAAATTGTACATTAAATCAACTGTCCTCTTTGCCCGCACCTCAATACGAATTATTCAATTTTAAACAATTTACCGAATGTGATGTTAAGAAAGCTTTAAATTCCATTACCTCCAACGCTATTGGGTCAGACTCCGTTAGTCTTAAGATGATTATTCTTCTTCTCGACTTTCTTTTGCCCATAATTACACACCTGCTAAACAAATCCATTTCTTCTAACAAGTTTCCATCTTTATGGAAAAACGCCGAGATTGTTCCTATACCAAAAAATAATTACCCTAGTTCCTTTAAAGATATCCGACCCATTTCTATACTCCCTTTTCTTTCAAAAGTTCTCGAGCGCCTCGTCCACCAACAGCTTATTCAATTTCTTGAGAAAAATAAAATATTAAATGACTACCAATCTGGCTTTCGATCTGGCCACAGTACCATCGCAGCATTAGCAAAAATTACCGATGATATCAGAAACAGCATGGAAAACAAAATGTTAATTGTTCTAACATTGTCAGACTTTAGCAATGCGTTCAACACCGTCGATTTTAATATTTTGCTACAACTACTGCGCTTAATTAACATATCTCCATCGGTGATTGATTGGTTTCATACTTACTTGTGTGGACGACGGCAGCGTACAGTTATCGGTGATGCCGTTTCATCTTGGACCGAAGTACAGGCAGGAGGTGCCACAAGGTGGCGTGTTGTCTCCTCTCCTATTTTCTATTTTTATAAATACAATTTCCAAAGAGCTATCTTCTTTCTACCATATGTATGCAGACGAATCACAAATTTATCTACAGACTAGCTTAGAAGACTTACCAGCTAGCATCGATAAATCAAGACCTCTCAAAAATACTTTCTTGGAGTACTGGTCACGGTCTTGTCGTAAATCCCTCACAAACCCAGGCGATAATTATTGGCAGCCAAAGACTCGTTAACCGCATAGATTGGTCACTCTGCCCTAACATTAAATTTAATGAAGAGGTTATTGCTTATAGCAAAAATGTGAAAAACCTTGGCTTAGTTCTCGACTGCACTTTATCATTGAAGGCTCAGATGGACGAGTTAAGTAGAAAGATGTTTGCAGCCACCTACTCGCTGAAGCGCCTTCGCAATCTTCTTCCTATTTCCACCAAGATTTCGATTGCACATGCTCTCTTTTTACCCATTCTTGACTACGCAGACGTATGCTATCTGGATGTCACCGAAGAACAACTTAATAAGCTTGAACCCCTCCAAAATCTCAGTATAAGATTTATATTTGGTTTTCGCAAATATGATCATGTGTCTCAATACCGCACTAAGCTCAAGTGGCTTCCCATTCGATTTCGCCGGAATATTCATGCTTTCTGTCTACTGTATCGTCTACTGTTCCGCGCTATTTTCATGAATATTTTAAGTTCCGTCACTCCCAACATGAGCGTACTCTACGATCGTTAGACAACCTCATGCTCAGCACACCTTCACACTCTACGGATTATCTAAGCAAATCTTTCATGGTTCGAGCAGTAAGTTTGTGGAATAAACTCCCTTTAAATATAAAATCAGCAAAATCACTCCATTTATTTAAAAAACTCCTAAAATCCCACTATTTATCAGCAAGTGAAGTTATTTGATCACTTATTTAGGTACTATAATGTGTATGTGTTATGTATATTTATTGGTATGTTTAGTATATCCATTTATGTATTTTTATAAATATAATTTATTCTATAGTTTAAGTATATTTTTATGTAGTGTATGTTTTATGTAGGTTTATAGGTATGCCCGAAGCTACATTTTTCGATATTCTACATCCATGGTCGTCTGCTAGAGATCGCTTCACAGCGATAAGGCCGCCAATTGTATATCTTTTTTTTATGTGTTTCAATTTTTTTGTATTTTTTTTTAAGGCATACAATAAAGTGTAAAACAAACTTTTCAGCTTTACTATATTAGCATAAATAATGAATCATGAAAAATGAAGCCAATATTTTCTCGCCTCGCCATTCATTTGCTAATAATGCCTTGCACCCGATGCGATGTAGGTAACAGCGCGCAGTCTGTCTTGCCTGCTAAGGATTTAAATCTGAGATTAATTATTCAACAAGTTTATATTTTAGTACTATATTAAGCCTCTCTTCCTCAGCTGTACTTAGTTAAATACATTACATAAGCATATAAAATTCATTAGCTCTAGAACGTATAAACTGACGTAATAGCATAAAATATCCTTACAGAGCAGCTGCTTTATATATTGCTACAGTTTAATGAAACATCTTAAAGCTACCTCTTAAACAAGTAGACCATAAACCTTGTTGTAACCACAAACGACCCTATTCTCTGTGAACGTACACCATTTACTGGCAACTCAGCCAACTTTACTTACAACCTAAGCATAAACCTTTACTACGCTTTTGGGCTACTTAATTGACTTCATATCACGCCAAACGAGCTTCAACATGGTCCAAAATTTCCCTGTTGCTTCCTAAATACACGTATACATCTCTTAAGTCAATATCTTATCGCAGTTTTGCTATTTCCACTAATTTATAATCCACTAATGAATATTTAATGCGAATGAGACACCCCGAAATTTCCGCTCTTAAACGCGAACGCACCGAGTGAAAGATAAACACGCAACTCTGATTATTTATTCATAGTTGGCTTATGAAGATTCGTAAAGTTAGTTCAAACTTTTCAACACCCGTTTTTGAGGACGAAAAACTTTTTATTACTTCTCAAAGTTTACGCAAACTGTAAAGCTTGGTTCAGTCTCTGAAGTGGTATGTTTATGATTTGTGATTTTTGAGATTGGTTGGCATCAGTCATTTCGGAGATGAATATCGAAAGGCATCAGCCGATTTCAGTCTGTTCATATAGAGAAGGGGATGGGAGGGTGGTGAGGCGGGGTGCGGGGGCGGGAGGGAGCGACGCAGCCTCTCTTCCCGGCAACGATTACTGATTAGTACGCCGGCACGTGCGGCGAGGACGCCCGTACTACCCTTGCGATGCCGCCGGTTGTTTCTCTCGCGAACGCTACAAAACTGTATGGACACACTTACTGTACTTGTTTAAGAACCTGGTTGTGTTGAGGAACAGTGTTGTATGGTGTTTATTTGGAAGTGTTTTCTGTGATTGCGATCAGCTGATCGCGGCGCGTACGGGTCGTCGACACGCCTGCCCATGTGCTCGCTACTCACTACGGTTGTATGTGCATGAATGTATTCAGTGCTTGACTGTTATTGAGCAGTTCGATCGTGGATGCCGGGTTTGTTTTTTTTTTCGAATTAAAGGTGAGTTTACATAAGTTATTACTACAATTTATTTAAAATAAGATTATCTAAGCCACTTGCTGACCTGTTTTGCAATAAAGCGTTTGTGAAGGGAAACTATTATTACTTAAACTTTTTTCTTCTGGTCCAGCTTTGTTGTATTTACTTACATTAAAAAACATATAAAAAAACTTCAGTTGTATATCAATCGACGGCTTTTGGCTAACAAATTTGCTATATAAAAACTGCTTAATAAAAACAATTATCTAGAAATTTTTGCCACAAAGGCATAACTAGATATTTAAAAAAACTTTCTTCACAAACTTTCATAGAGAAAGGAATTAGAATTAAGCGTTATATCAGCTGTGATAATAAACACACATTATCATAAACTGTTATCAATTTAAGACTTAATTTCGTTCATAAAACTCTATGTAAGTAACTCAATCTCGAGTTCTGGGCAAAAGTGTTGAACCCTAGTAACCCCAGGAGACGATTATCGTCTTCTAACAGATCCAGAATTTACTAGGGGTTTCCCTGGATATCTTTATTAGTTGGAAAAATAGAATAAAAAAAGTAGAAAAAAGTAGAATATGGAATAAATGTCTGAAGTATTACAAGGGGATTATCAGTATGTAAATTTTTGTGAATAAACTTATATACTACATATAGGGGAATACAATGATGCAAAACAGATTCATTACAATAGTAAATTAAAATCAATGTGGATTACGATCATGGCTATCTTTTAAACATATACTATCAGTATGATATATAAATATACATAAATATATCAACGGGGACTATATTTTGGTTTGTACTTTTTAGAGCGTGTTTTTAGTAGTCGGGTTTTAGTTTTTAAACTTTATGATATTTTATGTAGCATACTGTCAAATAATGGAAAATATATTAGGCTTGATTATCGATGGGATTAATTAGTTAACAGTTAACAAATGAAAAGAAAAAATGATCGTCACAAATGATACCTACACTTTAAAAATATATATAGATTGAAACATTGTTGATTGTTGTGATTTGGTTCACCACATTATTAAATTCTATACCTACTTAATATTAATTCTATATTAATTTTATTATTAGTTTTAATATTCTAAAGTTAATTTCTATACTTAAGACGTAGAGCACCATAGAACAGGGCCTCGACAAAGCATATTTGACGTAAAAAAATAATGCCTGGACAAGTGTTCCTTAAAATATTCGACAGAGCGCATCCACCAGACCTTGTCCGAAATCATTTATGTACTTTTGGGGATGAAAAAGTATCTGAAGAACCTATCGCAGTATCCTTAGATATATGTGTCTTTAACCCCATCGTCTCTTGAAAAAAAAATACAGTTTTTATAAAGATAATTTGTAAGCCAAAAGGCGTCGATTGATGTACAACTGAAGTTCTTTATGGGTTTTTTATTGGTAAATAAATTATGTGGTTTGGACAATCATCTTAAAGCAAAAAGATGGATTGATTTTCAGTAAATTTCATTTTTGTGCGTAGAGCCTAGCTCATTTTAATGAGTCGCTCGTAGCTGCGGTTTGGTGCCTGAAGACACTCATCGAGTTGAACTTCAAATAAAAGTAAACACAATAAAATCTGGTAAAGAGCATGTCTAGAAGAAAACACTGTTTAAAACTCGTATTCAATATTCCGAAGCCATCTCAATATTAAATTAATAGTTTTGGCTATTCGACATTTAACTGCGCATCCTCAATCTCCGAATATATCGCAGATCGAATTGGAAACCATTAGAAAACACAATGGAATATACAGTGGTCCTTTACATGCAATATTACATTTTGGTAAAGTATCAAAAGAATCTGAAAATATTTAAAATTCACGAAACATATTTTAATGCTGATTGATTAAGATTTTTCTTCATCATTGTACCTTATAAAAACGAGCAAGAATGTGTATTCTTCTACTACATTCATGTTATACTCATAAAATGACGATTTTCTTTTCATATATACAATATCTTACACCTATCCATACTCCGAGTTTCCGTAAAGTCTGTGTCCCAGAAAGTTAAATCAAAAACCGATATTCTATCCAAATTTAGCCGCAGATCGGGGTCAGGTGATCCATCCAGATTCCCTACGTGTTCAAATTGCAACTATATTAATATTAAATCGATAGGAAGTTATATTTGACTGGTATTTAAAACGTGGTTTTATGATCGTCAAAATAATAACGGACTTATTTGGGAATATGAGCACTAAAAAAGCACTGCAACGAAATTGTTAAACTGGCGGTATAACCACGGTCAAAGTATCTTATATTTGCTTACGATTTTTTATAATTAATCAATAAATTAAAATATGATAGCTGTTGTCTTGCTCCAAGGATTAAACAATTGACTCTCGAATTTTCTGCAGGCTCTGCAAGGTGCTATTACCATATCCATATTAATTTAAGAAAGCTTAAGTTCAGCTCAGTGGGTAATGGCCTATGCCTCCTCGTCACCCAGGGAGAGACTCATGTCCTGCAGTGGGCTCATTACAAAGAGTTGTGATGATGATGATGATAAGGGTGTTTTATTGTTTAAACGCGGTATTCTTGTTAACTATCAATCAGATTTGACGAATAACATTGAATATACAGGGTGACTGGTGGGTCACTTTTGAAATTCGAGGACGTGATAGTTTGAGATCATACATGAAGAGAAAAAATAAAATCAAAAATCAAAATTAGTTATTTACTGAGTAAACTTAACTCAAAGGGAGACGCCCATTAAATGCTTGATACCAAGGAAAACATGATATGTTCAACAAAACAATGTTTATTTTTTAATATATATCTGAATTAATCAATTCACTTAAGAAGAATGTCATAAAAATAAGAAATAAATAAACTGTTGCCATGACCGGAAACTGTTTTCGATGAGAATGAGAGTTTTTTCAGTCTACAAACAATAGTGTTGTTACTCATGATTTTTGTTACATCAAACAAAGTAATCGATTATTACAAAACTTTTTTTTATAAATGATATATGCATATAATTTTATAAATTACTTTTATTAATGTGATGAGAAAAGTATGTTTAAATATGGTAAAACAATTCGTTCTATTATATTAAAAAAGTTTGTTACAAAACTAGCTGGCTACTTACTGTAAATAATATGTAAAAGGATTTATTAAAAAACATCTAGAAATATTTTTTTCGGGTATTTAAATGTACAAATAAATAACCGATCGATAGATCGAATCGAGAAATCTGTTTAAATCGGTTGATGCGAACATCGATTGTCTGGTACATCACTCACTCACTGTCACTCAGCCTCAGTCAGCCAGCCATTTTGTTTGTGTTGTGTTTTGTATATAATGTGAATAATTATCTATCATAAAAAGTTAAAAAATAATTAAAGAAACTATCGTATCAAGCAATGTTTAATGCCTAATGCACTGCTAATATGCAATTTCAATTCTTTCAAATAATAAAACACATTCTGTGGTATGAAATGTAGTGTTGGTAAATTGATCAATTGTAAAAATAAAGACGTAATATCTCATGAACGCATACTTTATTTGAAATAATTTTCTATTACTACTAATGCTAGCATGTCTTAGAGTCATTATAACAATAAGTCAAGTCGCTTGGAACTGGGCATTATCTCTAAGGAAGAGTGGGCATGTCCCTTTAAAGAACTGGTACGGACATACGCACGGCGCTATCAACACTGAATGAGTAGGTAGGTACAGACGGCTTCACGAATGGTCGTCGATTTAGTAAAACTCTTTATTTATTTACATGGAATTCTGCTGAAAAATTACTAACTAACCTTTATTACATAATTATGATCAGAATCGAGTACGGAGAGCTCTTCTTTAATTTCCAAAATTTGTCACCAGTCACCCTGTAAACTTGGTAAATCCAAGTATTTGGATTTGATTTTATATTTAAGCGCGTTCAAATCAATCTTTCAGCTTTAATATAATAATAATAATTATTCTTTATTGCCATTAACCTTAAAAATAATTATGTACAATATATGAGTGTAGGTCTTTGATATATTCTGTATCTTGAACAAGTTCCTTAATTTGAACCGGTGCGGTTGTTGACGCTGGATCACAAATAAGATTCTACAATACCATAGCTTTTATTTCAGGCTAAATCTTTAAGTGATAAGGGTGCTCTTCGGGAGGTACTTAGTCTCATTCAAAAGTCAATCTTAAGCTTAGATTCGCTAATAAATGTTCAAAAAAAATCAATTACCTATATCAACCTGCGCTCTCCCACTACGTTAGTGAAGTTTAAATATGAGTAAAATGCATATTGCGAGCCAAAGGGCACGAACTCTACAATTCATGGAAAAAAAAACATGCTTTATAAAGTGACTTTTTTAATAAAGAATACGCCCCCGTTTGACCTCAATCTCACGTTGCTAAAGTAAGAGAATATGAGGTCGATGATGAAAGCACACGGCCTAGGAAAGAACTTGCTTTTCGTAAAGTATTGCCGGAACACACCACATCCGGTAATATTTGGCGGCAGATTTTATAAGAAAGGTGGTCGCTAGCCAGTCGGTCCCTGATGGTATCCTACCAGCAAGCGGGGGTCAGTAGGATTAGTTGCCTTTTCGACACGCTTATCCAGGGTCGGTAAGGCTATTCTAAGCGGACCCTACACAGATAAAAAAAGAAAACTTCATTGCCAAGTTGGATCACAAAAAAAAAAAAACGATTCGGAAACCTTTTTAATGTCTTCTTAATCGATTTATATTCTTTGCTACTGCTACGTTCGACCCTTATCAAAAAAGAACTAATAAGAATTTCGGTAAATTAATAATCAGTAGTATATCAAAAAATGTTAACGACCCTAAGACTTTTGAAAAATCTGATACAGACCCTCAAAATTGCTGCCTTGGCTGTTTTCAACAATTCCCCATCCCTGTTTTAAAGAGGTTGTAAGAGGGTAGAAAAATTTGATGATCAGCCGGGTTACGAAGGGTCAATAAAGATCTCTTAAACGTATACTTTACTCAACATAAACTGGTTCGTTCAATATTCAATCCAATCTTCGATCTTTTATCAATCACGTGTGATGGTTTCCATAAAAGCCAAAAACAGAGGGCGATTTATTAAGCGACGATATCGGATTAAAGATTAAGTTCGAAAATTGAAACTCGAGTTAGTAAACAATGATATTCAAATTACGAATAAGAATATTACGAAGCCTATAAATTCAAATTAGATAGGTTTGGCTTCATTTAAATATTTAAATTTTTAAAAGTTTAAAAATTTAAAAGTTGTAAGCAAGCTAAGTAAAATAATGAACACTCTGTATTTAACGTGTGCCATTACTATGGAATCAGGTACTAATATAACCTTATTCCGAACTAAATCGGAATAACGTTTACATACATACATAACTTCACGTCTGTATCCCTTATGGGGTAGGCAGAACACCAAAGGTTATAAGACCATCTGATGACACGTTTGACTTTGGAGGTATATAATGATGGATAGAGACTGTTGCAGTGACAGTGGGTCAGCCTATCGCCCACAAAACACGCCAATAAAACCTCTGTCCCTTAACTGACTTTTATAGTATGCCCGGGAAGAGAAGCAGCTTGTACATTCTATGTTTCTTCTTTCGCTCCCAGTCCAGTGTTTTATAATATTAAATCAAGTTTTCTTAATCCGAGTAATAAAAAGTAAAAGATTGTTTAATATTAAACAAATAAATGAATGTTCAATTGCGATATCTTTGACAAAATGTAGAAAGCACACTCAGGATTATATCAGAACACATTCATAACCTTTATTTTCCGTACAGCTTTTCCATACAACGAATTAATAAAATACCGAAAGAAGCAATCTTTAAACTGCTATAATTATTAATAAGTGCGACGCCGTAGTATACATCGGAAATAGATTTTTATATTGATTGGTTATTTCAGTAATCAGAGCTAAGTTCGTAATCATAAAACTGCAGGGGTTTTATTGGCGTTTTTGTGGGCGATACGCTGACCCGCTGTCACTGCAATAGCCTCTCTTCATCATTATAATACCTCCTTTGTCAAACGTGACATCAGATGGTCATATAACCTCTGGTGTTCTGCCAACCCCATAAGGGATACAGGCGTGAAGTTCTGTATGTATGTATGTAAACGTTATTCCGATTTAGTTCGGATAAGTGTATGTATGTATGTATGTCTTCATCTATGAAATTTCATTTCCGTGGTTTCATTTCCATATCGGTATTTACGAACCAACTTATATATTCGGCACCTAATGCCGTGGTATTTTAAAAACTTATTCTCGTCTAAGTTTTTAAAGAAAATAGTACAATATCCAGTGTTTTAGATAAAAAATATAACCCTTCCAATATTGCAAGCTAAACAAAAACTCACCCAGTATAAAATTATATACGAGGTATTTAAAACACTATTTACCAAATCGTATTACTCATTTCATTATATTATTGTTATTATTTCTTTGTGTTTTGTTTTGTTTTAAATGTAATTATATTTTTAAAAAAATATGGTTCATTTCACTTTTGTATTCCAGTGTAATTTGGTAAATGTATGTTTATAGAATAAACAATTTTTAAATTTATTTTCTTTGTTTGGATGTTCTGTATGATATTATTATAACATATTGATTTTTTATAACGTTGTCATAGCATAATTTACTCGCCCTCCGGCACTCTGTGATGGTAACAGCTGAAAATCAGCATCTCAGTCTAGACTGCGACATAATGCTGAGCTGTGGCCTTTTCGGTAAATTAGTCTTTAAGGTGTAAAAACTGTATTTTTGTATATTCTATAGTAATTGTAATATTTTTGGGTATCCTTGTTTTATTTGCCGAATAAATGTTTTTCATTTCATTTCATTTTATTTCACTACTCACGTGCATTAGGTCCGAAATGTATAAAGCATGCGTTTTACTTGCACTTTTTGCTCATATAAACATGAACAGTTAAATTATTAATTGAATAATGTATATTGCAAACAAAAAAAAATGTAAATTGCTTTAAAACGCCGTTATTCTAAATACATTGGAATATGGTGCCATTTTTAGAATCCCTCGGAATTGAGTGCCTTTACTTTATAAATAAATAAAAAATACTTTTTTTTCAATATTTTTCATCCGTTCATAGAAGATCATGATAATGCTTTTACACGTTGGAATATAAAACCGTTATATTTATGTGCCATTATAAACCATGGTGAAACAACCATAGAAATGGTGAAACCCAACTTGAAAATAAGACTGTGTATGGTGAAAAAGTCTCAGATATGAAGTTTCAAATAGAGTCGTTAAATATTGTTTACCTAAACAATATTTGACCCCTTCTGAATAATCCTTCTTGATTATGAGTTATATAAAATACTTTTAGTATTTTTAAAGTTGTCTATAACGGATATTAAAAATCTCGTTTCCGTTTATCTACGTGATAACAGAGTTATGCCTACAGAAATAGTGCACAAAATGTAAGCGAATCGACTAAAACTGCGTATAATGAGAATTAAATGTCATAAAACTTATTGTAAAAGCCTTTCAGACCGATGACTAATAAAATGAATAGTCGTATAGTGCCTTCCTTCAACAAAATAAAAAAAATATGTAAAAAATACTTTTATTTATTTTATGTGCTCTATATTATATATTTAGAATAGGCAGACCATTAGCTTTCATTTGATACATATATTGTTGAAATCAGAAGTCATTTGTTTTTATGCGCCCCAAATGTTTATTTTAAGACGCCACTTTGAAATTTCATGCAATTCTCGCGCAGTTAATACGAATCTTTTGATACCTCATTTGTTTAAATCTGTCTGGAAGTTCAGTAGAAATCAGGGAACAAGAAACAGACATACATATATACTTAAATACATACCTATATACGCGCTGAAAACATAACCCTCCTTTGCGTGCTGCAGTAAAACTATTTACAGAAATACAACTGATAGTCTATTGTCTATATATTATATGGTATATTTATAATCTATTGTCTTTTATATTCAAGACATAAACTCTTACCTTAATTTAATATCAGCATCGATGATGTTCTTAAGAAATATAAAGCATGAAAAGGATAAAAATTAATATTTATCCACAAACACGGAAACTTTAACTCATTTACTTTATAGGTTCTTGTTAATTTTTGGGATAGTGTGAAGTTAATTTGAGTGATATGAATTCAGTTCCTAGTTGCTTGCAGTCTCAATGAAGCAGTAATATCACTAGTTATCCAGTAACTATGTTTAGAAATTTCTAGATCGCGCGTTTGTTTGAGAGCTTAAATTTTAAAACATGCTAATGTAGTCACAGGCCAAATTTTTTTTACACAATAAGTATCATTTATATAAACGTTTTTTGCCAAAATTATAACAAGCTGAATTACAGCGACAAGGTCAACAAAGTATAATAATAAATAATAAAATCCCCAGACAATCACACCAACTATATGGCCCCAAAGTAAGCATAGCTTGTGTTATGGGATACCATATAGCGAACTAGGGGGGAACCTAGAATATAAATACATAAATAGATAAACACCCAGACACGGAACATTTTTTTTTCTTGTTCCGTGCGGGGACCGAACCCGCAACCACTGGCGTCCGAGGCAGATTTACCCCATCGCCAAAGTGGTCGTCACGAGTATCACGTGTCCATGGGCCTATTTTAGACTAGATGGTGCTAGTAGTTACTCAGCTGCAGCAGTTGAAATCATTAATCAGAGCGTGTAATAAATCAAGCACCCACATTCTTTATTAAAGCCTTTCCTCTCATTTTCAAAGAAAATTGAATATTGAATCCCAAATTAATTCCTGAATATCCGTTTTTCATAACACGAAGTATGCAATAAGGTTGGAGTATTTCGTCGGCTTTACGGCAGACCCTCGTAAGTCAATGTCCAGAACATTCGGACCCGCGGTAATAGGGACCACTTACTAACTGTATCCTTTCCGAGATTTTGACAGAACATGAAAAATAAATGTTATTTTGTTCACATGTTTTTACTTACAAGTGAATTTAGTTTTTTGCAAAGCTTCCGGCCGTCGATTTTTAAGCTCCTTTAGTTTTTATTATTTTAAAACTATTTAGATGAAATTTAATAAAATACGATAAGTACAAGTTAAAATATTTAAAACCTACTCATATATTTTTCTTATTGAAATCGGATTTAAGATACTAAAGGTCTTCTTTAGATGAAGTTTGTTTTAAATACAACATAAACAACCTTTTTACTAATTCACTAATTAACCGGAGTTTTTGTAACTTTGACATTTTCAATTTAAACAATGTGAGCAAGAATTTATATCGAAATTTCACCTACACAGTTTTTACAAAACCACCACGGTAGAAACTCTAATTGGAATTTTTCTGTTTAAAACCTGCTCGGATGAAATTCTGGTTACCACAAACCACGCACGAACCTCCAAAACTAAGTATCAAACAAATTTTATAATTGGAACCAAAAAAACCGTTAATAATTGCTTACATGAATCTAAAAAACAAAAAACACAGGATGCAGAGCTGAATCAAATAAAAACATTGATAACTAAGGGCTAAACAACTAGGTAGTATACCAATATTAACAAGTATTTTAAGATTTCGAAAAATCTCAGTTGATTATAGGTACGTAGTTTAATTCAGTATCTTTGGACTCCATATTTAAGATCAATGCAATATCAACTGAGAAATAGTCTAATATCCACATAGAGAACATTTGTTATTACATACAGGGTGTATGAAACCATTATGTATAGGAGATACCAAAAAGTTTTTACCGTTATCGAAAGTACGTTGCCTTACGATTACTTATACAGGGACTGCATATAGGTATATTTTTTTTAAATAGTAGGTACTAGTAAAATTTCAGTACCCTTATTAGTGTACTGCTTCATCAAACACAATACCTGTACAAGTTATTAAAATCTAACTTGATTATTGGCGGGTTTCAATATTATGAAAACTGTTCGTTTTGCCTACGAACAATAGAATTCACTACCAAAATGCCTTTCTATATTCAAAATCTTGACATCTAAACCACTGCTTACGAACTGTTTGACTGTAATGGGTTGCTAGGTTACATTTGACCATTTACAAAATAAGTCATTATATCTAGCCAACGACGACGTAACAAGTTATTAATTTAAACCAATGAGGTAAAGGTAGCATGGCAGTCTGCTGCGGCCAATAAGGAGTTATGTTTTCATTACGTATGACCAATTAAAGAATACGTCATTTTATCTAGCCAACGACGTAACAATTTATTCATTTAACGAAATGTCCTATCAAATATCTGTCAACATATCAATAATCCAGTTTTCTCTTTCTAACTTATCTATAACTGTTTTTGAAAAAAAGGACGAATATTATTGAATTACATAATTTTTCTTTTAAATATTTACTTTGACGTCATAAAAATGTGATTCAACCAATGGCAAAATTAGTCGAAGGATTGGCGTTTCGTTTTACGTAAGCAGTTAAACGCAATTATTAATAAAAAGCTCTAAAAACGTACTATAATATATTTATCGAATACTAAAACATAGCAAACATAAATTGAATAAGTTTATATATTTATTTAGTTCAAATATCATACAAATAATTTGCGAATGCGTGATATTCTATAAATCACATATCACCTATTTTCTTGGAAGAACGTCACGCAAGGAGGGCCCATGCCAAATTTGAGAACTTACAGCCCGTAGCTAGTAGATATTGTGAAACGCTACTTTTTTCCTACCAGTTTTGTACCTGTACCGGTTACGCATAGCAGTCAGTTGAATATTGAAACCCGCCATATATCAGTACCCAAATAATGTATACCGGATTAATTTCTGTAGATGTTTTTAGCACAGAAATATTTTAACCTATTTAATGTCTGTACCGAAATGTATGGGTCAGCATATGTCCCTAAACTTCATACTAAGGCTTCAACTAAACTATCGAATATTCTACAGTTATTTAAAAATAAAACTTAAATATCAATATTAATATTAATACCGAAAAATTTCAGTTAATTGAAAAAAAAATCAGTTATGCTACAATAATAAAAAAAGTACACGAATTATTTTAGTATGAATTTCTGTACTTACTGTTATTTTTAAATACACCTAATTTAACGGAATGACGTCATACAGAAAAAAATGTACAGAAATTCATACCGGTATGCAGTCCTTGCTTATAATGATAAAAATTACCTTTTCAATATAAAAATAAAGATTCAAGTTTTTTACATCAACCATTTCCATAATTTAATATGAATAACTTTTTTTTATATCTCTTAAAGTTTTTCGAATAATCGTCTGTCGTTGCGTTGTTCGAAGTAAGATATTTATTATTAGGATATCACTCGTAGCCTATCTACATGGATAATTTTCATGTAATAGTCCTAACTAAATATACAAGAATTTTCTACAGAAACCCGCAAAAAGCTATTTTCGTCAGACCCCTTTTTCCAGAGACTTCTGTAAAAATATTGTTTTAGGAACTCAATTTCGAAACTGTTTTGTTTACTTTAAATCAGCTTACTTCCAATTTGTTATTTTTTGCTATAATTTATCTCTTGTAAAGCTGTTTTTTTCAAGAATAACAAGAACTTTAGCAAACATAAAGATAACATTATTCTTGTTCTCAAGCGAAATTATAAAGATAACAAATATTATACGTTATGTATGTATTACTCACGTCAACAAAACAAAATTGCGTCTTTCTCTGACTTTCATTTAAATAAAAACGTGATGTTAATTTGATCAAATTCTTTTCCAATCATCGTCCTCAATGTGATTTGATCCTTACTAACCCGATTGACACTGACACCTCATACGGGGGATCAATTATGTGAACAAATATTCCTGCAAACCTAAAATGGCCGTAAGATTCAAATTTCATTTGCTGTGTAACTTGATAACGAAGAACGTGGTAGTGTTTATATTACCACCGTGGTAATACAAACTATGTAAGGATAGGATGTTTTGTTTCAAATAATCAGTTCGTTTTGTACTTAGAGTAGTTTGGCGTCCTTCGGGAGACCTACATAGTAACCTTGCTATTAGCTCTACAGTATTGCTGAAGTATTGTCAATGAAATGTCGTGTTGTAGTTGTTATGTTCATCAACAGCCATATGGTAGGTAAGGTACCATATTTATATTTTTTGTAACGGTCTAAAAATGCTATTAAATACAAAAAAAAAAAAAAAGGTACGTTTATATCGTATCAAAGATAAAAACATTTTAATTTGGCTGGTAACTAAAAAGCAACCCTGTATATCAAGTAGGTTCATACATATCACGTATTGTTGTAAATAAACACTGTCATTCCTTCTTTGTTCACAGTAGTGGTATCCCCGTACACGTAACGTTTTAATCTTAGCATACATAATATGCTGGCATATTTAAATGGACCAACTGGACACCATAATCCTATGATTAAATTCCAAGCTAGCTTCAGGTATATGCTGCAATTAGGCGTTTCCATTTTAAACATTACCAAATTGTATAAAGAAAAGAAAATATACATATAAATTTATTATATAAAGAAAAGTTAAGATACGATTTCTAGATAGACTTTTGAAGAAAAATTGTCATTAATAGGGTTTTTTGTTTACAAAAGTAAATGATTTTACTGGATAAAAACGAATCACAATAACAAGATTTAAAGCTTTTAATTAGGCTTGTGCCTTCGCTACAAGGTTCTGCTCTACAACAGAAGCTAATTGTTCCATATAATAACTTTCCATTATACTTTAAAAAGCAAACGCATATAAATAGATGTTTGTTAAACAATCGTACATTTCCGTATAATTTGAAACTCGTTGATATTGTGCAGTGCTTGAAATATATTAAGTTGAGCTTACCTTTCAACTTGAGATGAGTTTGCTTTCAAGATGGGTACGCCATACGCGCACTTGAGAGAATCCTGAATTCGAATTTGCTTTTTACAGAATCACTAAGAAGTTTGAGATTTTAATCTCCTTGGTATTTTTATTGGGATATTTTTATACGTACTGACATTTCACTTTATTCCAAATACCGTATTGAGTCAGATTGCTGTTTTCAGCTTTGAAGAGGCTTTTAATAAAATTTTGATGGTTGTCATTATTGAATTGATTTTAAACTCGACTTGTAAACACAAGGTGCTGGTGGATTAATGAGCGTGGGTTTGATTTAATTTAATTTAATTGATATCTCCACAGGTTTGTTTATGTTGAAGATATTTATCATAGACCTTGCTGTTTTCAGTTGTAAGCTACTGGATAGATGGCGCTATGTAAAATGTCCAGCGTAACATATACAAGGTGTTCCGCTTGATTTGACTCATAACAATAATTCAATTAAGTCAAAATATCTTATGTAAAACACCTTTATGCGAATTATGACAACATGGCATTTTCTATTCATTTTTTTTATCGCTATACACAGGTACAGTTCGCAACGTTTTGCGTTGTACTGTACATTGTAAACAACGTTCCTCAACATTTAAAATGTTTTTGTTGTTTATTGTATGGTTTCAGTGAATTGCATCTATTGAATGAATGTTAAAGAGATTTTACAAGGACGATAATAAATGTATTCATTATATTAATATTGATGATATCTTGGAAAGTATGCACTTTTGAACCACATATTCTATGGCAAAAAGTATTATTTTTGAGTAAGGAACATAACCTCAAAGTTATGGGATATCAAAAAGACACCTTGTGTACAGGGTTATTATTTAGTCACCAGCTGTTTTGAACCCAATAAAAAATATTTATAGAGACGATTTTTGCAAAAAAAGGTATGTAATATGTTAATATTGAGCAAAGTACGGTCACTCTAAATTATAAAATAATACCATTAAAATAAAGACGACTACACGCTACTACAAATCATCTTGTAGTACTACGTCGTAGTATTATCAATGAAATGCCACGTTGTAGTAGCTATGATCATCGACAACAACTATTTATAAAATAAAATGTTGTGACATATTTTTTTTGTACTGAGTGATACTCAATATGCAGTACGTTTATATCGTATCAAAGAACATAAAATTTAAATTTGACTGGTCACTAAAAAACAACCCTGTATATTAAATAAAACACTTTTTAACCGGATTTATCGCGTACATTTACTTTTTAAATTTTGACTCGACGTTTCGGTGTCTTTGCAGACCCCGTGGTCACGAGCGACTCGTGTTTTATTTAATAGTATGAATCGCGAAAACTTAAGACAAACCCTGTATATATTTCTTACTAGCTGTGCCCGCGACTTCATTCGCGTCGACGGCAAAACATATCAATGAGTTTTTGTTGTAAAGTGCTATTTTGTAGAATGTAATTTATCGAGCATACCGTTATTAATACCTACCGGTATGCTCCGCGCGTATGCTCGGCGGTATGCTCGGCGCGGGCTCTTTTGTGGCTAATCAAAACCGGTTAAAATTTCTGCCTTAATTATTTGAACACTCACGAATAATCTGCGCTTTATACTATTCCTAGTAATACCACATACCGGATTTTCTTTGCGATCAAGATCGATAGGTATTTTAAACATAAGCAGCAAGTGTGAGCTGTTTTTCCTCCTGGTAGCAATGTCACTGCTATTCCTAATAGAATTTCTCCTAAATTATTATTAACAATAACGCAGACACGGTCAAATAACATTTTTTGTTCGGATGTCATATTTGATACTCTGTTTTCCAAAGTTTCCAATAGTTCTGCAGGATTATAGTTAGTTTCTGCAGCGTACTCCCTATTAATACGTGCGAATCAATAATCAACACTGATTTACGGCTAACTTATACATAAAGTCTATACGGTCTACGGCTTATAAAATTAAACCAAAATATCTACCTAATTAAAAAAATAAACTCAATAACAGAATATAAAATACCTACCTACCTAATAAAAATAAAACGATATAACTCTACCTTAAACTGTACTTAAAAATACCCAGATAAAAAGTACCCAGTGTGGTGCCCAGGATATAAAAAAATAATTTTACCAAGTTTCATCGTAATCAAACCGGTAGTTTTTGCGTGATGCCTGAACATACAGACAGAAAAAAGTTTTTTGAATCACAGTTTTGGGTTCGGTATCGGTCTAGTAACACCTCCTGCCATAAATTTTTTAAATATTTTCAATGTACAGAATTTTTACTTCTACCGATTTATTATAAGTATAGACTTTTACCTGTTTTCTCCTTGATATTTTTTCCTTGAAACTATATAAATAGATCTTAATACTTCAAATTTAAAAGATTTCTTTGTGTATTCAACATCTCCAGATGGGAATTTTCTCATCATCGTAGAACAAAAGAAAGCTCTTCAATAAATTACATTCCTTTTATTATAGTAAACAACAGATCCGACAGGGTGGCGGAGGAAAAAATATTTTTGAAAGGGGTTACGTCCAAGTTCACCTTTTGATAACTCTTTGAAAATTGTAAAGTATAGCCTGACGTTACGGACTCCTTTACAATTCAAGATGGTCGCCTATTGAGGGGTTGTTAAAGTAAAGCGTGCTTTACCTACGATATTGTTTGATATGCACAGTAAACACGTCACAACGACATCTTACCAAAAATACCATTTTGATTGAATTTAATACCTAAAGCTTAATGTTAATACCATAAAAATGAGGACACAATAGTGAATGTGTCACTTGATGTGAATAGTGAGGACATACATACAGTGACACAATGATGTATAACTTTTTCCACCTAACAATCTGACGCCTGACACCTTTGTCGCTCGCGAACACGGGGTCCGCTAAGACACCGAAACGTCGAGTTAAAATTTAAAATGTAATTCGTGATAAATCTGGTTGAAAAACGTTTAAGTAGTTATAATGTGAAAAAAAATCACAGATATTTGAAATATAATATAGGTAACAAACTTTTTGTAAAAATGGTCTTTGAAAACGATTTTAAAGCTACCATCGGGCATTTCATAATGGTTACTTTGACAATTTGAAATCTACGTATTAAAATAATAAATCATAAAACAAAGATTCCGCTATTTATTTTGTGAATAAATAAATTTCAGGAGGCCTTATATTTTACTTGACGCTTTCGTATATTGTATACAGGATAAACAGATTTCTTTTTATTCATTAACTTTTAAATTAATATCTGCCACTTGCAACTCAACCCCGCGAAGTTCCTTAATTATACGCGGGAATGTAGTGCAATGAAAAGTAGCATCTTAATCGGTTCCGTAGTAAGAGCAAGGTAACTAACATCCATGTATCCTTCTAAACTCTAGTTATAAAACATCCAGTATAAGACATAAATAAATCACGTGTAATATCTAGTACTTTATACTTAAAGAATCACTTCCAGAACACGTACAAGATTTAATATCAGGTAAAGCAAGTCTCCGTAAAGAATCAGAGCTCTTTAAGTGAACTGATAAAGACGCGATGGATGCGTGTCTATAAATTTTCTTACAGAAAAATTTATGAACTACCCGTCCAGTGCTCTACTATCTTAAGTTTCTCTAGGAACATCGAGTTTATCTCCCACGGGCAATCTGTTACACCTGAAGTTAGCATTCTTTGGAGCGAATTCTGCAAATAATGGAAAGAAGCGAGAATTATGAAGATCTTGACTAGATAGGGTACTTAGTAATGTATTAGCTTACCTACTCAATTAGTAAGCTTTTAGACTTAAAATCTTTGTTCTAAATTTTAAAAACATCTCTTTAAATTAAAGAGTAATGTATTTTTAAAGCTTAGGGCGAGTTTTTTCAATTGTTTAATTAGTGTATAATATGGTAGTTCACACTATAACGATTATAATAGTTTCTTAACGATAATAATACTTTTTATTGCCATTCTACTTTTAAAAAAATATGTAACTACACAATATTAAAAAAATCGTGGAAAGAAAATCTTCTATTTACGACTTCTGTTTCACCCAGTATATGTAAATTATTGACAGTGAAATAGGCCCGATTGCTTGTTAAGAATAAAAATATTTATAATATTCCTTTAATTCTGTTGTGACTATATTCACGATTAACCACAATTGCAACTAGTGGAGACAATGGATGTGAACATGGAGTGCGAGGGCTTAGGGAGGTTTTAGCTCTTTTAGAAACGTTGCCAAAAATGTCATGAATAAAGCAAGCGATGGTATTTGGGTCACTGAAGTCACAACAAGCTTAACCAGTGGCAGTCGGGCCATTTAAAGGGGAAACAAGGAATTGTTTTACTCGTTTGCCCATTGACTTTTGTGGGTACATTCGTAAAAACAAAATCAACAACGGATCTAATTTCAAAAATTCTCGATATTTACTTTATCCTGAAACATAATTGTAAGCTTGCAATAATTCGCACCCTGTCATAACTCAACGTCTAAAGGGATTTCCATCTCCGTATCGAAGGGCGTAAGTAATATCAATAATCTTCAAATATTGGTGCTATAGCAAACATTCCATTTACGTGCTCACCAATCTACATTGAGCTGCCTCCGCCCCCGCAGTGCGGGGTTCTTGGTATTTTTTGCGAAAACTCAGGCTTTGTTACAGGTCTTGCAAGGCTGGTTGAAGGCCTGGAATGGTTTAATCGTTGGAATTTTGTGCCAGCTGCACCTGACGTCTTGAATTACGGCATTACTCTACGTAGCTAATACTTTAACGCAGGGTATTCATGCCGTTTCGGTGCCAAATACGTCGTGATAAAAGCGATTGAGTTGGGCTTGTTCATAATTAGAACTCAATGCGTTTGATAGGCACGGTTTGGCATCAATAGGTGTTGGTGCTAAATGGCCTTTGGCTAATTGTGGAGTTTAGAATTCGTGTGTTGGTCGTGTTTTGAACATAATTTTGATCGTCGAATTCAAAGGCAGTATTTAGCTCTATTTCGCAGCACTGTTAATAACGAGAATTCTGGACGTTCAAAAATAGAATCAGAATCAGAATAAATTTATTGACGACTACAACAAACACATACACAAAGCAAATACAAGAAACATAAAATAGAACAATAATAACAGATTTAGTATGTATGCTGTAGCAGTGCAAAGGGCCATAGCTCAGTGACATTATTGTTCAATGAACAAAACGCTGATTTTCAAATATAGCGGAAAAATAGAGGAGCCATATTACCACGGAGTATTACTTATAACTTGACTTTAAAAAGCTATGGTACTTAGAATTCAAGATCTTGTACTATTATTAATATATCTGAAATAAAGGAAATTATTATAAAAATAGTTATTTTGTAAGTCAAGGGTCCGCTAAGAATAGCTCTACGAGCATTTCATGAACGAAGTTCGTATGAAATCGGCGAACAAAAGTTATTGAAAAGGTATTATTTCTTGAAACACCCGAACTCTTCATCGTCATTTAGGTGACATCGAGTTTAATTTCAAAACTTGACATTTTAACTTGCCTTGCAAATTAAAATATCTTTTTCCTTGAATTAAGTAAATTCTTACTTACAAAACTACAGGAAAAAGAAATTCGACGATTCATAAGTCTCCAAATATAACCTGGTACCAAAACAAAAAGCGAGTGGCTATTTTAGGCATAAAACTCTCGGTATCAAAACTGTTTCAGTGCCATTGATCAATCTATCAATCGAGCTCACAGGCTTTACAACTTCTCAGACCCCATTTACCGGGGTCGTCTTGTTCAGAAAGGCTATTATCAGAATATTTATATTGATGACCTTACACCGGAGGGCTCTTAGAACGAAGCCTGACGTAATAATGGTCTGTCGGGTATGGCGCTGGTTGACAAGTTGATTCCTATTGTCTCTGCTATTGAATAGAAGAGCTGTCAAGTGGAGTTTCAAGTCATATTGGATGTAGAGTTTTGTCGTGTCTATAGAAGTGGTTTGGAACAATTAGCGTGACTGTCTTGGTAATCCTGCTCCACTAGTATTTTGGAGTCGTGAGATTAGCAAGATAGGCGATAATTCAATCTGTCAATCAATTATGTTTTTCATAAATGTTTATCCCTTGAACTGGCAAAATTCCCTGGATTTTGAATCTGTAGGTTCAAGCTGGCAGCATCCTCCCAAGTGACAATTTTGTCTTTATTACTATTTACTTTAAGAGAAGCTTATTTAAGAATAGTTTTCTTTTTTAAACTATGGTTTGTGTTCAGTATTAAAAAAATTGAATTTAATTTAACAATCACCAATAGGAACAGCTTGTACTTAAACCCCCTTTTCAGCTACTAGGTACATAATAAATCACGTCACGTTGATGAGATTGCAATGTCAACGAATCGGTGTCTTTATTTATTACACACCATTGAAATACAATAAATAAATTTTGTAAAAATATTTGATGAATAAATTAAAATGCTTAAGAAACTTTCTCTTCAATAAATAAGAGACATATTCCGAAGTGATTTTTAGAAATGTTGAGTTTGAAAAACGGACAGTCTTATGAACCGTCTATTTCACTTTTCAAAATAATATATTATTCTTTTCTTAATTGGTTTTTTCGTTTTCAAGTTATTTCTTGTCAGTTGTAATGTTTATACTCAAAACAAAAGAGCTTTAGGATTTATGTTACGGGATTGCTTTGGATAAGATTTCTGAACTGAATTTGGAATTCTGAAATAATGCTCAAGGACAGTAATATTACCACATAAAAATTTACTCGTGACCATGGTGTCTTTAAAAACACCAAAACGTCAACTTTAATCTTACAAATTTTATAAATGCGTAATTTTAGATTTAGATTTAATTTGTCACAGTGATAGTGTTCAGTCTGGAATAGCATATCGGCTATTTTGATCACGATATTCGCACGGGATTGGAAATTACTCGGGTTAAACCATAACGCCATAAATCATTGAGTTACTATGTACTAACGTACTAATAACAAAATGCATAAAATCCGGTTACAAAACTTATTTTATACTATGGCTTTTCATGAAATTCGGCTGCCTTAAAAAGCCTTGAAGAACATCTGTGCAAGGAAGGACAGATGAAGACTTAGAATTGTCCAACTGCGCGGTCATTAGTGATTAATTGTATATCCTTCTCGATATGTCATTCATATACTTTATCTATTTAAACCAAGGTGACTTATGGCCAAAACTTGTTATAGAGAGTAGAGACCTGTAGTTCTATAATGCACTGGATATAATCGATTGTCATGATAATGCATTATGTTATGACGTAGAGTACATTCACAATAACACTTTCGGTAATTTTCCAAAAACTATTAATTTTAATCCTGGGATAAAAACCATCACAAAAATAGAATGCAGTCTGTAATGCCAAAATAATATTCTAACAATATTCTAACAATTCCTAAGAAAGATAGATTTCACTGTCGACATAAGTTTAGAAAAAAAGTTGCCATGATAAAAAAAAGAAGAGTCATTAAAAGTTTTGCCGCTAAAAATAATTGTCACACAAAACGTAATGGCATACGGCGTCGCGCTCCATTTCACGCACTTGTTGCTACGTTCTCTTGATTTACGAATTCAACCCCGAGTATATATAGAGTTTTCGTTCGGAGGTGGCTATTCTCAAGTACTTTTTATCCAAAAAACAAATTATATGTTTGACTTCAATTTCACAAGTTGGTAAGTGATGGTGAGGTGAGGAAAATTACAGCACACTGGTTTAGGAAGGACCTGGCTCTTCCTAAAATATTGCTGGCATATATCACCGCAGCGGTGATATTTGGCGGCAGGTTTTATATGAAGGGTGGTCGCTAGCCAGGCGGACCCTGATGGGGTCTTCCCACCAGGCAGGGGCCACTCGGTCTAGTCGCTTACCTAGGGGCGATAGGGTTATTCTAACCCAAACCTACATAGAGAAGAAAGTTAGTTGTTTCATTGACTAACACCTCTACAGTCAGAACACCTTAGTGTGTTGAATATGGAAATTTTGCCAGCATTTCCTGAAACTTATTTGGGAATAATGACGAATTGACCCCCAAGTCTTAAACGTTCCGTTTGGAGGTGGTTCAAGTACTTTTTATCTGAAACGACTTACACCTTCTTAGTAGTCAGAACTCTTCAAGTTTTTTTAATATGAACTATGTATTTGTGTTTTTTTTTTCCACTTATATTTGGAAAGTATCGATGACTAATGCATAAAAAGTTGGAGGTATTAAGAAAGGCATACCACTATCAAAAGCAATTAATCTAAACGATGAACTTTAATTTGGATAAAGTAATAGAATCTAAAAAAATATAAGTATAGTGAAAGTTTTGTTAGGATTAATATTTGTTGGTATTAAATGTACTTGAGCTTAATAACACAAAACAAAGCAAAATCTATTAAATATTTGCAGACATTAAAAGGGTGCTTTGAAATCTTTGATAATACAAATATTCTAAACCCGCCAGCATTTTCATTTTCATAAACTTTGAAAAGTTCCAATTACAATTTAATAACACTACTAGATAAGCCCTTATTGTAAAAAGCTTTCTGAATTCTCTAGTAAAGTTTCAATTGTGAAATATACTCCAAAATGAATTATTTATCCATTTGAAATTTCATCTCTCGAGCGGTCCCTATTTGACGCACACCGTTCCAAGGGTGTTCAATTTTCATCAAATATTTATATAGGTGGCAAACATGGGTCTGACATTTTTCTCATTCAAATTGTCAATAATGAATGTTGTACAGAAAAAGCTGACAGCCACTGGCGACCTGACATAAGTTGTAATAAATTATTCAAGACGAAGACAGGTACTTCTACTTATATTGTCTATGGAAATATATTCTTACATACAAGTACTTTGTGTAGCTTTACGTCTGTGAATAGATGTTTTCGTGGAAGTACAAAGAAAATCACATTTCGGTCATCATACTTGGACAATAGTTTTGGCTAAAAGCGGTGTGTATTTTTGAAATAGTTTCCCAAAATGGGCATATGTTGTACAGGGTGTTAAAGGAAGTATCAAAGAGGACTTAACATTTTCATTGTATGTTTAAATCCAATTGACATTGATATCTAGGGAAATAATAATTGTATTTTCTGTTAAAAGGTGAGGTATAATTACCTTGATGCCAAATACTTAGGAGCACAAAAACCCATTAGCACACCACACATCAGCTCCCAACACTATATTGTGCTTATCGTCGTTCTTAGTTTCTGTACATGAGGCATTTGGTTAACTTTGTTCCAGTTTTGATTAATTATATCTTTAATAATTTAACCTTTTATTTGTGTCCTAACTGTGTTATACAACGCTGAAAATATATAGGTAATTTGCTCGCAAGAGCAATAACCATTATATGGAGCTATAGCCTCTTTTTGCACTTATTATATGTACATAGTTACATTAATTTAATATGTTATTTAATATAATATATTTTAAATAACATATTAATATATTTAACAATTAATATATTTTTTGCGCAAAACAGCTTGTGTAATTTTCTAACTTTTTATTTTTAATGTTGTACCTTCTTTTTTGTTATTTTGTTGTTTCTATATTTTTAGTTGGAATAATTTATTCATTTAGTATGAGTTATATAGACGGCTATCCATTTATTTGCGTTGTAGCTTAGGCGTTTAATTGCTTGTCATAACACCCCGTATGTATATTTGAAAACATCTGCGGCAAATAAACTTATCTTGGCGCTGTTCTGCTCGAGTAATATTTTTAGGTTAATTCCTTCTAAAAATACATGATCCTTTGTATCATCATGGTGTCACTAGGTGATATTATCTTTTAATGAAAATTTGCTTTTTGAATTGCTGTACCCTCGTCTAGTTGCGTAATATATAAGGAAACTATTTTAACAGCCCTTTGCTTTGTGGTAGTAACCCCTATAGACCGTTTCGGCTTGCGGACACCCATCACATATTTGTACAGTCTGCCGCTAATCGTCGTTTGATGAAGTTTTTAGAGCCAGTTTTAAGGCCCACTTGTTTTATTACTAGCCTCAACGACAATCAATTTGACTTTAAAAACCTTGTTGAGATTGGCCGATATGCGAAACAAAATCTGCCAACTTAAAGTTCCGCAATAGAAGAGATGAAAAAAGATTTTTATATTCAGCAAAGCTAGCAGATTCCTATGTAACCTAATTACAAAAACGTACATAAGTTAGGGAGCAACTATAAAGTATGCTAGATGGCAGCGAATAAAAAAATGACTAACTGCTTGATGCGGAAGCACGTACCTTGTTAACTGTACAGTACTATACAGTTGAAAAGGGCTTACAGTGTAACTCGTATAAAGAGTGTTCGGAGAATTCAGACATTAATGACTGGCAATTATTGTTTCGTGCTCGTTAGTACTTGTCATGAGCTTACGAGTAGTTGACAACATATTGTGGAGTATTTTTTAAAACTTCAATAGTAGGTTTTATTTTTTGTTTTCCGTCTCACTTTGCGTACATTTTGAAGGTGATAAAATATATATTTTAGGCTTTATAAAGCTTTTCTTTGCCTATAAGATGGCCGAAAATCTGTTTAACATCAGAAGTAAACCAAATTGAGATTTCGTTGAGATGGAGTTTGTGCAGAAGTGGACAAACTGAAGTTGCTAAGACGATCTGCCGTACTGGACGTGTCCTCTTATTTTAACCAACGTGACAGAAGCGCCTATGATTTCTTGAGACTTTGTTTACTTTACACATAGAGATTTAAAATAATATAAAGTTTGTAAATAAAAACATTTTTTTCCGCTGACTTTTTCTCTCGGTCTACTTTAGTTGCTAATTTTAATTCGTTTTTTAAAGCTGCAGTGATTAAAAATAAAAGATTTTGATATGTTTATTATTTTGGTGTGTGAATAATGAGTTTGAGGCATAGTAACCTATTTAACTGCTCCTTTGATAACAAATCGGATAAACAGAGACTCTCTAATATAATGTACTTAATGAATCATGAAAACTTGAACAATATTATACCGAACTTAGTTCTTATATTCGCATTTGCCTCAAAGATTTTGTGAAAAGGCGAGCGTTCTTCCGCTGTGTTATTTCCTCATACTGCTATCATCAAACTGATTCTAAAGTATTATGAACCCTTCAGGCCCTTGTCAATCTTAGTACTGATCTCTGACTTCAATATTACAGCTTTCCGAGGGAACATTAATAAGGGACTTATAAATTGGTATGTAGACTTAACATTATTGGCGAAGGTGTCGTTACGAGTGAATAATTTATATGTTTTAAAACCATTAATTGTCATCAATTGATTAGGATAAATTAGTTCAGAGTTTTTATCAATGTTATATAAATCCAAGTGCTTTAAAATTCCCTATACAGGTTTAGGTTAAAAATAAACTTCGACTTAAATATAATAATAAAAATTTTCTAAGTACTCTGAAATTTTAAGATAAACTGTAAAAGATAGTAATAAAGTTAAGAGAAATATTGAATATCCAAATCATTAATGTCCACTTCAGTTAATGTTTGTTACTCTATCCTGCGTTTATACACACCCCTTTTATTTGCACTTCATAACTTAAACAAAACACATCCTGCCAGACAGAGACATCAATATGTCTATTTCTGCGTCCATCTCATTCATTTCCATATGAAAGTGGTTTTGTTTCACGTGCACAGCAATAACACGTTTGACCGGATATTAATCAGGCAATACCGTATTTCAGGGTGGTGTGTTTGTAAAGCTGTGATCACACTGGATTATCAAATTGTATGAAATAAGTAATATGTTTCCTGTTTTTCTTTTATTTCAACGATTTTAAAAAGGGAACGACATCGTCTAATTAGATGTGTAAGATATGGTTTCATTTAAAAAATAATTTTAAAACTGCATTATCTAGGTATAATTATTATAGCCTAGATTTCTTCAAATATGAATATAAATATTAAAACAGCATTTAAATACATTAAGCTCTAACACTCACAAAATATTTTACAAAAACATTAGCCAAGGAGCAGGAATCAAATCTTCATCTCTCGCATAAATATTATACACCACAGAGGATTAAAATCTGAGTTAAATTTAAATTTATTCCTTTCTTGATCTTCCTTTTATCTTCATTTGCATCTCTAAAATGTTCAAACATAGTATCGATAAGTAAACATGAAGGGTAAAGACGTGATGAGCGTGCGTAATTATTTACTTGAAAATACTTTCCATAAATGGCCCCTAAATAAAGAGTTAAATGTAAAATAAAATTACACAAAAAAAACCGGTGTCGGACCCGTTACGGCGAAGTAATATGGTCAAACCACGGTAAAAAGGCCCTACTGTTTAGGAACGGCGGCCATTTTAAGAAGTTCGGATGAGTTTATATATATTTAGTAATATTAACCTATGTAAAGGTCCTACAGATATAAAAGTAATTTTCTTTGATAGCTAAAAAAGTTGACATTAAGATAACACTAAAAAAAATTCAAAAATTACATTAACACCTTTAAAAAATACATGAGACGTAAAAAGTTAAAAAAATTTGGTTGTTTTTTTTACTGTTTAAATGTTTTAAAAAGTTTTGACTTATGGTCTTTTATCTTTTTTTATTTATTTTTTTGAAGAGCTAGGATATTACCTAAAAACCAATGTCAAGACAAACAGTAAAGGAGTTGTGACTATTTGAATATAATGAATGGTGAAAAGTCGTGACATATATTTTTTAAATTTTTATATGTTGTCATTTATTAGCAATAAGTAGGTATATAAACTGTTCCGTTACTGACTAAGTTAATGAAAGATAACGTACAGCCATAACAACTGCGCGTAGAGAGCTGAAATTTGGAACATGCATTCCTGAGAGGAAATATAGGATTTTTTAGTTTGTGTGAAAAATCTTATTCCTTCAGTGCACTGATGTGAAAGGTTTTAATGTTACGAAGTTGCGAGAAAAAGCTCGTGTAAAATAAAATTTAAAAACACAAAAAACCCAGTCTTTTATTTTATGAAAAAATCGTAAAACTGGATACATATTTTAACCACTTAGCAAGTTTTAGTATTTTCTGCTTTTTAATATGTATGTCATATTGCACCAATATGAATGCAGCTTTAGGGTGATGAACTTCTCATCGGTTATGTGACCAAACATATCACCATATAAACATATCACATATCGTTACTTTTATGGGGTTAGCGCCTAATGTCGAATGTCGTTAACTATCAGTTTACATTACGTGTTAATGGGCTTTCGAGAGATCTAATTTTGGAGATGGATTGGTTCGTTAATAGGACTTGAAAAATTAGATTCGCAATTACGTTCTATGAAACGCAATTTACACTGTCGATAAATTCATGTGCCACTTGTTGTTATTTGTTTAGGGTTGATTAGGGTAAAGTGTTGAGATGAAGCAGTAAAGCCGTGTACTTAAACTGTTTTGATTAAGAAAATTACTACACTTCTAAACTTATTGGAACTGTTCGATCCAGTCTAACGATTTTTAAAACCTCAAGTAAAATAATCCGATACCCTGAGAAATAATTGTAAAAAACTGAGAATGGACTCTAGTTAGCGGGTCAATTTTTAATACCTTTACTTCGAGACCTCAAGCTACTATAGATTGTTGCGTACATAAATTAATAACCATTCATAGTCACTGACTGTTAAATATGAAGTTTACACAGCAAATCCTGGCACCCCACGTTTAAATCGCCCTCAATGATACGACAACCTCAGTGAACTTTGAAATTACAGACTCAACGGGTTCGACAAACATTTCCATTAGATTTCTGTCAATATGACACTTATCCTCTAGGTGATAAGGTTAACAAGGCACTCGACTCACAGGCGATAGGAAAACTGAGTTCCTTTCTAGTACTTCTCAGTGTAGGTACTTCCGAAGCAACGCTAGTTAATGTCTACTCCTACTCCTGTGGAACTCCTAGCGTTCCCTTAGGTATGTAAAAGTAATCATTGTCCCGGTTTCGAGTCCTCTAGATCGAGCCCTTAGTCGCTTCAAATTAAAACGGCATATACGCAAGAAAGTATCGAAAATGTAATTTCGAGGTTTAGGTAGGTTATTCATTTATATATATTTTTTTCTAACAACCTTTTTTAAGTGTATATAAGAATAAGGTAGATTTAACTTGTGGTTCTAAAATTTAAGTTTTATTACTATAGTATATGACGACCGGCTGGTGTAGAGGTAACATACATTTCTTCTATGCCAGAGGTCCTGGGTTCGAATCCCGGCGGCGACGGATATTTGTGTGATGAACACAAACATTAGTCGTCAAGTCATGGATGTTTATATGTTTATTTAAGTTTATATTCTAATTTTAAAAAAATATTTGTATTTACTCAATATGTATGTTTACATATTTCTAAAGTATATCAGTTTTCTAGTGTCCATAACACAAGTTCTTTGAGAAACTTAATTTAGGCTGGATAATGTTGTGTGAGTGGCAGAAATATTTATTAATCTATTTATAGTAACGTTCTAAGTTTTCACAATTCATTTTATTCTATTAAACTCGTTCTTAACTGGATTTTATCTCGTTTGTTACTGGAACTTTCGATTCCTTTTCAAATACAATGATCACGAATGTTTATTTATAACCAAATATTATTTGTAATTTACTCGTTACAGTGAGTAACATATGAAATAAAATATAAATTAATTCATTATCAAGAGAAATATTCCTAGCCAATGTAAGAAAGAGAGGGAATATAGCTGTACAAGATGAAGTTAGAAGTTTCTAACTTTGTTAACTTGTTATTTATGCGCAAACTACGAGTAGTTACCTTACTTAGTACCAAATATTTAAGTGATGTGACCTGATACCGAAATTAACAAATTAGTGAAGATAAGACAAGTTTTACAGCATATTGCGCATCGTTTGTACAGATTTGGAATAGACTAGATAGAAGGTTTAGAAATAATAAAAAAGACGGATGGCGTCACTTTATTTTTATTATATGTAACGTCGTTGAAATTAATTGTAATAATAATAGTCTTCCTTTAAAACTGTGAAAGGTTATAAATATGTAAACCAAATAACGGCTCTGGTGTAGTATCTAAGTATAGACGTACTCGTAAATATCAAAAATATCGATAGTGATGGTCGAAAGTTATATTTAGGTGGGTAAAATAAATAGGTATACTATGGGAGTTGAAAGGGCTTCAGTTGTTTCGTGAGAATTAAAAAAAACATTGTAACCGAGACATTAACCGAAAAAATCCCATAATATTGTCTTAAGTTTTCGCGATTCATACTATCCAATAAAACACTTTTTAACCGGATTTATCGCCTTTAATTTATGTTTTACATTTAACTCGACGTTTCAGTGTCTTTGCAGACCCCGTGGTCACGAGCGACTGAGGTGACACCTTAAAATGTAAAACATAATCAACCGCGAGAAATCCGGTTAAAAAGTGTTTTATTAAAAAATCCCACTTTTTATAAGCTTTATTTTCGCTTCACGAGATTTTCAATTATTTTTCTAATGCGTACTCATATAATAGCGTAAACTCATATTTTTATCATATCTTCGCGATGAGTATTCTCCTTTCCAATGTGAAGCAGGTATTTCTGAGTATCAAATGTATGAAGATTTATGAGTCTTCGCCGTGAGCCATATCTACGTTTGTGCGTCTGATTGAGTGCGAGAAAAGGTTTATAAGTTTTCTTAGAAACGCTAGAGGCTGATTGGTAGCTATTATACAATGTGTAACATAATGAAGAGATAATACTTAAGGGGATTGTATGTTTGGTGATGTAGTTTATAAGTGACAGTAACATAAATTTGTTATCCTTACGGTTCGGCCGAAAAACAAGTTCAAAGTTCAGATCAAAATAGTGTCAACCCTAAAAACAGCTGTTAGCTTTTGATGAAATCTAATCGATAACATATGGCGTAAAAATAAAGTGATGGGTAACTAAGACAGATACTACAAAGTTCAGCCGGTGCGGGAAAGGTCATAAGGTTGCGACACAAATCTTGTTTTAGCTTATTAGATTCACTAGGGTTGTCAGAATATCAATTTGTATGCAAGTCTAACCAGCACTAATCATGCTAATTCTTTTACTGTATATTCTACGTATAGTATAGAAGCTAAACCTTAAGTTTTATCTCTCTCTTTTATTATACGTTATATTATAGTACTGTATAGTACTGTTCAAGGTGCTTTTGGTGCAAGAATATGTTTTTTTTGTTAGGAGTATGTAGGTGCTGTAAGAACTTATATTACGTTAAGTTGGTACTATTTATAAAGTCATGTTCTCGGTCCATACAGTCATAGTGAATGTATAAAGATGATATAGTTATTGAAATGCTGCCTGTTTATATCTAAACTATTGGTGCAGACTTGATTCAATTTCTTAGAAACGATATCGGGATTTTCATTTCAAGTGGATGATACGTGTAGTCTATTGAGTAACTTGAGAGGGTGAAATATAAAAAGCCTTGCTGTGGTTTCTAATATAAGTAAATGATTTGGAATTAACCGAGCATGAGCTATTATTTGCACTATATGTTATTTTAATACATTTCATGTGTTGATGAAAATCTTACCTGATCTTGAACTCATTAAACATAAAATACTCTTAAAAATAAAACACTTTTTAACCGGATTTATCGCGTATATTTACATTTTAAATTTTTTAAATTTTTGACTCGACGTTTCGGTGTCTTTGCAGACCCCGTGGTCAGTCGCTCGTGACCACGGGGTCTGCAAAGACACCGAAACGTCGAGTCAAAATTTAAAATGTAAATATACGCGATAAATCCGGTTAAAAAGTGTTTTATTTAATAGTATGAATCGCGAAAACTTAAGACAATATCATAAAATACTCTTTGATAAAAATTAATATTTGACAGACAAGATTAACAGTCCCTGCTCTTTAAATTAAAGAAGAATCGTCATATCGTACTATTGAATTTATAAACATGAAACTATTTTTTCAACACACTTGCTCGTAAAGTGAGCGTTATTCTATTGAGTTTAGAACTATAAACTGGGCTATAAGTCACGCGTGCATTAATATATTATACCCTAGTGCATAATATAATGAATCCTACAAAGTTGAATTGTAACTTTGTGCAAATAACATGCGAGAAAACAGAGCATATTTTATCGGTCCGGGTTATACACTAAATATTTTCAGAAACAACAAAGAGGTTTTATACAACTTCAAATCCATATACATTTTTAAATGTTTGCGCCTTATATTAGTAAAATAAATTTGTATATTAAACAAATTATTCACAATTTGGCTTTAGAAGGCACAGATCTACAGAAGATGCGGTTACTTATCTAACCGACTTCTTAACAAAAAAATTGGATAGTGGAACAAAGTGCCTTGGCGTGTTCCTTGATTTAGCTAAGGCATTCGACACTGTATCTCGAAAAATACTTTTTAAAAAACTAGAAAGCCTTGGTGTGCGTGGAACGTCACTGCAATGGTTTCAATCGTATTTTGAAAACAGGAAGCAGAGGGTACGCGTTGGTGATTGGTGTAGTGACTTCTCTCGTGTAAATTTTGGCGTTCCCCAGGGAAGTGTGCTGGGCCCGACTCTTTTCCTGGTTTACATAAATGACCTATGCGAACTAAACCTTCCTAACACTGAAACTCTTGCGTTTGCAGACGATACTGCAATTATTTTCTATGGCGAAACCTGGCATAAAGTCACTGATAGTGCAGAACATGGCCTTAATGTAGTGTCGTCCTGGCTAAATCGAAACCTTCTTTCATTAAATACCGCTAAAACCAAATTTTTAAATTTTAGTATCTCAAACCGAACTGCTCCTTTGAATACAATAAAACTAAAATTGCATAAATGTCAATGGTCCGATTCTGCTCCCCCTTGTGACTGCCCTTATATTGAGAACTTGAAGTCCATCAAATACTTAGGAATTCACATTGATGATAGATTAACATGGAATACCCATATAGAATCCCTAAAAGTTAGAATAAGGAAACTCAAACATGTTTTCATAAAACTTAGGAACGTTGCAGAACAAGACCTCATTCGGAATATTTATATGGCTTTATGCAAATCAATTCTTTCGTACTGCATAGTGGTGTGGATCAGCTTAGACCCACATGCAGACCGCATGTGGGTCTAAGCTGATCAAATTGGAGCGTGCTCAAAGAAGTTTATTGAAGATTGCCTTCAGGAAACCTTACAGGTATGATACAGATCTTTTATATAAGGATTGCAATCTGCTTAGGGTTAGACAATTTTTTATCATGACGAGCATTCTTCGATTCCATTCCATCTCACTAAAGCAAAAAAAAACAAAGAATCATTCTCAAAGATATCTAAAATGGGAAGTACCTCTACTCAAAACTTCTTTCGCTCAAAGATCCCAATTTTTGCCCATTCAAAGTTGGATTTAGTTCAAAACCTTAAAACCCGGTGCAAAAGAAAACTAAAAAACTGGTTAAGAGGGTTCAATTATTTTCAAACTGAAACTTTACTTAAATATCAAAAATAAAAAACAATTATTCCTTCATACACATACTGTCCCAATATTCTAACTCAATTCCTGAATATGACACTTTACACCTAAACTACATACACACATACATACATGTAGTACCTACATACACACCCATGATAAAAACTGTAGTAATTGAAATATGTTGCAAAGAAATAGCTAATTTTACTATTTTGTCAAATCGAAAATGTTTTGTACATATAATATTTTTCATAAGATTCAGCCCAGTATACTACTGTCCTTATATTATTAAATTCTACCCTCATCATTATAATAAAATTACAAATTGAAATGTTCAAGATCGATCAAATGGTGAGAATTAATTAGCTTATATACTTTATACCATACTTTCCTATATTATATAATACTATACCATATTAAGAATTTGGATTGGCTTTATTGTACATTGTTTTTTTGTGTTGCCTACTTAGACAACTTAACAATTTTATTAATGTGTGCTATGTTTATTATCTCTTTGGATTGTTTGATTTGTGTCAATTTCATATCGTTATTTAAATCATAATTAGTGCTGCAATCTTTATAAAAAACAAGCCACCCACAACACAGGGAATCCTAGTGTGGGGGCTAGTGTGCTCAAATAATTAAAAAACAATACTTATTTTGTTGTAACTAGTTATAAGGTAAATATTGTTTTCTACATAAACTTAATTGGAGAAATTGAATAAATTATTATTATTATTATTATTATTTACAATCATTTGTCATAAAATATTAAAATATTTGCATTTACCACTCCAAATTAAACATTTTCACTTAAAATAGGCTGTATATGCTATACAGACATTGACACATTTGACGGAAAAAAAAACCTACGCGCATGCGCGAGGTTCGGCGCCATTTTTCAATCACAATTCACAGCTTTGTTATCAAGTGTGTTTGTTATTTTATGATCACGTATGTCTGTCTTTTACTCACAGGTGTGTTGAAAAACGTCGTATGTAACTCGTGAGCGTTGCTAATTACAGTCTCGGCTCATTATTAAGCCCTCGCCTGCGGCTCGGGCTCAAATCACAGCCTCGACTGTAATTAGCAACTTCGCTCACTTGTTACATAATATACTATTAAAATCAACTATGGAACAGTGCATATCTATTTCTGGTATTATATATTTTTTAGCGTCGCTTATAGTTTTTTTGATTTTTATGTAATTTTGCTAAAAATATACGTGAATCTGGTAATAAAACGATATGGCAGCCGTCCGTCTGTCACTGTCATTAAAATAACACTGTCTGTCTGTCTTTGACATCGATGTTGATTGATTCTGTTTGTTTTGTTAAAAATATGAAAAACTTAATTACCTATAGGTATTCTTTTGGGCAAATAGAATACTGATTGTATCGGAAAGCTGATATTGTCACTGAGCTACACCTAAATTGCATAAGACTGCGAAGAGTATTATGAAAACCGAAAAGAGCGCATTCACGAACACAGAGGAAACGCGAATGATAATATCATTTATATCAACAATATGGCGACCATCTATCAGTCACCTGTCAAGTGTACTTTTTTAAACAAGTTCAATCTTCTTTGTTAATGTTTTTGGTGATACCATATTTTTATAATTTCACTGTGAAATAACTTATTATAAAACAGGAAATATAATAATGTATGATTTTTCTGTGATTACCTATAATTAAATGTATCGAATAAACTAAAAAGAAACACTATACAAATTTTAGTATTTTTAGTATGGGGAGTGACGATTCTCTTTTATCCATCGAGTATAAATGAAAGTTTTTATTTATTGGTGGCTAAATCCGCATCTTACCTCAATCTCAAGAGATGGTAAGTGAAAATGAGGTCGAACGCACGAAGGGCCTGGCTCTTCTTAAAATGTTGGCGCAACACTACGCGGTAAAATCTAGTTCTAAAGTCTTTTATTCAAAACAATGAAGGGTAAAAACTTACGACTAATAAACTTTTTCAAATAATGGACTTTCTAGAATGAAAAGGTTTGTTCAAATCAAAACCATTGTTCTCGAGTTTATTGCACTCAAACAAATAAACAAGAAAACGATACAGTTTTTTCTGTTGCTTATAAATTTCTTTAATAGTATTTTATTAAAGTATTTTTGATAATTCTAATTGTTTTTATAGAATCTTAAATTAACAATGCGTGTTCTATTCATAGTGTGCTTATAGAAAAAAACCTATAGATTTTTTTATGTCAACAATTTTTACAGCGACTGCAAACGATGTTGACTGATTGATTAATTTAACTTAAGAACCATAATCATAACACGATATACTAAATGCGATATGTTCATTAACAAACAATATTTTCATCTTTCCTAAATGGATTATTCTAATAAAAGACGATGTTAAATATACACGAAAGACACGTTACTTTAGATTTGTTCTAGAACGGCTGAAGTGCTGCCATGCCATTATGCATTTATTTAGTGTAACATATACCTATGTGTTACGCTGCCAAACAAAATCCGGAAAAGAAGCGTACAATACTTTGGACAACGATTAATGGTACAATATGCTTTTCTGTGCGGATACAGGGTGACTGGTGGGTCACTTTTGAAATTCAAGGACGTGATAGTTTGAAATCATACATGAAGAGAAAAAATGTATTAAAAAATAAATATTAATTATTTACTAAGTAAACTTAACCGAAAGTTAAAGAATTGATTACGCAACGCATGGTTACGCTGGCTTTGGCAGCGATCCACGTGCCAGGTCACGTGCCGCGATCGACTCAGTTGTATGTAAAGTAAATAGTAACATAGTAGTATTTATTTATAGGGAATTCTAGTGAAAATTTAAGTACCTACTTTTGACGACCGGCTGGTGTAGCGGAAACATAAATTGCCTTCTATGCCAGAGGTCCTGGGTCCGAATCCCGGCGGCGGCGGATATTTGTGTGATGAACACAGATATTAGTCGTCAGGTCATGGATGTTTATATGTTTATTTAAGTTTATTCTAATAAAAAATATGTATTTATTCAATATGTATGTTTATATATTTCTTAAGTATATCAGTTATGTAGTATCCATAACACAAGTTCTTTAAGAAACTTAATTTGGGCTAGATAATGTTGTGTGAGTGTCAGAAATATTTATATTTATATTTATTTATTTATATTAATTCATAATTATGATCAGAGTCGAGTTCAGAGTGCTTTCCTTCAGTATCTAAAATTTGTTACCTTTAGAGTTAAAGAATCATTGAAATAAATGTAATAAATAAATGTAGTAGGACACCTTTTGCTTCTGTCTGGCTAGTGACCACCTATTAAATCCGCCGCCAATTATCACAGCTTCTGCGGTGATGTGCTCCGGCAATATTTTATGAAGAGCCAGTTTCTTTCTAAAGATGTGTTATTTTCGACCTCATCTTTACTTACCATCAGGTGAGATTGAGGTAACACAGGAAAGCTTTATGCACCATGAAAAGTAACATAATACTTTTCAAGATATTTAACTCTCTTTTGAGTCACAATCTCAGCCATTGTCAAAGTTCCTTATTGCTTTTGGTTTAATAATTAGTTAAGGCGACATATTGAAAAAATTCATTGACTTTCATCGCAAACTATGAGAGACAAGACGAGTGGATCTGACATTTTGATATGTGTAAATTCATATCTTTATCTATACTTTGCCTGCTCAAAAACATGATTTGATGATTTTGACTCGATAGTTTTATTTTTCGAAAACACGTCTAAAAACATACTTTTGTTAAAATTACTACGTAGTTATGCAATCCATATGCTTAGAATTTACTTAAATTCAATCTTCACATTATTGTTCCGACATTGGTTGCTCAAAATTTACATAGCATTTACCGTTATTTTTTTATCGATTTTTGAAACGATTTCAGTGTCTGAGCGGTGTTGATGTTGGCAATTTCTATGCAATACGCGACCTTATGTCGGCTAGTTAAGGTGCTAAGATTTCAAGAAAAAAACATTTCGATGTGTCGTCTTAAGCAGCTTTTTCTCACTCACAAAATAGACTTGTTTCACAAAGTGACCTACCAGCTACTTGGAAAAAGATCCAAGATAATATAGGAGTAAGAATTGTCAAACACAGGAAGCTTCAGTTTTATAAATTTAAAATGTTGACTTTACCTATCCTCCGTTGTCAATATTCTTATTCCATTGTCGTATAATAAAACAACTATTGTTTTATTATATGTCAATGGCTTATTGAGATAGTTTACGCCGTGCGCCCCTTCATAGAAAATGAAACTGGCCCGGATTGGATAATTTCAAGAATCTATAAGCACCCTTTAAGTTCCATTGTGTCATCATTAACAAGCTGACTTCAAAGCAAAATTTCATTGCAACAGCCAATTTCAATAGGGCACTGATTATATTAAAAAGCGTGTTAAAGTAAGTCATGACAAACTTTGAAAAGCAGTATTCCCAACAATCACAACCAACAATTACCATTTTCGTAGAGAACTCTTGCTTTTCTGTACAATTTTACCGCACTGTTAATTTTCATTGGAGCACAAAACTTATTAGTGCTGGAATGCTCTGGCATTTCAAAATGGCGGGTATTTCTCAGCTGCACTCTGTGGCAGGGCAGAAACGTGCTCGTGCATCCAGTTTGTCTTATTAAATGAATTCATCATCGGACATATTGTAAATAAAGGCGGGAAGGTTTGTGCATCTTGTAATATTCTTCTGTTATTTTTTCTCTTTAGCTTAACATAATAAAAGGTAAATATAGTTAATGAAGCGAGTTAGATAATTGAATATTTTTTCAGGAGGTACAGTTTTTTATAGGCTATTCCTTTGTGTTGTTTAGTTTGATATTAATCATGTCCCAAAGCCTTCTACTGCAGGTTATTGAATTGTAAAGCCCGTCAATTATCTCTGATGACTCCTCATATATTAAATATGGTCAATTGTCTCCGTCAAAACTCCGTCTTGCAATAGGAACACTAGACTACGTTCACCAAAACACGAGTTTGTTTCATAGGCCATGTTTTAGCATGTAAATTTGGACATCCTAGAGCCCCTTAAACTTTCATTTTGTAGGTACGATATGTGATGGTGATTTTAGTAAGTTTGAAAGTATTCGATTTGAATCCCTACTAATAAGGAAAGTCTCCTATCATAGTAGCTCGATGCAGCTTTTCAATAGGTATTCAAGGCAGAACAATGTCAAATAGATACAATTCTTTTATATAATTTTAGTTGGAACTGCATTTCAAACGCATTAATGAAAGAGATCAAAAAGCAACCTGCAGTCTCAGAAATTATTTATTACATTTATCAGTTATCGCTGCGCTCCGAATAGCGTACCGGCGCCAATTATAGACCAATAAATATTAAAGCACTTATAAGAGCCGATTTACTTCGGAGAACTAATAGAGCAGGAAACCATAAGGTAATTTAGTCTATGAAAATCTTTAATAGTAATTCGAAATTCGAATGCAATGCTAAATATGAACTGGCTTAAAAGAAACGCAGTGGAGTCTAGTATCTTTAGAAACTTTTTGCATTTCGAAGCAATAATCGCAAATTTGATATCAACCATACATAAAAATCTTGCTGCTAAATAGACATTTTTTTGTATTAAATGAATTTTAAAGATAATAAATAGCTTTTAAGATAGGGTTTCACATATGATATCGTTTGATGTAGGGAAGGCAGAAATAGTTTTGAAGCAGAAATATTTATAAGTGTTCCGTTTATTAAATTCTTTATATATTTGCTATAGATAAGATTATTTTATAAACTCATTTTATTTTATCGATTATATGTTTATAACTCTTTCTATCTGAAAAGGCTGGTTCTATTCAACTCAAACTTTGCGTTTGTAGAGCAATACCATATGATTCTGTAATTCCCACGAGAAAGGGAAATATCGGTTGAAATGGCTGCTTCATAATATACACAAATATATTGATATATACGATATTGAAATTGATATTGCATGCTTCTGTATCTATTCTGTAATTTGATAGCTTGAGGTATGGATAAACTGAGTGTATGATTATGTAAGTATGCTTGTATAATAAAAAAAAAAAAATAGTTTGTAAATAGTTTGGTGATTATTTATAAAAAAATAATCTCCAATGTACTTATGTAGTTCGAGATGGAAGACACATTCATGCTATCCCACAGGGTATTATTATTATGACATCATATTATTTATACCATTCAAATATCTATACTTCTTCTATCTATCTTCTATACTTATAATAAATCTGTAGAGAGGTCAATTCTGTACATGAAATATATTTTCAAAATAACTAATCGGGGGGTGATTAGTGATCAATACTGATGCCAAAAATGCAATAAGTAAAATTTTTGTCTGTCTGTCTGTATGTTCCTTATAGAAACAAAAACTACTCAACGGATTTTAACGAAACTTGGTAAAATTATTCTTCATACTCCTGAGCAGGTTATAGTATACATATTATCACGCTGCAATCAATAAGAGCAGAGCAGTGAAGGGAAATGTTGGAAAAACGGGAAAAGTTACTTCATTTTTTAAGCTTCCGTCGCGTGTGCAGCCTTATTGGTTAAAGCTACATAGAAATCATGTATGACAGAAATATTCTTAATAAAATTATATAAAAAATATCCCACAACAGTATATATCTATACTTTATGGTTGACTCACAATAACACGTGTAAATCCCGATACCTTAGCAGTTCGGAGCTTTCTGATTATATTTGTTTAATCTTGCGTTTATAATACTCTCACTCAACCCTAATTAAAAAAAATTAACATTATTACCTATTCAATAAAAAAAGAATCATAGAAATCGGTATAGAAACACCAAACTTATACATGAAATACGCTAATTACCCTTCGCGCGTGAATACTGAATGATATAGGGATTATTTTTGCGTAACGGTTGCCGCGCTCATCGCGGCTCGCGGCGGTAGGGTATAAAAAGGCGGGAGGCGAGCGCAAGCTTTTGCGCGATTTAATATAGATAGGTACAGAAGGAACAAGCGTTACATTACCTGCCAAATTTCCCCAACCAATTTTAACTTATTATCGAGGGCATAGAGTTCAAATTCAAGTAAAAAAATTTGACAGATTTGTAACGCTTGATGTACTGCCTTCTGTACATACAGAGATAAAATGGAAATCAAGGTTTTGTTTATTTCATGATCGTTTCTGCCTCTTGGAAGTCAGAAACCGTAGATTTCTTTGGAATAAAAAGTAACGTATGTGTTAACTACTATACCAAATTACATTAATATTGGCTTAGCCGTTTGGCAGTGAAAAGCAGCCATACATAACTATAGGTAGTATTGTTGTACACTGATAAAGGCTGGATGGATGGATTTTTGCTATTCTTTCACGCAAAAACTACTTAGCTTTACCTAGAATAACAATAAGCTAAGTATAATTAATGAAGATATTGCATGAATTAAGTAAAATTGAAGGCATTAAATAAAACACTTTTTAACCGGATTAATGGCGAATAATTTATATTTTAACTCGACGTTTCGGTGTCTTTGCAGACCCCGTGGTCACGAGCGACTGTTAAAATGTAAATATACGCGATATATCCGGTAAAAAAGTGTTTTATTTAATAGTTATACATAATAGTTATCGCGAAAACTTAAGACTATATTAAAATTTAAGGCACTTTGGCACCCGATTTGTTTATAACGCTATGTGCCTTTGTAATGTACCTAATAGATAGTTACCTATGTTTGTGGTAAGGAGTTATACATATTATATGGGCCAAGATTCTTCATTTTTATTTTTGTTATTAAAGATAGTTAGGACCTTGGAGAAGAAAATAACCCACTCGAAATACTAATTCAATACAGACGAAGTCGCGGGCATCATCTATGTAATATACCTACCTACCTATACATTTTCACAAAACCTAGGTGAAACTGCGGATCACTGCTTTGTTGTAACAGTTTTTGAAGTAAGTTTATCTATCAGTAACGCTTTCACAGCTAAACTACTGAGTCGATTTTGACGAAAATTAGAATAAGGTAAGTTTTAACTTCAAGGAGGATATTATATAGTATTTATTCAACTCTAATAAACGGTATCCACGCGGACGAAGTCGCGGGTCACAGCTAGTATAAAATAATTTTAAAGTCTAAAATATTAAAAATAAAACTGTACAGTGTTTTTTATAGAACGGTGCTTGCAGATATGTCCAAGATTATTAGTCCAACTTTTGTTAATTTTTGACGACCACTTTGGCGTTGGGGTAGACCTATCTGCCTCAGACGCCAGTAGTGGTTGCGGGTTCGATCCCCGCACGGAACAAGAAAAAAAAAATGTTCCGTGTCTGGGTGTTTATCTATTTATGTATTTATATTCTAGGTTTCCCCCTAGTTCGCTACATGGTATCCCATAACACAAGCTATGCTTACTTTGGGGCCATGTAGTTGGTGTGATTGTCTGGGGATTTTATTTATTTATTTATTGTAGCACTCGCGTTCGTAAGTTTTTACCTAAAGATATCAACTATAAGAGAAGTTTCGTGTCGACCTATCTATCGTCTTCAATATTACGTCAATCCACTCACGGAACTTTTTTTGGCACAGTCGGACAGAAAAACCTTAACCTTTAACCTTATTATTTTACCTTCTTGCGGAAAAACATGTAGCTGTTTCTTGGATCTCAATAATAGATAAAAGAAGAGTTTCTGAGACTTCCTTTTTTGAGAAATTTTAGTTCCATCATTCTATCCAATTCCAATTTATTGTGAAGGATGGATGGATGTTACAATTTATGATGGATGGATGGATGTTACTTCTTATACTACCTATGTTAAATTTTTTTTTACTTTACTTTTAGCTATTATTAGTGTCAGGATGCGTACAGGTGATGACTTTAAATCTGAGCTGAAACTTTAAAATACTGTTGATAATTTTCAACAGAAAAAAAGAGCATAAATTCTAACTAGTGTGATTGATACTATCCAGACCAATTTATTTCATATGATTATGGCAATCGTTTGACTTTTATTAATTTTTGAATCATTTACAGTGTATTCGATATATTTATGACAGTAATACACTTCAATATTGGCATTAAGTGGCATTTTCTAAGCTGATCTTATGTAATCTTGTCATGGTTTAGGCAATCCTTTGTTATCATAGCAAATAACAAAGGAGCAAATCTATTGAATTGATATTAATCCTTTTCAGATTTTGGGCTCTTTCGTTTCGCGCACTTTTACTTGTTTCTTGAACATTACTTTTCTAAAAGGGAAGGCTGTCAAAAGTCATGCCACTAACGAATGTATGCAAAAATATTCATTTTTATGTACCTATTTATTAATATTATTGTAAAGTAAAATATTGTGTCCTATACATATAACCTAGCATAATGATTTATTTTTAGAAATATGCTGAGACTTGCCTAATAAATAAACTAATAGCTTTAAACATTTAGAAACATTTGAATGCAAACATATGCAAAATAACCAAATAAACCAAAATTAATTGCAACGCGTCCATCCGACTGCTCATTATTCATATGCGCCCGTTTTGTACACAATACAATAATTGATCACTTGCCTTATAACCTAACGTATATATTAATAAAACCTCATTTAGTACACCCTAAACACGGAATGTATTAATTTACAGACGAAATCCCTTTCCGAATTACTTTTACCTTCGACCTCGTTATTTACCATCAGGATTTTACGCGATTCATCGCGAAACGGATTTTACTGCGCTTAAAATAAGAAATATATTTACGTGATTACGAAAAATAGTTAATCGGTATAAAATCGAGCTAAATAGTATTTTATGACATAAAATAATACTATTAATGTTTTTTACAACGGGGCATCTAGATACGGGGCACCATAGTGTCGAAGTAGGGGAAACTTTAAATATAAATGCATATACAGGGTGACTGATGGGTCACTTTCAAAATTCGAGGACGTGATAGTTTGAGATCATACGCGGAGAGAAAAAATAAAATAAAAAATAAATATTAATTACTTGCTGAGTAAACTTAACCGAAAGTTAAAGAATTCCTTACGCAACGCATGTTTACACTGTTACGGACGTTCGCACGGCGCTATCAACACAGTGGTAGGTTGATATGGACGGCTTCACAAAAGGTCGTCGACCTAGTAAAACTCTTTATTCATTTATAGAGAATTCTGCTGGAAAATTAAGTACCTATTTTTTTTACACAATTAAGAATATTTCATAATTCAGAATTGAGTACAGAGTGCTCTCCTTCAATATCTAAAAATTGTCAACAGTCACCCTGTATAAATAAAATCCCAGATCCGTATTTATGTTCTTGTTCCGTGCGGGGATAGAACCCGCTACCTCAACGACTACGTACCAATGCACCAAAGTTTTTGATATGGAAACCAGAAAAAGTAAGGAACATTGAATTGACCACATTGAATACATATAGACTAAAAATAATCTTATAATACATACATCATGAGATATATCTCGGGATATATTTCTTATTACAGACTAAGCCCGCGTTTGACCTCAATCTTACCTGATGGTAGGTGAAGATGAGGTCGAAAATAAAAGCATATGGGCCTAGGAAACAGGCGCGGTCCCAGGTCACAGGGGACATGACCCCCCCCCAAAATCATGAAAAGATATCATTATAAGAAAATAAGCTAAAAAAGATACTTCTGATTAAAAAAATATTAGTTGTGACCCCCCCTAAAATTCAGATGTGACCCCCCCCAAAATTTCAGTCTGCGACCGCGCCTGCTAGGAAAGAACTACCTCTTCACCGCCGGATCGGTAATGGTCGCTGAAGGGTGGTCACTGGCCAGTCTGACCCTGACGGGATCGTCCCACCAAGCGGGGGTAACAGCCCGTTCAGACATGATCCGTTTTACTGGATACCTTTTTTGTATCGTAAATACGTATACTGAATACTGTGCCATATGTGAAGTCGCTCATACAAATCCATGCGCTATCGATGAAAAAGTTACGTATCCGGTAAAACTTATCCAGTAAAACGGACCATGTGTGAACGGGCTGTAACTCGTATTAGTCGCCTTCTAAGACACGCCCAGGGGTGGTAGGGCTATTCTAGGTCTACCCTACACGCACAATCATACAAACTATTATTTTGAAATCAAACCTGCAATCTGTTGTCTGTTGTATAATAATAATAATAAACATTTATTGACAGACACAACACATAGCAATAATTTAAAGACAAAGATCACATAAAACAAACAACAACATAAATGGACACAAAGTACATCACAAGAGGACAGATTCACAAAAAATAACAACAAAACATTACAACTATTGCCAGTGTTGAGCCGGCCAAAAGGTAACGACTCATCATAATGTTGCGACTTATCTTAACGATGTTTTTCAGTCGTGACCTCAGGATAGACGCCCGCCTTGTATTTTAGGGAATTTAATACCAAGCCCTATAGAAAAAATAGAAAAGTACAGCTAAATATAATGATAAATATGTTATAATAATTATATTTTTTTATTGGTGAATAATATGATAAATATGACACGATTAAAATAAGATTAAAAATAGAAAATATAAATATAAAGAAAAGTATAAGTATGTAAAAATAATTAAATGAAGTCCTTTCTTTAAATAGGTACTTAAAGGCAAAACATTATGAAATTGTATTAAAATATTGTAATTCATTATAAATTAATTTAATTTATGCCACCGATTGTAATTGTTTTTCATTATTTGAAAAAAAAGATTTGAATACTGACCTAAATGTTGATTTAGATTGTAGTTTTCGAATGGGTGGAGGAACATCGTTCCAACATTTGGTGGCACTAAATTTAAAACTACCGCGGAATGCTGCAGTCCTGTGTTCAGGAACAGATAGGAGATGACTACACGATCTGATATGCAATTTGGAACGCCATTGTAGTTTTTTGTAAAGATAAGTAGGTTTCTGAGTCTTGATGATATCGAAAAGGAGAGAGGATAATAAGAGTCTTTGTATCTAATAATAAGACAAATCTAATACAACCACTTGTGAACTCTTAAAAAATTATGTAGTACTATAAAGCTGGATAAGATATTTTTTCTACGAAACAAAAGTACATAATTTTACACAACACTGCATAAGTCTCACTATCCTGCTGAAAAGTTACTGTTTTGTTAAAATTAAACAAAGTTTGTTTCCACGGCACGCGTTGTTTGCAGTCGTAAATGTCATGGACATACGGTACAAGGATAAATAAGCTTTCTCAGTATAGACAGAGGGTAGAATATTATTTTATAATATCTTTTCGGATTATACGTGAAACTAAATCTAAGGCTCTACAAATATTTTAGGTATTATATATTAGGACATTTGGAGGTGGGATTATATTTAAATGGAAACGGCTGTAAAACAAGTTATGTTTAGAGCTAACTTGATTTTTAAGACTTTTCATTCATTTATAATTTGGGTGGAAAATCAAACATTTACCAAACTACATTATAGCAATAACAGTTTCATAGTGATTTGCTAATAACACAAGAATGAAACTACATAAATAACTCATGCTTACAATTTAATTTTCTTTTTGTAAACTCGTTTTTATTTGACGGCCCGATTCTGTTCGAACTTTTAACATTATGTACGGTGGCGTGCATGTTGTTCACCGATGGTTTTCCTAGCGACGTTGTATATGCAGAATACTATCAAAATATCATATGTTAACATGTGGTAATTACAGAATCGGTGTAGCGTTAAATAAAAGTTTTCTATGCCAGAGGTCTTAGTTTCTTAGAATCTCCGCTGTGGTAGATATTTGTGTAATTATCGCTTATCTTTTTGCAGTGTCATAAGCTTTCAAGTGTATTGATTTATTTAACCATTCACATTGTTTCAATAAATAAAATAAAATTTAGGCCCGATAATGTGGGGAATATAAAATTTTCATTTTCCCAAAGATAGAGTTTTTGCTATTGCGATAAAATCCTTGCAGACTTTATAAAATTCACAAGGTATCAATATAATAAACGTGTTTAAAATTCTCCAACCAGACGGTATTATAAATTTCGGAATAATCAATTTCATCGCCTAAAAAAATATTAGACATTCGATTCGACACGGTTCGATGTCTGAGGCTGCAAACTGGACGGCAGCGTCAGCGAGAGCGACAGCAGCGCGGGCAGCGACGCGGAGAATCTGGGCCGTTATCGATGCCAGTGGGCGCTCGAGCGATTTACCGCGGTTTCATACAAACTCAATACTTTCTATCGTGTCCCGAAAATCGCAGCCCGCGTCGCAGCCCGCGCCGCTGTCGCTCTCGCTGTCGCTGCCGTCCAGTTTGCAGCCTTACAGACCCTGTGGTCACCACTGCACAACTCGTTACAATTTCAGACAAAAAAAAATGAAGAATTTGCATTAGCTTTTGGTTGTAATTGTCATATTTTTGTCTAATGCCTATTAAGGTATCCATATTACATAATATTAAATGTTTTGAAGCGCAAAAAACACGTTTAATATAACATAGGCTTGCACGTCCATTCGTCATTATAAATTATTAGAATGTTCAAATGACTTGCTATACCTTTGTATAACAAGGGCATTTGTGAGGATGGATGTTTGTTTGTTACCCTTTCACGTTAGAACCGCTTGATGGATTACGCAAAGCGGGCTTATAACCAAATAGGGATTTTGTATCATGATTTTATCTCACAAGTTACTTTCCCGACAATAGTTGATATAAACAAAGTTGGTTAAACTTTTTTCACTGAATAATTCATTTTATAAACCATGCTGTTAAATTAAAGATAGTTTATATGTTTCGAAAATTACTTATATCCAAAACTTGCCATGCGAACTGGATATGAAGGAATTGTTTCAGTTTTTACAATATTATAAATACTAGGCACGTTTATTTTTGCTTAACAACGAAACACAAAATACCTACCCATGCTTTGGAGTTAAGGCTATGTTCAACGCTAAATTAAATAAAACACTTTTTAACCGGATTTATCGACTCATCGCTCGTGACCACGGGGTCTGCAAAGACACCGAAACGTCGAGTCAAAACTTAAAATGTAAATATACGCGATAAATCCGGTTAAAAAGTGTTTTATTTAATAGTATGAATCGCGAAAACTTAAGACAATATTATGTGGACCAGTACGGACTGGAAAGTGCAAACAAAATCCGGCAGTTAGAATGGTTAAAAAAACGGCAACCAGTCGCTCGTGACCACGGGGTCTGCAAAGACACCGAAACGTCGAGTCAAAATTTAAAGTGTAAATATACGCGATAAATCCGGTTAAAAAGTGTTTTATTTAATAGTATGAATCGCGAAAACTTAAGACAATATTATATGTTCAACGCTTCTGAGCGTTGAATACTGGCACCGTAATAAAAAAGCAAGTGCATTCTAAAATAGAATCTTGCTTAAATTGATGTCTTCTATCTTTGTTCTTTACGTATGTACCAAGAAGCAAAGTCAAACACCTGTTCCATCCGTCGTTTTCCAAGAAATAAAGCTCATTACAGACGGAGTCCGAGGTTTGTATTTATTGTGTTTCCGCAATTTCCTTGTCTTTGTTAGCCTCAAGATATAACTGACTTACGTGGTTTGAGTTTAAGGCTTAAAAAGTAAGCTTTTTTGGCGTGATATGGAGGATTTTTAATATTATATTTCGCTGTTTAAGACTATAAATGAGGCTATGAGCAGGTTCTGTCAATGACTATTCTGACGTTAACAACAGCTTGGTTTATACTTATTTCATTCAATAAGTTAAACCAGAAATATCAATAGGTATATTTAACCTACGCTTTCTACTTTACGGGTTATATTTTTCATTATTATTTGTCCAAAATATTTTTTATTTTTCATTTGTACAGAAGTAGGAATCATTTTTATTACAAATGTTTACACAGATATAGAGCACAATAGGCGACCTTATCAACAAAAAACGATACAAAATATGTTTCTAGGGCACCCGGAAGTTCAGACAATGACCGATGTGAGGCATAAAATGTAGGTAACAGATGTTATGTCAACCAAGAAAGAAAACAACAGCTTTTGGGTCCTAACACAATAATACGTTACTCTATCGCTTACACATCTTTCCACGTATGTGGCAATGGTGTGAGCTGAACGATGTGGGAATTAAAATGCAATCGACAAAGTAAACAAGTTCAAAACACGTTTCCAGCAGTTTTAAATTAAGCACGATGTTCCTCTAATATATGAGCTTAGATTAAGCCCTACAGCCTTAGATAAGAGTGTCGTGCCATGCAACTATTTGAGTGACCAATGCTTGCAAGAAATCCATTAGGACCCGTCTCACTGGCTTACAATCTTCATTCAAAGTCGACAGTCCAATTTCATGGCTTCAGAAATGATTTGTTCTAAAACGTAGTCTTAAGAAGGGTCAGAGCTTACATAGACCCACATACTTAGTATTCTTTCTTACTCGTCACTTACAAATGGTAGTTACATCTGGCATTATTTTTGCTTATTTAGGTTAGTTTATTTAGGCTTTTGTTTTTTCATTTATCATATTATGACAGCCACCCCAGAGTTTTCTCGTTTTCTCTTTTTTATTTTCTGTCTTTTTCACGTTTGTAATAAATTGAGTATACCAACAAATGCAACCTGTTTTCTGATGAATAAGTGACTAATTTATTTATTCATTATTATTGGTCGAGTGTTTTGGTAATTGCTTCCATGCTGGACTGGGAGCGAAAGAAAAACGTAGAATGTGACAGCTGCTTCTCTTCCCGGGCATACTGTAAAAGTCAGTTAAGGGACAGAGGTTTTAAAGGCGTTTTTGTGGGCTATAGGCTGACCCCCTGTCACTACATTAGTCTTTATCCATCTTTATAATACCTCCAAGTTTGTCAAACGTGACATCAGATGGTCTTGTAACCTCTGGTGTTCTGCCTACCCCATAAGGGATACAGGCGTGACGTTATGTATGTATGTATGTTTTGGTAATTTATTTGTTATTATCAATAAATCCGGTAATATCATCTTTTACACACATCACATAAGCTTCAAATTCGTGCGTACCAAAGCTGTGTAAAGAATCTATGTGTTTAGAAATGTAGGTATAACAAAACTGCACAGAAAACATCTCTTAAACACAAATGTGCAGCTAACCTTACATCCATTGCGAACTACATGAATGGCCAAACTTCAAACATTTCTCGGGCTATATGTTTACCGTGACTTTGATGACTCAGTTCCCTAACTTAAAGAACTTTCCAGTAAAATAACTTTGTTGGAAGGAAAAACAATTCTGTAATAGCGAGTACGAGTTGGTTAGTGCGGAAGTTTTTACAATCTTTTGGCGGTAGAACTTGCCTTTGGTACTCGTACGTTTTCGATCATAGTTTATTTAGTTATGCGTGTAGTGCGTTATGGTTTGCGTTTTTATATTTATTTTATTAGTTTTTATGAATAACCATTAGCTCATAGCCATAGCAGTGGTCAGTTTAGCAGCGCTTGTTGGATTTGAAAATACCTAGATTTTAGTATTTATTGTGTACCCAGCTTTTGGGAAAGATTAAAGGCCCTTTTGAAAAAAAAAGGTATTTATTTGTCAGAAACATTACTCACAAAAACATTTAAATATAAACACTTTAAAAAAAAATTGCGGAGGTCGAACCACGTGACTACTAGTTTATTTAAAAAGAAAAAGGACTCCTACAAAATAATGTGTTTTTATAAGTTTTTCATTATCTATCAATTATTTATTTATAACCCACCGCGTAAACGCGATAAACTCAGAAATATTGAGTTTTCATAAGGTTTTAACCATTAAACGGGCTGATTTATGATAGAGGTTTAGGCGCATAATTAATTCATTAATATCTTATATATTGGCATAACTATCACATACTACCTAAAATAATTTTCAAAGCGGATTTTCGCGATTTGTTATGTAGTCTCTCGGATGCAAGAAGTAGTGAATTTTTATATGAAATTTAACAATAATAATAAATCTTTATTTCAGACTAGAGTCCATATTTTGTTAGTTATACACTTCTTAGTCTGATATTAGTTTTATTGAAATTAAGGCAAATCACATTCAATCAAATTAATCTAAATTAAAACAAATTAAATTTATTTACTACTAAATGAAATGAAATTATATCAAATGAGATCATGTCATACTAAATAAAAAAAATCCACTCCAATTAAAATCAATCAAAACAAATTATATTATGTAAACTAAAACAAACTAAATTAAATCAAATTTAATTTAATTTTTTATCATTAATTAAGTCATTAATTTACAGAGTGGACGCCTCTGCGCGTAAGTACATCCGACCAATCCCTTATGTAGGGCCCATAAATTTTCTCCGCTAGGTTTTTAACTCGAAAGTATTAGAGCTCCATGATAACCATAATCCGCATTTCTTTTTAGTGCAAGAGTCTTTGATTGAAAATTCAACATAGATATTCACTATAAAAAAGGCACTGACACGCCTCTTGAAACAGATTTGTAAACAGATTTTTTTTAAACACGATACTATCTCGTTAAAAACATACTTAATTTATTTAACAAACCTAGTTTAAGCCTATGAAAGAAAAATATGATAAACTAATAATAACTTTTATGTGTTCAATATTAAGCATCATTCTTCATGCATAAAAAGTAATAAAACAATTATTTCTATAATAATTAAACATGAACTTACCTATTTCCCAACGTCCTTTAAAGTAAATCGTAGACTGGCGGTTAAAAGAGCATAAACTTAGAAATTAAAATTAAAATAGGTTGCTCCGATTTGAAGCAAATTAAATTATTCTGAGCAATTTATTTCAAAAGTGCGCCATCATAAATCGTGCAGTACAACCGCTGTTTTGTTTACAGGCCGCGAGCTGCAAGATGAAGCTGCGATGGTATTTGCTGCTCACTTTCTTGGGTAAGTTTAGCTTTAAGATAAGATTCTAGCTTTTATTTTTATTTTATAGTATTCAATTGTTCAGGACTCCGTAGGTAAGTACTTCAATTAAAAAGAAAATGCTGTCTATTTGCTTTCTTTCTGTGTATCAGTCTCCTAAGACCTTTTCCGGACAAATCCGTCAAGCTGAAATAAATATCTAGACACGTGGCAGCGTGTAAAGCCAATCTCAAGCAAAGAAACTGGCTAGCCAGCGCCAAGTGTAATATTACACGAACCACTTGGTGCCACTTTTGACCCTTCTATAACTCAAAACCTCTTTAACGTAAACACATAAAACTACATGTGTTTAATTATATCCATTAGGACATGTAGTAGCCCAAATTTCATGAAGCTAGCTCAAAAGGTTATAAAGATATGAAGGTCAAAAAGTCGTAAATTTTAGTATTGACTGACTGACATATCTATATCTGACATATGTATCTATATTTTATAACATCAGTTATTTTATAAAGTTATTCAACATTTTAATTTTGATAAAAACTGGCCAAATGAAATCTTACCTACTTTAAGATATCACATTTTCAAATAAGATGCAATTGTTTTAGGTATTTAATAAAGCAAAGAAGTAGAGTTTAATACTTTTCATAATGTTAATTTGTTCCTATAAATATATATTTTGCTTTTCCATAGAACTTGGCACTCGTTTAGATCTCTATTCTTTTTGTGGCGCAGCCGAGAGCCAAGCTTGACCGTATGTATGTTGGTATGGATGGAACCCTCGGAAACCTTTTGTATACATATTAGAAAAACATTGAATAATAGCTGTTGCGCGCGGTTTTACCCGCGCAATTTCGATTCCCGCGGGATTTTCGGGATAAAAAGTAGCCTATACGGATTCGGAAGAATTCCTCTAAGTAATGGTAAAAGAAATTTTGAAATCGGTCCAGTAGTTTTTGAGCCTATTCAATACAAACATACAAAAATACAAAGGTTTCCTCTTTATAATATTATAGTAAAGATTAAAAAAATATTCAACTAAGCAACTAATTCCTTCAAGGAACCAGAAATCTTAGTATATGCTATAAATATTCTCCTTTTAAAGCAAAGTGTCGACAACAATACCATACTAAACCGCAAACCATCAAAATACCGCCAAATATCGTCCCAAGAAAAACTGCGGCAACAAAACCTGGTGACAAAGTTCCCGAATAGTAAATAAAGGGTCTCCAGAGGGCAGTAAATATAAACTAAACTGAAGTATCCTTGGAAAAGTGTTGCCCATTCACAAATCAGTTATTGTACGTAGGGTCACAAAGGGAATTTATCGCGAGGTTAAAATAGTGCGTGTAGCATGTGTCTTCTTATCTAGGTAAATAGTAAAGATTTTGTGTTATGTTTGAACGGTCTAAACAAAGCAAGTTTCGCATCTACTAGTATGATGTGAAAATGTATTCTTTGCGTTGTATTGAATATTTGTTAGGGTATACATTCACACCAATTTATAACTTATGACAATTTAGGACTTGAAATATTAAATGTGAGCAAAGTTTTGGGTAGTAAATTAATTTTTATTCAAATTTATTTTGAATAGGTATTTTGTAATGAGTAACGAGTATTTAATAATTTATCGCAATTTATTACAAAAAAGCGATATCTTCCAGGTATCACCATGTTGATAAAAAATCTAAACAATTTAATTGAAATTATCGATGACAGAAAACAATAAGGACGTATCCCGTTAGAGGTCGTTACTAGATTAAACATATTGGTCTTATTTAACTTTTTCCTCTGCGTCGAATGGTCTCGGTCTATTTGCAATACGATCACATGAAATGAAAAAAAAAACTGATAGTATTTTGAAGAGTGTCTAAAATATTTATGCGGGATGCTTTTATGTAACTGCATTGCTTACGACATTTTAACAGTACCTGTGTATTTTTATGAAGACAATTGATTAGATTTGAGATATTACATTTTCTAGGGTGACAACTAGGTTCATTGTTAATTTTTGAATTTATAGGTAGATTAAGACAATTTTCCTGTTTCGTGCCGCTCACGACCCACTCACGGTATTGAATTCATAGGTGTTGTATTCAGTGTGTTTACGTGTTCCTACAAGTTTCCTACTCTTGATTACGTTAGTTAGAAGTCGTCGTGGCGCCGTGGTTACTGTGTGTATCTTACGATATCACAGGTTATGCAACGTTCGGCGCGGTCGGTACTTGGATGGGTGACCGCCGACCATTCGTTTCTCACGGCGACTTCCGTGCTTCGGAGGGCACGTTAAGCTGTCGGTTCCGGGTGCTGTATACTTGTATACAGTAGTCGTTAGGGTTTGTCAGAAGCCATATCGTCACCCTGAAAATTATGTGGAAAATTATGTGGTGGATTATGGCCTAAACCTCCTCGTCACCCAGAGGAGAGACTCATGCCCTGCAGTGGGCTCATTACACGGAGTTGTGATGATTATGATAATGATGATGATGATTACGTTAGTAAGTTTTTATAAGATTCAAGATGTATAATTAGTTATTTTTATTGAAAAATGTGTGTCTAATTTCGTGATTATAAGATAAATAATTAATAAAACTAGAAACGTAAGAACTTTCCTGAGATTTATTACTTTTCAACCGACTTCCAAAAAAGGAGGAGGTTCTCAATTCGTCTGTATGTTTTATTTTTTTTTGTATCTTTGTTACACGATATTTCGGCCAATTATGAATCGATTTTAAAAATCGAAATCGGTTGAGTACTTCATTGAGAATTTCAAATTATGGAAACAATATGTATGAATTCGCAGAATGTTTACGTAGATGACATTATAAGTCGGCCAAAGTTTTGACGTGAAGTCGGTTTTTGTAATGCTCTGCATGTGTTGATTATACCGAATTAATGTTTGCAGAAAAAAGTGTGTGTATGTAAAATTGTGACGAGAACTAGCTGGTCCTGCAAGGGTTTACTTTTAAAAAAAAATATTCCGAGAAGCTTATATTATCTTCAAGGACTTAATACTAAAATTGATCAAACTTGGTTCTTCGGTGTAACTTTGAGAGTCCCTTTTTATGTAATGTAACTGTGTAAATTTGAACTAAAGATTGTTCATTTCACGACCTAATTAATATTAATAGATTTTATAAAAGATACAGTTTGTGGATGGTAAAGAAAAATTATAGGTAGCTACTGCAAATATACTCATATAATAAGAAGCATATATATAAAGTACAGTTTTAAAATAATTATTGACAAGAGCCTTCTTTTAAGCACAAGGTGCCTGTATCAGAAGACTCTGTTCTTCAATTCTTTATATAAATCAAAAATATACATTTATATACATGATGTTTGTTATACAAATAAAAAAAAAAAACAATCACAACATTTGACTTTCTGTAAGTTTGTGTTGGTTTTTTCAGGGTTACGTCCTTATTGTTTCTGTCATCGATAACTTTAACATTCTTTCTCACTTGCAATCTATATCGTTCTTTTTTGCTTTTTCTAGTACACGCAGTATAAAAAAGTACTTTTCTGAGGATCTACAACGCATCGTTAGTTCCCCTGAAGACTCAAGGGCAGTGGTACCTACCTAACTCATATTAGCGCAAGTATAAACAATAAAACCTAAGTGGGTTTTTATCGCTAGTTAATTAAGAATTTTATTCATTGTTAAAATGATAAATAAACAAAAAAAAAATTTGCATCATCTTACCATCGTTCTTCGTTCACCTATTTCATCATTATGATCATCATCACAACCCCTTCGAAAGAGGGGGGTTACGAGTTTCGGCTCTAGGCGACGATATATCTATTGTAATACAATTATATGAAGTGTTTGTTTACACGCTTAACTCTGTAACTTGCATCTTTTTGCATTTGCAAACAAAAGTTAATTTATAAAGCACAAAAAAATGTTTCTACTTTTGTGCCTCACAGGCTTTGAAGCCATCCAACCGATGTGATAGTATTAAACTACTAAAGTTCACATTCAGTTTTTTGCGTAGTATCACATGCATGTGATTTTCGGGAGTTGCAACATAAAAAAAGGAACGTAGCAACAATTGCAAACAATTTGCAAATCCTTGAAGCAGTGTTCACCATAATAGTAATAAATAATAAATAAATAAATATTTCTGACACTCACACAAAATTAAGTTTCTTAAAGAACTTGTGTTATGGATACTAGATAACTGATATACTTAAGAAATATATAAACATACATATTGAATAAATATATATTTTTATTAGAATAAACTTAAATAAACATATAAACATCCATGACTTGAGGACTAATATCTGTGTTCATCACACAAATATCCGCCGCCGCCGGGATTTGAACCCAGGACCTCTGGCATAGAAGGCAATGTATGCTACCGCTACACCAGCCGGTCGTCAAAAAATAGTGAAGCTTAACTTTTACAAAAACAGAACCAAATGTTTTTCAAAACTCATTTTTCTGTAGCAAAAAGTTACGAGTCCCAAGTCAGTCATACGCCTAGTTTTAACTTCAAATTGTCTTGTTTATGTTTTAACAAACGTTCAAACTAGCTCGTAAACTACAAAGGAAATGCAAATTTGCAACTGTACTGCCCTCTTGTGTATCATCTGTTGTCTAAAACTAAGGAGCATGGAATTTAAACCATAGTTTGTGCGGAAGATAGAGGTTGTTTATTATGTGCTAACATGTCCTTATATTAAAAAGTGATTATTTAGTTTTTGTATTGCATCAAATTAATATTATTATTTCGAAAAAGTTGACCTGAACCGGTTTTTTTAATTTATTTTTACAATCTTGCTATATGAAAGCTAACTGTATTAAGAAACAATGTCTATTGCATGGCAATAAGACTGTATAATAAGTTGCCATCTAAATATAAAAATCTGCCAGTAAACAAATTCAAATCTACACTATTTAATCTATAATTGGATAAAATGTTTTATTAGTCAAGGACTTTTTAAATGACCAAACATTATAAATTTACATTTAAAAACAGAATAACAATATACTAAACAATTTATATGTTAATTAATTAACCTAACATTCTAACATTCGGATTTTTTTCTTTAATTTTATAACTAAATGTAACTTTTGTTGAAATTCAAAAAACATTTTGAATTTGATGACGTTTTTCTTTTATTGACTAATCGTAATTATTATGTGACAAGTGTTTCATTTGTATTTTATGTAACTTTGCAGCAGTATATGTTCGGACGATAATGATAAATATAAGACATATAATTGTAACGCTTATACTTGCAAATAAAGAATTTATTATTATTATGAGTGGTACTGATTGAATGGTAGTCTACGAGGCGACTACGACCGTAGTCATGATGACTACGACTAAAAAAAACACTTTCTTATTTTACCTTTATTAAAATACTAGGTAGAATTGGCTTTACCTACATCTTTGGCTACATATGGGATGCTTTATTAGATTATATTTATCGCTATCTGAATACATATAGCAGTAACGCAGTAAGTTTAATGTGTTATTGGGTCAGTGTGAGCTAAATTCACGTTTTAGTAACTAATAACTTAGTAGGATTAAATAAAGAGTTAATAGATAAAAATACTGAATATTAGCATATGAATTCAATAAATTTAGAATATTGTATGAGAAGGCCGTAAAATGTTACAGTAAGATATAATGTATATGGAATATTATGTTTTTTTTTTGGTACAGAATACAATACAGTGTTCATCATGTTTATAGAGTAATGTATAAACGTAATAAGTACTATGAACAATAGGTGCTGTGCACAATTTCCATTAAAATTGTTAAGTTTTGAATAAAAATTTCATACATACATACTCGTAACTTCACGCATGTATCCCTTATGTAGTAGGCAGAACACCAGAGGTTATAAGACCATCTGATGTCACGTTTGACAAATGAGGTATTATAATGATGGCGAGAGGCTATTGCAGTGACAGGGGGTCAGCCTATCGCCTACAAAAACGCCAGTAAAACTTTGGACTCTTTACTGACTTTTTCAGTATGCCCGGGAAGAGAAGCAGCTGGTAAATTCAATGTTTTTGTTTCGCTCCCAGTCCAGCATGGAAGTTGGACTGTTTAATATAAAGTGTACAGTCATAGCAGCTGAGTTTCTATACGAGACCAAAGCTTCACTTGAGTATAGTTGCAGTGACGACCGGCTGGTGTAGCGGTAACATACATTGCCTTCTATGCCAGAGGTCCTGGGTTCGAATCCCGGCGGCAGCGGATATTTGTGTGATGAACACAAATATTAGTCGTCAAGTCATGGATGTTTCTATGTTTATTTAAGTTTATTCTAATAAAAAATATGTATTTATTCAATATGTATGTGTATATATTTCTTAAGTATATCAGTTATCTAGTATCCATAACACAAGTTCTTTAAGAAACTTAATTTGGGCTAGATAATGTTGTGTGAGTGTCAGAAATATTTATTCATTTATTATTTATAGTGATGGTTTAAGTAAAACGGTTATCCTACTAAACAAGCTCTCATCAAATTAATCGGAAACTGATCAGTTTTCGTTTAACTGAGTGTACTCGATGCGTATCATTGAAACAGGAGTTCTGTGTACACCCAGCAACTCAGTAACCTTTGAATCGGCTCAAAGGCACAAAGGCATAGATCCTATCGTGTGTTTGTTTTGTTGACTTACTCGAACGTAACTTATGTGTTGAAAGGGTTGCTCCAAAACTCCAGTCTTATCGTTCGGTTCAGCTCCGTGAGAGAAAGGATGTGTGGAGTGATAAAATAATTGTGGTAAACTTTTTTGTTTGTTAAACTTGAGTTTGAAATTTATGGTTTACAATCATAGTCTGGTTGGTTATAATATGTTTCTTAACTCAAAGTACCAGCGATATTTTTTTTGTTTTGATGCGATTTTCATAAAAAAATACCGGGGTTGCAGAAAAAGGTGTATAAATAAGTCTTTAAAATATTCTATAATATGATTATGATTGTGGAAAATCCTGGAATTAGACTGGAAGATCGTTTTATTTGAAATTTTCATAATTTTTCTAATTAAATATCACTCTATAAGCTCCAGTTCCGCATGACAATCGGTCTCGGCAGCACACGGTCAACTCGCTCGGCTGTATATCATTTTGTGCGGTTTGTTTCAGGTTAACTCCTCACTTCGTTACTTTGTGATACTAGGTTTATACGTGTCCCTATATGTCCACAAGCCGATCCAACATTGTCCCAGTCCGTGTAGGGCTGGCTTAGAGTGGCCATACCGTCCCTGTATAAGCGTGTCGTTAAAGGTGACTTATTCAATCTCATTGCGGTAGTTAATCAAAGTGGCTTGAATCTAAAAAAAAATATTACTTTTTGATTTGATAACAAAATGACGTTAGAACGATACACATTAAAAGGCTGTTTGATGAAAAATTTTTGATTCTTATCTTTTAACACCTTTATTAAAACAGGTATAAAAATAAAGAAAAAATAACTCATGCTTGCCTGAGGTCTAAATGATAATCAAAACAAATAAGCATAAAACTGTTTGTACATCAACTTCCATTATCAATATCGTTTTATTCCCAATTTCATCATTTTTCTAATAAATTATCACTCTATAGGATACAGTTCCACATGACAATCGGTCTCGGCAGCGCTCGGTCAACTCGCTCGGCTGTATATCATTTTGTGCGGTTTGTTTCAGGTTAACTCCTCACTTCGTTACTTTGTTACTGCGAAGTAGCCTGATAGTGCCGCGTGCTATATATTTTTGTGGAGACTTTCAACTTTGTTTTGTTCAGTTGGTACTGTATTGTAATAAGCTTGCAAATGTTGTCATAAATGTTTTTTTAACTTTTAATAAAACAGAGTATTAACTAATTTTATTCGCAATATTCAGTTCCTTTTGATCACTACTCTTTCAAGATCCTGGACGTCTCTAACTTAACATTTTAGTGATTTTAATGCTATTATAAAAACAAGATCAGTACTGGTGCTTTCCAGTGAAAATCCAAGCACTGGCTAGGCTAGATAAGTTTAATTTTTCAATACCGGGGATTCGAATTTTAAATCTCCATCCATGGCACTTCAGTCAAATACACTTCAATCAAATACATATGTATTGTTAGTTCATAAAGGGACGTAAAAAGAATGTGGTTTTTCTGTCCGAAAATATTTAGAAAGAGTTTTGTTCTGAATTACTCACGCGCTTAATCTTTGTGGTGAATAAGTTAAAGTACAAGTAAGCTCCAAATTAAAAGAAAGCTTTCCTGAGAGCATTGTCCATCTGTTGCGGCTTACTGGTACATCTATAAAATTGATAATCGCATTCACTGACTCATTAGAGCTATTCAGATCAACATAAAACTAAAGGCTAGTTAATCAAAGTGCCTTGAATCTAAAAAAAAATATTACTTTTTGATTTGATAACAAAATTTTGACGTTAGAACGATACGCATTAAAAGGCTGTTTGATGAAAAATTATCGATTCTCCTCATTTAACACCTTTATAAAAACAGGTATAAAAATAAAGAAAATATAACTCATGCTTGCCTGAGGTCTAAATGATAATCAAAACGAACAAGTATAAAACTGTTTGTACATCAACTCTGTAAGTACCAACATACTTGCGCAAACTAAGTACGCAACTCCATCGCATATAAAACAGGATATTCACACAGCTCGCAACTAAGTTATCAAGTAAATTTTCCAGTTAAGTTAACACTAAGTTTTCACTAGCTACTGCGGTTGCACACAACGAGTGAGACGTGTAAAGTCAGCAGAAAAAGTCACTCGGCTCATAGGCTAATTCATTTTGACATCAAATAAAAGAATTTTGTTTACGGGTTTTTACAAATTTAGTAAGTAAAATGTATTTTTATTCGAGGTTTCGATTTATTGATATACGTGAACTATCAAAATCGTTGAAATTGCCAGTTTAATATCGTTTCTTATTAAATATAGTGAATATGTGAATAAATCGCTTTCAAGCAACTTCCAAAAGTTTGTCAAAAAAGTGTTAAGTTTTTGCATTTAAAATGCTCATTTTTAAATAAATGAAAACATTATTTAACATTGCAATGCTTCACTTTAACTGGGATTCACAATTTCTGAAAAGAAATTGGTCTCGGGTGGTCTTAGCTGCAAAGCTATACCATTAGATGGATCTACGTTAGCAATATAACGAAAAGACAAAAATGTGGTAAGTAATTTCGAGGCGTACCTTTTTCTCAGTGGAATAGCACTCGTCCGGCAAACGATAGGTCCCAAGTTCGAGTTCTGGTCGGGTGATTTTTATTTTTCTTTATCACATTTTTTTCATTTATTTGTGTATGTGTTTTTAATTTAATTGTTGCACGATTATGTCGTCAATTATGAAACGATTTCAAGGTTATTGTTTCATTTGATGGAAGATAATTCATAGATGGTCCCACATAAACTGCATTGAAATTGATAGATATATCAAAAATCAAAAAAATATGTATGTAAACAGACAATAGGCAAGTTTACGCAGATGACGATATTTCAGCCAAACTTTTGAAAAGGATTAAAAAATGTTAGGATTCATTTTGTTATGTTTATAATTTTTTTTTAATTAAGTTGTAATAATATGTGATCGTCACTTGAAAGGGTTGCAAATAATTTCAGTTGCCCGATGGATCCTAAATTTGTTAAAAAAGCTTTAGGTAGTAAACGTACTTGACTTGTAGTTCTAACCATACAGCTAGGAACTCTTTAAGCTTCGGGCATATGTAGGAATGTTTATTAATTAATAGGACTGTATGTTTACACACACCACTTAGTACCTATGTGTGTGTTTTAATTTTTTTCTGACTGCTTACAATGAAGGGTCTTATTTTAAAAATAAATGTTTACGTGTACTTTCCTGCTAAAGACCAATATTATGTCTATAATCTAAATTTATTTTTAAGTGGGGTTTAAGTGGTTCCTACAGACAGCAAAGAAATTTATCCAAAGATTTACATTTTGATTTATACATGTGATGGTAGAAAGGAGTTTAAATATTTAAGGTCGAAGAAAACAACCTAATCCAAGCAATTAGGTTTTTTTTTTATGAGGAGATTTAGGTTGCCATCACAGTTAACTGAAGAAGTTTACCGAATGGATTAATTGTTCTTCTTGATTGAATAAAAAATATTTAATCTTCTTAAGACATAAGAAAAAAATGTGATTTAAGAGGTTTTTTATTAACTACTATGAGTTGATATTGATGGCGCTATCTATTAATATTAAAGTGGGCTGTATAAATAAATTGTCGCAAAAGAGAAGAAATAAAAAAGTTAAATTGGAAAATCACCAGACAAAGAGGAGAGATGGAAAGAAGACAGAATACGACTTTTTAACCGTTCTCTTTTTGATGAGCTTCGCGGGTTGTTGGTATATGGTTTCCTCCTCGGCTCCGGTAGCTAAATATATTAGGACAGTACGCTCTTGTGTTCACGCGATCGGTTCACGGAGAGGTCTCGAACGTAAGTGTCAAGGGTTAGGAAAGGGGAAGGTGAGTAGGTAGCAAAATCACAACTAGAAATAGTTTACTCAAATCTTAATAGATGGCACCACCGAATATCACCGCTTCGATATTGTCATATTCTGAAAAAGATTTATGAAGAGCCAGTCCCTTTCTGAACCCTTGTGCTCTTCGACCTCATCTACACGTACCATGAACAAGTCACCTCAAAAATAAAAGATTCTATAGAAAAAACGCAAATGTATCCTCGTAGTCACTAACATAGGTAACATTTATACAAGCTTTATTTAACACTTTGAAACTTATTCAACCAAATAAAACTACGAGCGACTCGTGACCACGGGGTCTGCAAAGACACCGAAACGTCGTCGAGTTAAAATGTGTAAAAATATAAATTATACGCCATCAATCCGGTTAAAAAGTAGTTCCTTTTATTTAAATTATGAATCGCGAAAACTTTAAGACAATATTATTATTCAATCAAGGCAAGGGCTTTTACGTAACTTCTTTACGTCCGATAGAGCAATAGAGACTGTAGATTTATTGGAGTTTAAAATATTTTAAAATAACACAGTAAAGTTACTTTGCTACGGAAATATGAAAAACTCATTGGTACGCTTTACTAAGCGTATACTCTACTATAAGTCAATTTGCAATATGAACCTACTGTTGAGAATATTAAAATTGATATTTGTCTCTTCAAATAGCAGATAACTCTGCTATTCTTTTGTTTTAAAGATTGCAAAATATTGTTCCCCATTTGCAATCATTTATTATCCAAACAAAAGAACAACAAGATGTAAAATAAAGGAAAGAAGTTGAGTTTGTGGAAACCTCGCTCTAAAAATACTATTTCATATCGAGGTATCAGGCTTGTTTATTGCGGATTGATAGACTTTTCTAGACGCCTACGGAACATATTATGTACCATGTTGAACAAATAGACACTTTCGAGGTTCATTTCTGTATGGGTTAGGGTTTTATGAGCTTTACCGCAATTAGAAAAATATCCATCTTAACCCTTTTGTTAGCCAACAAATCTTAAATGAAATAGTCAACTGTATCGCAATGAGATTAGGTTCAAAATACGATGGATGTGAAAGGTAGTTTATCAGCTAAAGCTATATCTTATGTTTTTGAAAAGGTATATGATTTTAGTATTTTATTATTAATGCGATGCGTTAGTGGATACAGGTGCGAGTAGGAGGGTCTATATTTAGCAGTGTACTAATAAGTTACGGTAACCCAACCCAAGTCTCGAATGTAAGTGGGTGTTGATCTAAGTAGTCACTTTCATGTTATAATTGATTGAATCAGGCGTCACTTTGCGGAATTTTTTATAGTAGCTACTTTCATGTTGTTTAGAATTACCGAACCGTTCTCTTTTTTAATTATGGATTTAAAGGCTTTCAGGTTTTTGTAGCTTAGGACTTCAAATCAATCTATATACTAATATATAAAGCTGAAGAGTTTGTTTTTTTGTTTGTTTGTTTGAACGCGCTAATCTCAGAAACTACAGGTGGGATTTGAAAAATTCTTTTTGTATTTGATAACCCAACTCTTGAGGAAGGTTATAGGCTATATTTTATCCCGAAATTCCCACGGGATCGAAAGTTACGCGGGTAAAACTGCGCGCGGTGTCTAGTTTCATTATATAAATTTAATATCGGGTGTGTTAGTTGATACCGAAAAGTAAGGAAAAATATAGATAATGTAAATCACAGATGACACATCACTTTGTTTATTTATATGAAAGTGAAGTTTCGTTTATTAAACTTCTTCCTGTAAGCTCACATGCACTATGTAGGATCATTTAAGATAACAAGTTAAGGTTAAACTTTCAAAAAAAGGTAACTGCTCCAGTAACTCTAACTTCTAAAAAAAGTAAAAGTAAAATCCCCAGATTATCACACCAACTACATGGCCTTAAAGTAAGCGAAGCGTGTGTTATGAGATAACATGTAGCAAACTTGGGGAGCCTATGATATAAAATACATATATAGATAAATGCCCAGACCCGGAACATTTTTTTTCTTGTCCCGTGCGGGTATAGTCCGCAACCACTGGCGTCTGAGGCAGATAGCTTTACCCCATCACCAAAGTAGTCGTCAAACTTCTATGATAGTACATCCCGCAGGGTCTAATAGGTTAGCCACTCCCTTCATATAACGTTGGTAGCCAGTATTCTGCCTATTTTTATATTTTATGTCGTTTTTCAAATTAGTGACTTTGTCAGACCGTATGCTGCTCGTACAGCTTTTACCGGTAAAATAAGTGACATTATATCAATTTGCATAATCTATGTCATTATGCCAATTTACGGGTATAATAAAGAACCTCCAACGTATCTAATTCTTTTTTCTGTAATAATATAACTGTCTAAGTACCTACACAGGGTGACTGGTGGGTCACTTTTGAAATTCAAGGACATGATAGTTTGAGATCATACATAAAGAGAAAAAATAAATATTAATTACTAACTGAGTAAACTTAACCTAAAGGAAAAAACATTTCCTATTTTCAGATAAGAATGATACTTGGGAAGAAACGGAACTGAGATTTTTAACCCAGATTTACGTTCATGGAAAACGCAAGGTCCATTTCAATAGCTTCTCAAACAGTTTCTTCAAGAGACTATTTGCTCTGGCAACACACTAACCACGACGCGCCTGTTGCCGACAACAGACAACTTACAGTAAACTCAATGCGCCATTTTGAAAGTTTGGCTTAAACCTGTAGCTTAGTGAACTTTGAGAAATGATGCCTACTTAATTATACCACTAACAGACGTAGGCTTTAACTTGTTGTGTCTGGGGATAATATTAGTGAAGTGGACTGATTGGTTTAATGGTTTAAATCTTAATTAAAATTATAAAAACAAAATTATTTGAACTCTATTTAACATTTTTAACACAAAAACACTTATAATATACTTTTATAAGTATTTCATAATTGTTTTTATGTTCAAAAAAGAATGACTCGTGCCACTCGTGTGTGGGAGGAAGGCTGTCATCCTTCTTGAATATCAACATGTTTTATAATTAGCTCATTAACTTCGTGGCAAGTCAGATAATGCTAGGAAAATGTAGGAAAAACAGAAGGCAAGCGTTACATTACCTGTCAAATTTCCCCAACCAATTTTAACTTAATTTCGAGGGCATAGAGTTCAGATTCAAGTAAATTTTTTTGACAGATTTGTAACGCTTGATGTGTGTGCTGCCTTCTGTACTATTTTCCCATCCATTGAATTTTCAGAATAGTGAGTAGGTCTTAAGTGTTTGTAGACTGAGCAGCTGGTAAAAATGATTGATTTGATTCATAGCTGTCACTACTTCTGAAACTTCGAGATATTAAATCAAAATTGCAAAAAATGGAACTTTTATATTTGTGTAAAGAGAAATTATCGTTTGCCATCGCCATTTGAAACAGCCTTGTAATGACAATATGCCGCCAAGTTTTGTAATTGTGGCGATTATATGCCTTGGCACTACTTTTTATAACGAGTCAGTGACATACTTAATCTGTATCGTCAACGTTATTATCTCCAACCATTACATGAATTAAGGTCAGAAAAAACCAGAAATCAATCCATCGGTAAAAGCGCCTAAAAATTATGCGCCATATTGCTCACAAATTGCAGTTCCATATTTCCAGAATTTGCATCTTTTTGTGTGATTAGTTTTCATCAGACATGTTTTGGTAATTTTTTATCGGAATTTTATCGCTGTCCAGACAATATTATACATATATAGGGTTTAAACGTATTTTGCCGGACTGGGAGCGAAAGAAAAACTAAGCATGTAGCAGCTACTTCTCTTCACGACCATAATGTAAAAGTCAGTTAAGGGACAGAGGTTTTATTGGCGTTTTCGTGGGCGATGGTTGACCCCCTGTCGCTGCAATAGTTTCTATCCATCCAATGTCAAATACCTCCAAAGTAAAATGTGCCATCAGATGGCTGTATAACCTATGGTGTTCTGCGTGAAGTTATGCATGTATGTATAAATTCCATCCTCACCAGCACCTGTCATAAAAGCCTTCAAGTAGCAAACTATATGCGTCAATGTGATCTGTATATTTTTACAATTTGATGAATTCAATTTAAATACACGCATTAATATTGTAATCTGAAATAACAAATGCTTTTAATCCTAAAATTCTTATCGACATTAATGCAGAAAACAGAAAATCTAAAGGAAAACTTTTTTGGATTTGGACTTTAGTATCCTCTTTTTAAGAGCTAAAATGCTAGTTTCAGTTCAGCATAATTTGTTTATTTCTGATACACGTCATCAGCTGAGATTAAGGTCAACAGCTCACCGAAGCCGCAACTGAAATTTAGTTGGCATATTAAAAATATAGCTATCTAACGAAATTGCCAAACCTGTTTATTAAGGATTTTGAAAATATTTCTACGAGACTGCATATTTGATCTCTTAAGCCTTGTTCGGACTAGGCTAGTATTTTAGTCTAGTGGCGAGTAATTTAGTAGCTAAACGTGTCTGAACACCAAACAATTAGTCGAGTGGATTAGTAAGTAATTTAGTCGAGTCAATCCATTTTATTCTATTTTTTTTAGTAGTCTAGTAGCGAGTAGCACCCCCCACCACGCGTCCGTGCTCGCTAGGCCGCCGGCTAAACAAGTCCGAACCTGTATGTTTACGCTGAATCGTAGACTGTATTTTCATTAAAAGAAAATTCACACAACTTTCGGACATCCTCAAGCTATTCAAGTATTCGTTGGGATCTTCCAATGCTAATTCCTTTAGAAAACAATTAATACCTCCTAGGTCATTTCTTCTATTGATCCATTTTCGTATCCATAGCTTCTTTTTATTAATCACGCAAATTTCCTCATCCACCTCTTCTAAAATAGCCGTTACGCTTAGCTTTATCAGTTTTTTGACTTTATTACGGTGTACTTGCAGAGTACCACTGACTTGTGAGCTTTACTCGACTGTAATGCGAACGATTTTTAGGCAGTAGCGAATAGTTTAGCTACTAAATTACTCGCCACTAGACTAAAATACTAGCCTAGTCCGAACAAGGCTTTAGCGAGACCGAGCGTTCAAGCTCAAAAGCACGAGCGTTAGTCAAACGTAACGGACGCTTAGTAAAACAAAGACCGCTTACCTAAGTAAATCAATTAGTAAAAAATCAATCTACCAGTATAATGGCTTTTAAAAAGTGCACAAAGTGTAACAAGAATATAACTAAAACTAAACCAGGTTTAGTGTGTAGCAGATGTGATAAGTCTGTTCACGCAGATCCTTTGTGTGTTAAACTATCTAATAAGCAGCTGACTACCCTACGAAACTCCCCTGGCATCGAATGGAGCTGTGACGAATGTCTAAAAAACGTCTCCCGTAGGACATCCTACCTTGTACCTGATGACGAGGAAGGTGACGACGAATCTGAATCATGCTGTAATATCCAGACCTTTGATACACGTAAGCTTGTTCAGGACATCACTAGGGAGCTAAAAAAAACATTCAAGGAAGAAATTGGCAACTTAGAACAGTCTATGGAATTTCTTAGCGACCAAATCACCACCATGGAGCAGTCGATTAAAAAGCAAGATAGCGTAATAAAGGAGTTAGAAAATAAAAACAAAGATCTTCTCAACAAGAATAAGAACCTTGAGCTTAGAGTGACATCTTTAGAACAGTGCATGAATAATTATGAACAGAAAAGCTTGTCATCTTGCTTAGAAGTGGCTGGTCTCCCTAGCATCATCAATACGGAAGTTCCTAAAATCTTAGATAAAATTGCTTTCAAGTTGGATATGGACAGTAATGACGTACAATAATTTTCACGACTACCTGGATCTAAGGAAAAACCAGGTCCTATTCTTGTCGAAATGAAGACCTTATCTGCCCGGAGCCGATGGATTGCAGCTAGTAAAGAAAAACGTCTCACAATAGGAGCTCTAATACCTAACGTTCCCGAAGAAAAAGTCGAAAGTCGAGTGTACATTAGAGAAGCACTAACTAAACACCTAAAGACACTACTTTATACCGCTAAAACTCAGTTAGGTAAATCTTTCCAGTTTATATGGTGCAAAGATGGCAAGGTATGTGCTAGAAAAACTTCCGATAGCAAAATAATCTATATTCGATCTCTTCAAGAAATTAACCTTCTTCAAAAGCAAATAACTTCTCTAACCCCACAATAAACATAGTATTATTTTTAACTTTCCAACTATTGTTAACCGTGTATATATAACGAAGCAATGGCTAATGATAACATAGAAATTTTCGATTGTACTTCCACTAACGATTTCTTAAATCAGATTCCAAATGATCTCCATATAAGCATCTCATGTTTACATATAAATATACGTTCAATGATTAAAAACTTTACAAAATTACTTCAAATTATTCACGACTGTAAAATTGCTTTCGAAGTTATAATTGTCACGGAAGCTGGTATCTCACCTAATATTTCCTCACTATATAACTTACCTGGGTATAACATGCACACACAACTGCGCTCGAAAAAACGAGGTGGAGGCATTCTAATTTACGTTAGAAACCACTTGAAATTTACATTAATACAATCACAAACTAAAACCTTTGAAAACCTGACAGGTATTATAAAACTTGATTCGGAGACCGACGTGGTTGTTTGCGCAGTGTATAGACCCCCTCGTACAAACAAACATATCTTTGTAAAAGAACTGGGTACATACTTATCTATGTTTAGTAAAAAACCTAACTTATTTCTTGTCGGTGACACGAACGTAGATCTGAAATGCATTAATCCACTTAGAAGCACATACTTAGAGACGCTGAGCGAGCGCGGACTAATGTGTGGTATATCTGATTATACCAGGATTGAAAAAAAACTAAATAAAGTTACAAAATCTTGCATTGACCACTATTTTACACGATTTCACACATTACGTCCGTACTCGGCAGCGCTAGATGTCGTACTGGCGGACCATCGAGCTATCATTCTCGCCTGCGTAGACGACGTCGCGCGGGCGCCTCCGTGTGTACAGGGCGTTTCAAAACAGTTCGTTAACTATGACATTCTCAGTTCAGAATTAAAAAAGGTAAAATGGTTTCAAACCAGTGACATGGAATCTCCAACTGATGTATTATGTAGTTCTTCTTTTCAAAATGCAAGTACTTTAGCGTCAACCACAAAAAAATACCATGTGAAAAATACAACCTTATTTAAATTACCGTGGATCGATGAAAATGTTACTCGGCTATGCGAAAAGCGAAATAAATTATTTTACTTATGGAAACAGCGTCCATGTGACTCTAAATTAAGACTAGAATACAATAAAACGCGTAATAAAGTACATAAAGTACTGGAAACAAAAAGAAATAGTCACTATATTAAAGAAATTAATGATAATTTTCGAAATAGTAGAAAAATTTACCAAATTATAAACGGAATGCTTGGCCGTATCTCATTGTCAATTGATCAAGTGGTTTTAAGAGCATTTGAGGCTCAAGGCATCACTATTAAAAATATAGTTGATAACTTTGCTGCTGAATTCGACAAAGCGGTGAAGCATATCATTCCTAACTGCAGCTCTAAACTTTTGGACTCTGATGTTCAATCTGAATCAGTTAATTGTAGTATTTTATTTCAGAAAGCTACCAGAGATAAAATTTACAATATTATAAAAAATCTTAATCCTAGGAAAACACCAGGTCCAGATAAAATTAAAGTATCTGATATAAAGGTTGTAGGGCGTGAAGTATCTGGAGCTATCGCCGATCTCATTAACTGCAGTGTTAAAAATGGTGCATACCCGACCGAGCTAAAGTTAGGTTACGTGAGGCCTATACACAAGAAAGGGAAAAGGGACGATTATTCAAACTTTCGTCCTATCACTTTGCTTTCAAACTTAGACAAGGTAGTTGAAAAGTATATCTGCGAGCAAATTCATGGTTTTTATAGACAGCACAGTATTCTATATGAGAATCAATTCGGATTTCAAACTGGAAGGGGTACGTCAGACCTTCTCTTACAGTTAACAGATGAAGTTAATGAGAACCTCAACCAGAAACAGTATGTTTTTGTTTTGTTCATAGATTTTTCGCGCGCTTTTGACACCCTTGACCATGTAAAATTAATAGCAAAATTAGAAAACCTTGGCGTTCGTGGACCTTTACTTAAATGGTGTAGCAGTTACCTTAAGAATAGACAGTTTAAAGTAAAGGTAAACGGAACATGCAGTGAGCCAATAAATGTGACTGAAGGCACGGCCCAAGGTTCAGTACTGGGGCCGTTGCTCTTCTTATCGTACGTTAATGACATGCACAAACATATTGTCCATAGTACCTGCTATCAGTTTGCAGATGATACATGTCTTGTGGTCGCAGACAAAGACTCAAATAAAGCCTGCAAAAAACTGCAATCAGACTTCGATTCTCTTCTTAAATGGTGCCATGATGCTGGTCTAGTTGTAAACCTTTCAAAAACTAAATTATTACCCATACATTCCCCATACATAAAATCTGCAGCACCCGCGAACATTATAGCCCATGAACACAGTTGTTTTCACTCTAACTCCAATACCTGTTGCTGCTCTTCCTTGGAAATTGTTCAGAGCCACACGTATCTTGGTATGCAAATAGACAGCAAACTTAACTGGTCTAAACACGTTGAATATGTTTGTACTAAGTTACGTCAATTCCTTGCTAATATAGTTATCCTTAAAAATAGAATTCCCTACCAAGTCAAATTAATGTTATATAACTCACTTGCCGAATCACACATACTTTACGGACTGAGTAGCTATGGCCGTACTTTTAAAACCTATATAAATAAAATCTACAAACTACAGTTAAAAATATTAAAAAATATAGTTCCTAGCAAAATCCGCAATGTGTTCATTAATAATGATTTAGGTCTTTTTAAGCACTGTAAAGTTTTGCCGATCCATATACAATTCAAGCGCATGTACCTAAACAAAATGTTTTTCAAAGAAAATTACCAGTGCGAAATTGAACACCCTGTATACACCCGAGCGGTAGCGCGTCGCCGGCTATGCACGACTCGAGCAAACAATGTGTATGGTGAAAGAACATCTACCTACATAGTCCCAAGACTGATAAACAAACTACCCGCGGAATTACGCAGTAGCTTGTCACAAAAAAATATCAAATCTAAGCTCAAATGCTTTTATATTAATAGTATGTGTGAGTAATCAACGATTGTAACACCCTTTTATAATTTATAACACTTTTTAAAACATTTATAACACTTTTTTATAATTATTGTGAATTCAACTTGTAACTTAGGAATGCCTATTTTAAGACAACATTTAATATTAAGTAGGTACTACAAAGTAGACTAGGTTAGCATGACCTTACAAACCTGAGTGGTTTTCTTATGCTAATTTTAATTTATTTTCCTTAATTTGATATTGTAAAATGATAATAAATGAAAAAAAAAAAAAAAATTATAAAACACCAAATGATTTAGTTATATAAGGATAATATTTTTGCACTACGAATGCAGCTATAGAAAATAAACAACTGGAAGTTATGTTTCTATAAATTCGACCTATATTGTTTGACTAGCTTTAACCCGCAACTTCGTATGCGCTTAACTACCCTTCTTGTCGAAATTTCAGAAACTATACAACCAGACACCCACTGAAAGAACCTTTATACCAAGTATCACACCCATGCACTCAAGGAATAAGTTTTTTTCATTCAAACTAAATATCATATATTTCCCGTGCCCGTGGAAATTTTGGGAATATTTTTCGTAGCACAACCAGTCACTCTTTGAGGAACCTTCATGCCAAGTATCACATCCGTACACTCAAGGAATAAGATTTTTAATACAAACTAAAAAGTCCAACTCCTTCCCGTGGGAATTTTGGGAATTCCTTCCATAATACAAACAGACACTTATTGAGGAACCTTTATATCAAGTATCACATCCGTGCACTCAAGGGATGGGACTTTTTCATACAAACTAAAACATCATATATTTCCGGTTCCGGTGGGAATTTCAGGAATTCCTTTCATAACACAACCAGACACACATTGGAAAACCTTTACACCAAGTTTCACATCGGTGCACTCAAGGAATAAGATTTTTCAAACAAACTAAAAAGTCCTATATTTCCCGTTCCCGTGGGAATTTCGGGAATTCCTTCCTTAGTGCACCCCTACATCCCCTAAAGAATATATGTTCCAAATTTCAGCTCTCTACGCCTCGTAGTTACGGCTGTACGTTGTCTGTCAGTCACTCAGTCACTCAGTCACTCAGTACCTCAGTCACTCAGTACCTCAGTCACTCAGTCAGTAACGGAACAGTTTTATATATATTGATTATTTCATAAAATACCTTCATAACCTTTGTAGCTTTGGGTTTTATATAATTAAAATTAATTAACTGCATCAAGTCCGAGTTAATTTATTTCTTGAGGAAAATTTCATATAACATAATATAGTAAACAATATTTTCATACAATATTACTGTCACACAATTGGTGGTTTGTCCGCTGAAAAGTGATTTCTTTCAGGCAACATCTATTGGAAAGTAAATGAAAGACTAGCAGGATATATTATATAATACATAAAAGGTTTCGTCTTGTTGGACATCCATATGAACCAACGTAAACTTGAAATAATATTTATTATATTTTTTTCCCAATAATAATAAAAAAATCCCCAGACAATCACACCAACTACATGGCCTCAAAGTAAGCAAAGCTTGTGTAATGATATGCCTTGTAGCGAGTTAGGGGGAACGTAGAACATAAAAACATATACATATAGAAAAACACCAAGACCTGGAACATTTTTTGTTTCTTGTTCCGAGCGGGAATCGAACCCGCAAGCACTGGCGTCTGAGGCATATAGTTTTACCCCATCGCCAAAGTGGTCGTCAACCCGATCTCCCATATATCTTTTCATAACAATAATAATGAAAATAAAATCTAGTTATAATATATGTGTAATAGAAATAAATTTTAAATTTGTAATTTCACTAACATTAAACTATAAATAATGAATTCCAGTGCATAAGATTAAATTTTAAACTTTTTTTTTTTTGATTTTTTTTTATTTGAGTGATATTAAGTACTACATTGGTTGAAAAGTTCGCGGCCTGGCCATAAAAAAAAAACTTTTGTTATTTTTTCTGCCGTCATTTTGAACTGTCATTATTCAATTGTCAGCCCGCGAATTTTCAATTTGATATCTTGTTTAAATAAAATTTTACGAACAGTATAAATACGTGTGTAGAACAAATTTTCACTAATGGAGAAATTTGAACAACGTGCTGTGATTAAATATTTGTTTAAAAAAAGATTAACACCAAAGGAGATCCATGATGACATGCAAACAACATTAGGGGAATCTGCCCCGTCTTATACCACTGTGAAAAAATGGGTTGCAGAATTTAAACGTGGACGAGAGAACATCGAAGATGACCCTCGCTCCGGCAGGCCAATGACGTCTACGACCGAAGAAAACATCAATAAAGTGTGTGATCTCATATTGAAAGACCGTAGATTGACTATCAGAGAAATTGCAGACACTATAGGCATCTCATATGAACGAACGTAAAACATCATTGTCCATGAACTCGGCTTTTCTAAGGTTTCGGCTAGGTGGGTCCCCAGATTGCTTTCAGTAGAGCAAAAGCGAATTCGACTCACGATTTCTCGCGACTGTTTGGAGATGTTCGAGGCTGATCCACAAGGTTTTCTTGACAGATTTGTGAGAATGGATGAAACCTGGGTTCACCACTATACCCCAGAATCAAAACAACAATCCAAACAATGGAAAAAATCAGGTGAACCAACTCCGAAAAAAGCAAAGGCAATTCTGTCGGCTGGCAAGGTGATGGCATCGGTTTTTTGGGCTGCTAAGGGTGTCATTATGGTGGACTACCTTCCAAAAGGCGAAACAATAAACTCTGCGTACTATAGCACCCTTCTGCCCGTTTACGTGAAGAAATTAAACAGAAACGCCCAGGATTACTGAGAAAGAAAGTGTAGTTTCACCAGGACAACGCCCGAGTCCACACGTCTGTCGAGTCTATGGCTCAAATTCGTGATTGTGGTTTCGAATTGTTGCCACATCCAGCTTATTCTCCTGATTTGGCACCTTCGGACTTTCATCTGTTTCCAAACCTGAAAAAACACCTCGGTGGGCAGAAATTTTTAACGAATGAAGAGGTCGAAGCCGCTGTTAACCTGTATTTTGAAGACCTTGAGGAATCTTTTTTTAAAACAGGTATGGAAGCTCTGGAAAGCAGATGGAAGAAGTGCATAGAGCTAAATGGAGATTACGTCGAAAAATAAAAATATTTTTGTTTGTACTTTATTCTGTTTTCTTGACTAGGCCGCGAACTTTTCAATCCACCCTCGTATGTTATGTTGTTGAAAGTTTTATACTTTATCTTGAAAAGAGAAAATCAGAGATTCCTAGTTGCTTTCCCTAGTTTAGGAATCCAAGGTCACCTTTAATCCAATGTGAACACGCATCTATTGCAGGTCAGAAACGTTACTATGTAAATGTTTCCGGTCAAGGAACATAGCTGCAGCTACGCCGCGGTAGATCGTGCATCAAGCATCAATTATGTGAAGGCGCCCGAGGGCAGATTCGATTTAGTATTGGCTTCAGTGGCCAGAGTAGTGGCTTTAATAAGTCAAAGGCTTGACTGAACCAATAATTGGTGAATGTTAACGTGTATCGATTTATTAACCTGTATTTTATGCATAATGTGTACGTGACTAGTGGGTTATTTTTGAAATTCCAGGACGTGATAGTTTGAGATCATATATGAAAAGAAAAAAAATATTAATTATTTACTGAGTAAACTTAACCGAAAAATAAAGAATTCATTACGTGTGCGTGTTGACTGAGGCAGCGCGTCGGGAAAAGTGTAGTAAGGTGTCTTTATTTGTTCATAGGGATTTCTAGCGAAAAATTAAATACCTACTTTTATTAGCTAATTATGATCAGAATCGAGTTTATAGTGCTCTCCTTCAGTATCTAAAACTTGTCACTAGTCATCCTGTATACTTCTATTCATTCTCTAAAATTTATTTTAAAAATGTAATGCTAAATTCATAGTCCACTCTATGTCAATTGTTACAATTCTGATATGAGGTATATTTGCTGAGCGCTACAATTCTCTTCATACTAAGGTAATTATAGTATTAAGAGAATTGTAACCAATATTTTAACAAAAGTATTTTTTTTCCTTTCATTACATTTGTATGATCTCAGGCCCATGATATTTTACGGTCCTTAACTCACACAATATGAAATATATTCAAGGCACATATATAGCTACCTCATAATACCAGGCATTTCTACCTGGCTACGCATATTATAGCAAGATGAAGCAATGTGTGCGTAATCATAGGTATGATTTTCATGACACCTCTCAACAATGAGTAAAATATTTCCATTAATAAATAAACAAAAGCTAAGTCACTTGTGAAACTGTGTAAAAATTTGTCCGGTACCTTTTTGGTTTATCTTGTTCGGACAGACAGACGAGGTAGAGTTTCTTTAATAATATTATCTATAGATTTACTTTGTAAACATTGTTCGGCGCTTAAGAATGCCTTTGTGAACGAAGTATCCACTTTGAAATAACAAAATTTAAGAAATAATAAATTTAATTTCACAAAGTTGAACATGATACTTGATGTAGCTTTAACTTTACAAAGTTAAACTCAATTTACGTTTAACAATTTTAACAAATTTTTAGTTTTCGATATCTAATAAGAAAATGATATTTCAATTTAGCAACAACAAGAATAGAATAGTACTTAAAAATGTGTGGGATCGGTGTAGAATAGTCTAACCGATTAATCCAAGGACTATTTTTACTGTCCGATTCAATTTGCCAATATTTTTGCTGCCAAATATCCTAACGCCGCGCCGGCTGTAACAGCCCTTTCACACATGCTCCGTTTTACTGGATACGTTTTACTGGATATCTTTTTTGTGTGGTAAATACATATACTGAATACTGTGCCATATGTGAAGTCGCTCATACTCCATGCGCCATCGATGAAAAAAAAACGTGTCCGGTAAAACGTATCCAGTAAAACGGACAATTTGTGAACGGGCTGTAACATGTCTTAAATATTTGTCTGAATATTTCATAAAGTACTTTTTGATCTTTGCCCTTGATATACACTTGATATACATATACTTGATGTACACAAGCGGGTTAAGTTTTCTAAAATTAGTTTAGTTTTTCTTTATTCTTAAACATTCATATAATAGTTACCCAACCTGACCAACATTAAAATCCCTAATCGAACGTATTTTACAATTCCCAAACACGCTCCCCAACGTCACTCCCGATGCACAAAGCCGTAAAAGCAACAGCTGTTACGCTTCAGCCGAAAGAAGCCGTAAGTGCGCTTCGAAAGGCGTAATGCACGGACTAACTTTATCCAACTGACAGTTTGTGAAAACAGTCACGCAAACATAGGTACTTGCTTAACTTTTGACTGAATAATATATCGCGGTGGAACTTTTTTTCTGTTTTTTTTTCTGTCTGAGTGGTTCAGTATTTAGTTAGCTAACTTTGTTATTTTTGTGGAGATAATTGGCGCTATTTTTAACCTTTGTGTGTTGATTATATTCTTACTGGATTTATTAGATGGTAAGTAGCTTCCCGGACCATGGACACAGTTTAGTTTATGCTAATCCAAAGCTTAAACTGGAAAAACCTTGTTCTTCTAAATAAGAAAAGAATAAGGTTTTTCCTCATACACGGAATATACACGAAACTTACACGTGGATACAATAGCTTTTAAAATAGGATACCTACTCGAGCGTCTTAAACAAAAGCCACCCAAACAGAAGATGTTTTTAACGATTGAACAACGGAAAGAAACACTTATCAATCAATCAACAGCATCAAACAGGATTATCCGAACGTTTTCCTGTTTACACCAGCGTTTTACAATTCTATGGGAAATCTAAAATATTGGAAAACATAAAAAAACTGACTTTATATTTATTTAATCATAAATAAATATAAAGTCAATATTTTACTCACTCGTTTCACTAAACATTATTTAATTTTAGTGTACCTACCAGTAGGCACGCTAGAAGCTATTTTAATTTTATTTTTACTATTGTATGTAGTTAGTAAGCAATACAGTAATAAAGTTTCAATAAATGTAAATTGCTCTTTCATATTTCTGGATACAAAAGGTACATTTCAAAATATTTCTTCATCTTTTAACTATGAAGTGTGGTTTTTAACTTTGTTGCACCGACTTAAAGTGCTATTTTGTTATTTAAATTAATTTTAAAGCTTGAATTACGACTCAAGTACTATTTGAATCGCTGTACTTGAATTCATTTAAATTTTTACCCGTCATTTTACTATGATCTCCCCTGATGATCATTAAGGATGAAGTCCAAGATGGACCGCAAATGTCTAGTTAACAAACATTTGAAGGATTAATAATAAACCAGAGATTATTATTGATCCTTCAGTGTTAAATATCTATAAATAATAAGTTTTATTAAATATAAAAGGTGTTCTTTTTGATATCCCATAACTTTGAGGTGTTGTTCCTTACTAAAATATAATACTTTTTGCCAATGAATATGTTCTTCAAAGGTGCATATTTTTCAAGATATCAGGAATCTTAATATAATGAGTTTATAAATTATCACCCTTGTAAAATCTCTTTAACATTCATTCAAAAGACGCGTGTTACTGAAGCCATACAATAAACAACAAAAACATTTTAAACGTTGAGGAACATTGCAAACAATTTTCAACGCAAAACGTTGCGAACTGTACCTGTGCAAAGCGATAGAAAATGCCACGTTGTCATACTTAGCATAAAGGTGTTTTACATTAGATGTTTTGACTTAATTGAATTATTTTGTATGAAAAAAAAAATACTATATTAAAATTTAAAAAATTTTCACCTGTTATTTGATTATATTTCATGGTGCCATTAATACCCTAGAGTTATGGGAAATCAAGCGAAACACCTTGTATAATACAAATTATGTTAAACTTTAAGAAATTAATGTTTTGTAAGCTTTGACTTTTGTGGATGAATTGTAAATGAAATTAATTTATTGTTAATTTGTTCTTATTTACCAATTAGGTAATTATGTTTGTAACATAAACTTCTTGTGAGAGGTCACTCTTTATTGAAAGGGTTTATCCAGGCAGATCTAAAGGAGATCTATAAGTACGGGTCCTATAAATTCATATAAAATGTTTCGTAGTCAAAGTTTTAGAGTAAATTCACGCTTCAACATTGTTTTACAAAACGGGCTCTAGATTAGGCAAGTGATAAAACTTTACTTTGATAGTAATTAGAATTGTAAATCAACATATCAAAGGAGTCAGTTTCAGATGTACGCTGTTTGTACTTGAAGTTCTAAACTTTAGGTCAAACATTTCTATCAAATATTGTTTCGTCTTAAGTTTTCACGATTCATAATTCAAATAAAACTACTTTTTAACCGGATTAATAGCGTATAATTTATATTTTACATTTTAACTCGGTCGCTCGGTACCACGGGGTCTGCAAAGACACCGAAACGTCGAGTTAAAATGTAAAATATAAATTATACGCGATTAATCCGGTTAAAAAGTAGTTTTATTTAAATATTGTTTCACTCTGTCTCTTAACCTGACCTACTCTCAAGCCTAACATTTCATCGATCTACCAAATTCGACTAACATTTCTCGACTAAAATTTAATTAAGATTTAAAATGGACTGTGTTGAAACGGCAAATGCCTCTAACTTTTGTAATGATATCGCAAAGTTTCTTATTTCGAAATTAATTAAGCTTAGAATAGAATTTTGTTAGAGAATCGAAGGAGATCCAGTATTTAATTGGATCGGTAACTTTGACGCAGTTACTTGGCCGAGTAAAGTAAAGATTGTCACTTGGAAATGCGTTGTTGTGATATTTCTAAGAATGAAGGTAATTTAAATTTATCTGGAGAGTAATATTCTGGGTACCAATAGATTAATGAATTACAAAAAAAAAACTCATATTTCAAAACAATCTTGAAATTTAAAATCTAATTTCTATTTCGTAAATTGAATCACGAAGAGTAGTTATTGTAGATACTCTCACGATTTTTCTTAAAGGTTTGTAATGCATGGGACTTAAAGACAGCCCATACTAACCCTCTGCTAGGCGTTTGCTTTTTTGTAAGTTTGCTAAATAAACTCTATCGAAATAAGAATTTCTGTATTCAATAAGGTTATACGGTTGTTCCGTAAACCCTATACATACCTATACATACCACTTATACATACCGCCTAAATACCTTCACGGAAGTATTCTAGATCCATAAGGATTACATAAAAAATATAAAAAAATAAAAAGTTGAAATTTTTATTTTTATACAAAAATCGAAAACATCAATTTTGATATTTTTTTCTGTAATCCTTATGGATAGTAGAATACCTCCGTGAAGGTATGTTATAAAGTTCACGGAACACCCTGTATAGCGTAAACTGTTGAAAATGTGTAGTTAATTACAATAATCATTATGTTAATTAACGTCACGTAGTCATCGCAGCAGCTTCTGTGCACTACGATGACTGCGTGTCATCGTAGCGGCTTTTTTTGTTCATAGTCATTACTAGGATGTGTTACTGCAAATTATTAATTTATCTCGATGACTTGTGTGATAGAAACGAATGTACTGGGACAAATACTGGTGTGAAATTATTTCTAGAAACTCAAAAAAAATCTGAAATCAAAAAACGACATTCAAGGGAAAGATTCAGGACCCTGCAGAGAGCTCGTTAAAAAGGTTTCTGATAATAATTATTTGCTTGTTGATCTTGACAAAAAAGAAGACCTTTTGAAAAACCATCGAAACTTTAAACTACATTCAAAAGCAACCATCTATGACTGAAATGTACAGTATTTTCAAAATGAGAATATTTATTTATTTATTTATTTACACTTCAGTTTTTACAGGTAAAGTAAAAGAAAAAAGAACACTTACACTAAAAATAAAAACTTGGCGGTCTTATCGCTGAGGAGCGATTTCTACCAGACAACCATGGATGAATAGAATACGTAAGTAACTTGCAAATAATAGACGTTACCTCTAAGTCGTGGTAATGCGTTCTCCGTACAGAAACAGTCAGCTTACGTAATTATCCCGTGTGAAGACAGCTACAAGACGGAGCTATTTCCACTGCGAATCAGCACGTACTGCACCGTAGTGAAGTAAGGGACATGGTACACTTAAAATTAAGTCAAAAAGACATAATTTATTGAAACAGGCCTGTAACCAAGCTATCTTGCTAATCCTACGACTCCTAAACACTAGATCAAGTTATCTAATCTAAGTCAGTGGTAATACAAATAAAAATATAAACAAACATACCTCTACTATAAGAAAGAATTGGAAAGTTAAAAAACTAACTAAGCTACATAATTTACTTACTTTTTCAAAATAAAGTAAGGATGGGTCGTTTGCCTTCCATGACACCTGATGGAAAGTAATAATGAAGAGTAACTTTGGATTGATTCCGTATTTTGTCACATTAAATTTAAAAACAAGATTCGCATATCGCCACACTCACCACAACAGACAACTACGATCCAGTGATAACTATATGCTGGCCACACCTCTACATAAAACCGAATTTTACAAAAAATCCTTTACGGTTTCAGCCGTGTCACTGTGGAACGAACTGCCTCTTGAGATCAAAAAGGCTCAAACAATTCACCAATTCAAAAGACAGGTTAAGACACACTTTCTCGGAAAATCTATCTCATAGTACAGAGTATTTAGTATATGTAGTGTGTATGTATATATTATATTTATTTCTATGTAGTTTATGTACATGTATTTATGTAGTATTGTTATGTATATAGTTTAAGACTTAGCATCTTTTAAATTAGGTATATCACTATTATAAATTACCATGTATCACAAACAACCCAGGGTTGCCTGTAAGAGATCATCTTTCGATGATAAGGCCGCCTATTGTGCTCTGTATCTTAAAAATTGTTCTGTATAAATATTCCTTATTTTTGTGTACAATGAAGAATAAATAAATAAATAAATTATATTTTAAATTTTATCCCGAAGTTGTTGATTTTATTTGATACAATAAATCCTGAAAACTTGCCACTACATTAATTGTTGTTAGCGACAAGGAGAGAAAACATTTTCCAATCCATGACTATACGTTTTTTATAAACATCTATAAGTACGCCTCATGGGAAATCCTCTTAATATCTAAATGTGCTTCAGTTAGTTCTCTGTCCAAAGTTACATACGTATGTTGGGAATATCTAGCGCTCAACTACAAGACCTTTTGAACTTATTGTTCGCTACGCTGAACTAAGTTCGTGACTTAGATAGTTAGAAAATTTTAATATTGAAACTTCGTTTTGTTGGTATTATGAATATAAAGTATATATGGTGTAAATTAGTCGCTTTCGAAGCGTTCCTGGGGCTTAATTTCAAGCAAGAAAAATGAAATAATAAAAATTATCTCAAATGCTAGGTTTTCTAAACCGGCATTACAAGGAACTTTTTAAAATAGCATGACACAATGAACATGCTGACAGACAAATATTTCCTTTCCTAAGTGCTAAAGCTTTGTGTATATACAGATAAGTTTTAAAATGCCTTTTTGTGGTATTATTTTTATGGCGATACATATTATTGAAGTACCTCTCCTGACGGCTATTAATATACATTGCAGTTTGAGTGCGAATAGATTTTTGAGCTTACCGAATACGCCGAACATATTGAAGTTCAATTAAAATCTAATTAGTTTTCAGTTGAATATAAGATATTTTAACCATATTTTATAGAGCTTAATTATATTTATCCAATTTAACTCGAAATTTTGGTCGTTTTACAGAGGCAATAGTCAGGATTCTTTTTAACGTTCTATTTAAATAATATCTACCAAAATAAGTAGAGATTTTATTCTTTAAAATAAATACCGTGGACAACTTTTCATAGATAAATAACTATAGGTATATAATACTCAACAATTGCAGAGCATTAAAAAAAACCGACTTCACGTCCAAAACTTTGGCTGAAGTATACATAAAATCATCAAGGTATTCAAAAATATTTTTTCAAAATTTTTAAATTGTTCATTAAGTACTAAATCGATTGCGATGAAATTTATATGAGACCACCTCTGAAGTACCCTCTTTCATATAAAACAAGAATATTTAAAATAGATTAATAATTGTCGAATAAATCGTGTAATAAAGACACATTAAAAATAACATACATACGAATGCACTCCTCCCTTTGGAAGTAAGTTGATAATAATTAACATGAAATATTAATCATATAGGTAACTCAAAATGAAATTAGCTAAGTTCGATACTAATCAACTCGAGCACTGCACAAGTTTGGACTCCCGGATATGAAACACGTCAGGAAGTAGTTCACAAGCGCTAACGACGCGTGTAAGTCTACATGGTAAATATCCCGTTTCTAAAGTTTATTCTGATGTTAATTACAAAACTTACCTATACAGTTCTATGTTTGATCTAAATAAATACCAAATTAAACGTGCTTTAAAAGGAAATTGTAATTCTCGTGGTTTAATTTCGTTTTCAACCGAATTACAAAAGAAGGACGTTTTTAATTTGTGTGCATGTTATTTTGTATTTTTGTTACAAGATTTTTTGTATAATTATAAATTGATGTTGAATGTTCTTGTTTCATATGAAAGAGGATACTTCAGAGGTAATCCTTTATAAATTACATTGAAAAAAATGTATAAACACGTAAAATATTTACGTTAATGACCATATACTTCAGCCAAACTTTTGACGTGAAGTCGGTTTTGTTTATTAACGCTTTCGTTGATTACCGCATTTGATCAAATCCTGGATTTTATTCTAACAAATACCGTACCTAGATCCTTTGGCTTTCATCTCTGTATAATAATTTATACATCAATTATTAGAGCATCAAATAACACATAATTAAATTAGCTAAGTTCAATACTAATCAACTCGAGCGCTGCACAAGTTTGGACTCCCGGGAATGAAACACGTCAGGAACTAGTTCACAAGCGCTAACGACGCGTGGAAGTCTACATGGTAAATATCTCGTTTCTAAAGTTTATTCTGGTGTTAATTACCATGATCGTTTATAAAACTGCTCTGCGAAACTTACCTATTTGTATTAGTTTTTTTTTAATTATATTATTAGGAAAGGAGGTTTGACTTCCTTGCCACCTGATGGAAAGTGCGCATGAAGACTATGGTGGTACACGTCCATCCACGAGAAACTTATTCACTCAACACTTAAAAGTACCAGGATTGGCAGTGGTCAGGAAAAACAGACGCAGGCAGATCGTTCCACACCCTGGCAATCCGTATCTACCAAAAAGGAACTAGCGAAGTATTTTGTTCGACTTCTTGGTAAATCCACTATATAGGGGTGAGAGATCTGTCTGCGTCTGGTAGTCTAGTGGTAAAAAGGAGTGTTTTCAATGTGGTCGTTTTATTTCTGATTCAAATAAATTCCAAATTCTACGTGCTTTAACAGCACATTGTTATTCTTGATGATGTAGCCGCGTAGGGTCTTAGAATATACCTACCTTCCCTGGAAAAGCTTGTCATAAAAGGCGACTAATCTGAGTGACCTCCACTTTATGCCAGGACCACTTCAGGGTTCGCCTGGCTAGTGACCAGGAAACCCTATAAAATCTGGCGTCAAATATCATTACTAAACTTGTCCATTGTTCTTAGATAGACAAACGATCAGCAACGGGTTGTTTAGTGAGTAAGAGTCTCCACACTGTCGGGGTTTTGGCTGCCAGGGTTGTCCTCCGTGCAGGGCCCTTTCGTACTTCTGAGTATTCACCGCCTCCCCTCTTTCCCTTAGGGGTACTTTTGTGGGATTCTCATCCTTCGCGGAAAAAAAATCACAGCTAATGTTCCTTCTGGATTGCACGAAGATTCAGTTCCGTTCAGTTGAAGTCATCTTCGATCTCATATTCACTTACAATCAGGTGAGATCGAGGCCAAATGGGGGCGTAAATTATTATAAATATATATATATATATATATATACGCTATCGTTTGTTTGTTTTAAGATAATTTATAAGGACATATTGACATGGTCATGACAGGCCTAAAAATTGAGTAGGACGAAAAAAAACAAGTATATCTATAAAATTTAAATGGAGTTATTATAATCCACTTTGTGAAACGAAGTAATAACTTATATTAACTTTAATAATCAATGGATTTTAGATTTGTATTTCTGGACAGATTCCAAAATGACATAAAAGTAATTAAATGTTAATTGCAAGCTTCAAGTAGTCAGTCGAATTTCATAGCGATCTTCTCAAAACTTTAGTTTTCTGCCTGGCAAGATTAAATACTTAATACTCATTTCAGATCCCTTGAGATCCAATACTTGTTAAGTAACTTGTATAAAGTTCAACTAAGTTGGCAGTAAGTGCCTTAAATTTTAAGTCAATTTATGGTTGGCATCACCCAGCGCTCTGTGCATTATTAAAGGATGATATTAGTTCAGTTTGTGATATGCACCTAATATTAACTACAACGGTGTTACTTACTTTACTTTTTATTTATTAAATAAAACACTAAGACTTTATTTAAATATTGTTTCGCGGGGGGGGAGGCGTAAAACTGCTTATTAATCTGATAAAGATAGCAAATGACAATGCTTCGCAAATATAATAACTTTATTCAAATCACTGAGTGATTCAATGTGTCAAAAGCGAAGGTATAAATCTCGTCCAAGCTGCTTTTTCTCAGCCCCAGAGAACTACCGAGAACCTTCAATTACATTGAGTAATCAATATCAAATACCTACATGGAAAATGATTGATATACTTTCCCGGGAATGGTAATGTCGATCGGTTTGTATTTACGTAAAAGCAATTACGTCAAAATATATAAACTGCGGCAGCCCACAGGGTTTTTTACATAAATGCTTTATAGTGTGGCGATGAAGACTGACCGAAGTCATTTCACAAAGTCATATCACGAAAGTTATTGAATATTGAGAATAAGGTTTCATTAATAATTCGATTTCGCCGGAATATCCATGTTCTCTGTCTACTGTATCGTCTACTGTTCAATCCTACCACACCGCGTTATTTTCATGAGTATTTTAAATTTCGGCACTCCCAACTAGAACGTAATTTACGATCGACAGACAACCTTTTGCTCAGCACACCTTTTCACTCTACCGATTTCCTACATAAGTCTTTTATGCTTCGAGCAGTAAGTTTGTGAAATGAACTTCCTGTAAATATAAAATCCGCAAAATCACTCCTATCCTTTAAAAAACTGCTTAAGTCCCACTATTTGTCAGCTTGTGAAGTAATCTGATCCTAATATTGTACTTAAATATATATGTATGTATATTTATTGACATACTTATTATATCTATGTGTGTATTTTATATTTATATACATCTGTAATGTAAGTTTATTTTTATTTAGTGTTTATTCTATATAGTAGGTATGCCTTTAACCCCACGCTACATATAAGTACTAATTTTCTATATCCATGGTTGTCTGGTAGAGATCGCTTTCCAGCAATAAGACCGCCAATTGTATCTCAAAATTGTTATCATGTATTTTCTTTTTTTTTGTACTTATTAATGGCATACAATAAAGTGTAAATAAATAAACAAGTTTGAAATGAATTAACATCTGACCTTGGATAAAGCTTCACAATTCTTTGCTAAAAACAGTTTTAAGCAGGTTTACTGCGTTCTTTTTAAACGCTCGACATGTGATTTCTTTTTTCAGGCGTTTTCATTGCCAACACTCTCTCACATTTATTGATCTGATAAAAAAGAGTAAAAAGAGAAAATACTTCCATTTGGAAAAACATCAGGTTGAGCTTAACATTGAACGTTTCATTACGTTATTTAGAGTACGGTATAAATAAAATATATTGTTTGGTCCACCGTCTAATCAAGACTTTAAATAGATTTTCTGGAAAAATACTGGTGATTTCATTAAGGAGAAGCTAATTCTAAAGAATGTCGTTGGGCACAATTTTATTTAAAGTATTATTTGAAAAGACTGGAATTCTCCATTCGGCAAAAGGAAGCCGATATAATAAAAGTAAAGATGTTTTAATGCCAGAAGTGGATGTTTTAAATACAGTACTATTTTGTGGTGAAATGATTTGTGTAGTCTTCCGCTTTTCTGAGATATTTTAGGTTAGGTTGCATACAAAAATGAAATCCAATTCTTAGTTCTGCAGTGTTGTCTTATTCAAAAGATAAAAGCCGAATAATTGGTGCCTTACCCTCTGTCCCGTTGAGGTGAACGATAAACGCGGCAACGCGCCACGATGCGAAAATAGCAAGTATACCCTCAATAATTCAATGCAGTAAACTGACAAATTGAAATATCAAAAAGAAAATAATAATGATACCAGTAATAAACTTCGTAGTGTAAATACTAAATGAGAATGATAGAAAATGAATGTAACTTTAGTAACTTTAATAAAACCAATTAATTGCCATACTTGCTGGTTTAAAACGGTGACAGTGGAAGTAAAATCGACTTGATAACTTTTTTTTATTTGAACTGTTTATTTTTTTTTAATTCTAAACTTGCAATTATTTTTATATGTTATCATATAAAAATAATTTCATTCGTTCACTTAAACCACATCACATTTTTAAGCATAGCTTCAATCCGGGCCTTGAGCGTGGGGACCGAATCCAGAAATTCTGTAACGAAAAAAACCTAACACCTCCCACTCCGACCGGCACAGCGGTGATACTTTGATTTCATAACTTTACATGCGGGCTTTAATAAACAACCAGCGCCATCTACTAGGAACTTGTGGAACTTCATATTAGATCAAACGTTACTGCATTAATAAAATAAATAAATAATTATAATTTCATAAGTTGATAAAAAATGCTATGCAATAGCTTTACCGCGGCAGTCTCCGAGTGCCACACGTCTTTTTTTGTTTCTTCCCTGCAGTGGGCACAGTGGAACTGTTATTTTACTGCATTGAATTATTTTCCAGAGTATAGTCGTTGTATATAGCAGGTGTCCTACGTTGTAGTTGAAACAAGTCAACTGAAGTATGGGTCGCTTCAGGGTGTTTCCACAATGATTGATCGATCGTCGATTTACGGCGTCGATCGAATTTAGAATGGATTAATGAACGTCGATCGATAGTTTTAGATAGAAAACTGAAGCATAAAACAATTTTCCTTTCAATAATTCGTTATTCTATCTTTATGATTTTTTCTACTGGTACAATAAAAGTCAAAGTTGCTTCACTCTAAGAAGATATATTCAGTAATTAATTAAAATGCCCCAGAGAGAAAGAAACCAGGAGAATCGTGACTTGCGTGCGAATTGCTCAGAAATGGCAACTTTGCTTGTATTTGTCTAATTAATCTATTAAACGTAGTTACAAGTCAGCTCAAGCTGTTGTTTCTTTGCTTTGCTGAATAAAACTTGAATTTTATAATTTATGTCTTCAACGTTTCAGATTTTAGTTTACAACTTTTGTAGATTTTAACACATTGTGATCTTTATTATCGGACAGGTTAAGTTCTTTTCTTTATAAGCATAAACTGTTCAACTGCTGAGCAAAGGTTTCAATACTTTGTCTGTTCTCCATCTTAAGCGATTGTTTGCCAAATCAGCATGTCTGTTAGCGTGTGTTATAAATTAAATTTTACTGTCGAACAAAAGCGTTTTTAAAAGACATTGTAACAAAAAAAAACCTTTTAAACCAAACGTCTGGAATGGACTGGTAAACTCCTTTTATTACAGAAACAAAACAGTACTGTACTTAAATACACAATTTATATTTTTAGAAACAGCGACCCAATAAGAACAATATCATACTCGTAAAATATCAAAAATGAAAAGACAAGCACTACTGTAACCAAAATAGTTTTTCCCGCTAAAAGAACCATTAAAAAGAAAAACAATCCAGCCGACAAACAGAATATTCTAAACAAAGATATCATTGAACACATTCTCGTCTCAAAGTAAACATCTACAAAGTGATATTGTAAAGGTTCATCCCTCAAGGTAAGGGATAATAAAAACAACGAAAGTACCTCAACATATGTTTGGTATACGTTTTTCACTTAGGCTCGTAAATTTTTTTCTTTATGTGGAGTATTCTTGGTGGTGTAGGAGCTCCTGTTTATATCATATCATATACCAGGATAATTAACGTTCAACCCGGTCGCTATAAGACTGGCTGCTGATCATTCATTTATCACGACTACTTCTACTCTGTGCTTCGTATGGGTGACCGCCGATCATTCATTTATAGCGACGACTTGACGACTTATCTCTTTATGGTGGCCGTATACTATTAATTCATCACGACGACTTTTGTGCTTCGGAGCCGTCTGCTTCTAACCTTAAGCAGTCGATTCTGGGGGCTGTATTAAAATGAAAAATTTATGTTTTTCACATTTGTAAGAAGATATTTTGGACGCAAGAAATTTAAAATTGGAATAGACCTCCTCGTGAAGGGAAGGGACTTTTTATGAACATAAAACCCTTTTAAATACTTTGACTTTCCTTCGTACAGACGAAACTTCTCTAACTTCCTGATAAATATTTTAGTTTTGCAATATTTATGTTGCTCTTTATTTCGTACTTAATAACGACCATTTTCAAATGGCAGAACTAAGAACTTTCTTTCTGTAGTTTTTACTGTGAGATAGTACCTAAACGCCATTGTTTTATTTTTCCTGTAACATTGACTATAACTTATATAAATTGTATTTATTTTATATTTCATTTATTGCCATCTTCGGAGGTGAATGGAGAAGAATGGTCTTGTTATTATAGTTATAGACGCTGTCTTTTAAAGACCCATATGTATGTAATATTTCCAGAACTGCCCAGTTTTCGTATATGTTAGTGTTACCACACAATAACAACCAACGACGAGCGGATTTTTTGGTATAGTAAAAACTATCGATCGTCCTCGACTGTTATTCAAATGTTATTTAAATGTGTTATTCATTAAAATATGTAGTCAATTTTTCTTGCTTTATTTGCTCTCTTCGAAGAAAGAAAGAGAAGCACTCACGCAGAGGCTATGATATCTCCTCGCCCGCGCTGCGCTCCTGGTAGTTCAGTGATTTTCACTTAATTTATTTAAACTTTTATGAATTAAAAAAACGAAGCTAAAACACGACTATTCTCTTTCGTGGTCCAAGGGGAAGGTTTAAAACGATGCACACACACACTTCATACTTTATTAGATAAGTATATAAAATAATTATATTTGCTTGATTTATACATTTATATTTCATTTTGTCTGCGTGTGTACTACATAGATTTTGACGTTTATTAGATGGAGCGTCGTAGTGGTAAGCGGCGTATAGATCGACCAACTTATCTGTGAAACGGCAAAATTCAGCACTACAGTCGCCATGTTGAAATGTCTATTGACTGTCAGTGTCTACTACTTTTGAATGTTGTGTTATATTTTTTGTGATAATATCGAATATTGTACATTAAATATGCCGAAGGCTATAAAAAGTGACGCCCGGAATATTGTTCTAAAAGTGAAGTCATTTTTTGAAGAAGAAGCTCGTCACCAAGCCCCAATAATTCCATTTAACCAAATCTACAAACGAGTTTCAGCTGCTACAGGTTGGTATTGCCACTTTTGAAACATAAATTAACCGACTTGTTTTGATGCATTTCTTTAAAATTAAGTTTATGCTTGTTAAATAACTATACCATTATTAAAAACTTAACAAACAAAAATGCAATGATCAAAACCAAAAGGTTACCATAAACTAATCATTTCACTTTCATTTCAGGTGTGAGTGTAGGATTGATCTCGAAAATTGTCAAAGAGAGACAAGAAGCTGAACAATCTAGTACTAGAATTCGTACACCAGGCATGTCAAGAACACGTACAAGTGGATTTATTCAGCTTGATAATTTTGATTTGAGCGTAATCAGGCAAAAAGTACATGAATTTTATTCAGTAAAGAAGGAGTTGCCTACAATTAAAAAGCTCTTAGATATTTTGAGAACAGAAATAAATTACATGGGACAGCGTGAGAGTCTCCGTAAACTGCTCCATAAGTTGGGATTCCGTTTTAAAAAAACCAAATCCAATCGAAAAGTTCTAATGGAACGAAATGATGTGTCAGCTTGGAGAGCTAAGTATTTGAATGAAATTGTGAAAAATAATAGGTCTTCCAATCCTCGGCCTCTTATATACTTAGATGAGACATACATTCACTCAAGTCACACTTCCGGTAAGTGTTGGCAAGGAGAAGGCATGGATGGTGTTTTAGAACCTGTATCAAAGGGACAACGACACATAATCGTGCATGCTGGAGGGGAAATCGGATTTGTAGAAAATGCACTCTTAGTATTTAGATCAAATTCTAAGAGTGGCGACTACCACGATGATATGAATAACACTAATTTCAAAAAGTGGGTAATTGAGAAGCTTTTACCAAATTTGAAAGAACCTACAATAATAATCATGGATAATGCACCTTATCACCGTATTTCCCTTAACAAATGTCCGAATACAAATTCATTAAAAAGGGACATGCAATTATGGCTCACTGAAAACCAACTGGAATATGGAGAAGACATGACAAAACCACAATTGTTAGAAATAATTAAAAGACACAAGCCAGAACCAGTATATGAAATTGAAAATATTCTTGCTGAAAATGGTCACAGATGCTTGTATTTACCCCCTTACCATTGTGATCTTAATCCTATAGAACTGATATGGAGCACAATGAAGAGGAATGTGGCAAATGTAAATATAGACCACAAAAATCAGGAAATCCCCAGACTTATTTCTGAAGCTTGTGATGCCATCTCATCTAATGAATGGAAGCAACATTGCAAACATGTTCAAAGGTTGGAAGAAGAGTATTTAAAAAATGATATTTATTTGGATGAACCTTTTATAATAAATGTTGTAAGCGACAGTGACACTGAAAGTGATTCTGATAGTGATGAAGATGTGGATACATTTATGGAAGGAATTCGGCCTATAAATCAAGGTCATACTTCAGGTGCCCATTCATAAAAAGGATCATACATATTGTAAACCTGTTTTTTAATAAACAAGTATGAGTAAGATATATTTTTTAATTATATCCTTTTTATCCTATTAGATAATGTTAAATATTGTCTGCTTTCAAATAAAATGTGATTTTGCTACGAAAATTCTTTAAAAAAAATTCAATTATTTTTTAATGGATTTGGTATAAGTAAAAATATTATTTTTTTGGGCTATTGCTTTTGCATGATTTAAAACACTTTCCTATTTTATTTTTCCTTTCGTTATTTATTTCGCAAAGCACACCTGAATACTGTTCCTATCAGTTCTCACATATTTTAAAGCTCGGCTTTAAATGCTTAAATTCAATGCCAATGTATAATTATTTCAGAGGATCCTTACATATAAAAATTTAATTTGTTAGTACCCCCTTTGTTTAATTGAAATTAGTATAAAGTTAAAACATTTAGTTATTAGTTAGATTCATACGAGTAATTTAAATATCGCTTAACTTCGACTGTAGATTTCCCACAATATTTGCCAAAATTTATTACCTAGCAACACGGGAACGACAATGACGCCACCACTCAGTTCACAGATAAGTTGGTCGAACTATAGTGGGAACAATTCCGTCCGTCGATCGACGCCGTCCATTGGTATGGTAACACCGGTAGTCTACATCAGCATCTGAACAAATGTGCCGAATTTCAAAAGGTGAATGTATGCACTATGTAACACTTTGATGTACCGACTTCAAAAAAACATCAAAAAATACATGTACCATCAAAGTGAGTTTATTTTAAGACAAAAGTTATCGTTTTTATATTTCACTTTTTATTTCTGTTATATTCTTTTTAAAAATGCATAGGTAAGTTAGTTTCGTACAATTTTGAAGTCGGTTTATTGTTTTATTTTTTTTCTTCTTATTTTGAGTTTTTCATATTTTGCACTGTTACTAGTGCCACCAAGTCGATACAGGATAATAGTGAATATTCCCTTTGTAATGGTTTTTTAAGGTTAATATAATATAATTACACAGCTCTTGAAAAAGTGTTCAGATCAATCTCATGCTATACAGAAGTATAAAGTCTAATTTCTTTTATCAATAGCTTACATTTGACCTATTATACAGATTTTAGTAGGTACATCCTGTTTGTATGTACAGATATATCATAAATATTGCTTATATTGTACATCTTTGTCGATGAATAAATTAATTTATTATTATTGCTTTCATGCTGGACTGGGAGCAAAAGAAAAACATAGAATGGACTAGCTGCTTCTCATCCCGGGCATACTGCTAAATTCAATCAAGGGGCACAGGTTTTATTGATGTTTTTGTGGGCGATAAGTCGACTCCTTGTCATTGGAATAGTCTTTTTCTATCATTTTAATACCTCCAAATTATGGAGGTATTAAATCGATACCTCTATAACCAGAAGCTATAAAATCATATGATCAATGTCATCATATGATTTTATAGCTTCTGGTGTTCTATAGGTGTACGTCTGGTGTTCCCAAAAGGGATACAAGCGTGAAGTTATGTATGAACGAATTATGAGGTATCTTAAGAGCTTCACTCCTTTTACAAGCGGAAAGGACTCCTATATTTTATTATATATACTATAAATTATTATAATCGCTTATTACCAAAAGCTATTTGAATAATCAAATTAAAAATCGTAAAAGGTGCTTCCAAATGACGTTCTCAATTTAATTTTAAACAAAGTGGATCAATATTATCATGATAACTCCAAATCCAATAAAGAAAAGTTCGATAACTTACTTTGTTCAAGCTGGGATCGACATCAAAAACTCTGATTTCAAAGATCAGAATCGAATGCAGAATGCTCTCCTTCAATATCTAAAATTTTTCACCAGTCACCATGTATAGGTAAGTAAAGCTTTTTGAAAGTTAACGTTAAAAAGTTAAGGTAATAAAATAATGAATTATCAGTGGCTTCATTAACAAAATGAAAAACAACCTTCTTATCTTTTGAGTCACATCAATAAAACAAAACAAGCCTTTGGTATGAAACATTTTCATCTCAAAGTCAAAAGTCTTCCGAACTGAAGGTAAATCCCTACCGTCAGCCCTTAGGTACGGCGAAATAAAAACAAACATTAGGTACTCTTTGGGTATACTTGTATCTGTTTACGTAGCTCTCACCCTATTATGGGATGCCGGAAAAGTGATAAGGCGTCGAAATAGAGCATTCATTTTCCACCGTTTGGCAGGCGTGATATAAGATGTGACAGCTGAGGTTGTGTACAGTCACGTCTAATAAGATGTACACATTTTTGAAATTTGAACCTTATCACAACCGAATAAGCTGCGAAGTGTAAACATCTTATTGCACGTGACTGTACAGCCTTGTTTTATTTAACCTTTAAGGTTTCGTAGGTGAGTTATTGGAGAAATTTGTTTGTGTTTTGCAATTTGACTCATAGTGAATATTTTGTTACTGTTTGTTAATGGCGTTTACCACTTTGTTGGGTAATAATTTATTATTATTAAATAGCTGTGTGTAGCAGTTAATGTTTGGTAGTTTAAGAAATTTAGTAGTTCATTTATGTTTTTTACTGAGCATGCTTATATTTTTTACTTCATACGTATAAGTGTATCAAAATATATCCATACAGATCTACCATCGTTGTTGGTTTGTGTTTAAAACATTTTTTTCTGTCTAAGAAAACGTACTTATTTAACTTTAACCTATGATTGCTGAAGATTGGTTTCTTATGTATATGAATATATGTGTATAAAACATTCAAAACATATCTGAGTTGCTTATTTTTCTTTAAAAGTCATAAAACATGTAGCTACTTAAAATTGACTTGTTTAAGAATGTAGTAAAATCAAATTTACTGCGTCCTCAGTAGGCAAACAGGTAGCGGCCGACTGAGTGAGCCGCGTGGCGAACCGAAAGAGTAATAATGTTCATAGCTGACCTGACAGATTTTGGAAAACTCATGAAATATATTAAAACAACATAAAGTGCAAATAATAGCTCATGTTTATTCCAAATCATTTACTTATATTAGACACCGCAGCAAGGATTTTAATATTTTACCCTCTCAGGTTACTCAATAGACTACTAGTATTTTCCACTTGAAATGAAAATCCCGATATCGTTTCTAAGAAATAAATCAAGTCTGCATAGAAAATTTCTCGAAAAATTATTAAATATCAAATATTGATCCTTCAAAAGTTGTTTAACAAATGTAGATTCTTGTAAAAGTATCCATTACTTTTGAGAGTTGCGAAATGAGATAATTAATTAGAAAATAAAACTTAGTAATTATAAAAATAATGAAGCTCTACAAAAACAAGAATGCCCCAAATAGAAATTAAAAATTAATTCAGTAATAGGTATATTTGTATTTAGGTTTGTAACTAATTAACATCATCATTAAAATAAAAGCTGATTTTGGATATGAATAACAACATCCTTGAGCAACTTTGAGAAAAATCGGTTCCATTATAGAGTTCCATATTTTTATTTTCATTCCATTTCGAAACCCCTTTGATCCAGAGTCGGCCATTCGAGCGACAAAATACGTCGATTATCATAAACGGCGCGGTTTTGACAGTCGCTGGCGGCCATAATGGCTCTGATGGCGGGAAAATAATATGGAGTAAAAGAAGTCTTCATTTTGGTTATTTTTACATTTTTATATAGGATGATGAAAGTAGGTTATCGTAGATACTTTATTGTAGTAAATAAATCTTGTTTTACTGGATACGATGCTTTTTATTTTGTTATACAGGGGCTGTCGTAATCAATGGATAATCCGTTATCTGGAGTTGGTCCGGATGTGGGACTGTTAGAAAATCGTATCTTTTTGGCAGGATACTCGGCCATATGAAAATAGCGGAGACTTTTATACTTTTTCATAAATTTCCCTACCTTTCTCGTTCATTTCGCGGCCATTTCATAAACTTAAGGTATTTTTGTGTATTTTTTACTGAATTATATTCCTGAAGAGTAGTGTTACTTAATTTTTATACAGTTTTAGGTGTTCTGAAGGTTAAACATTATTAAAATTGTCGGTTTAAGACAATTTTTTTTCAACTTTACAGCTTAATAAGCTGAAATAGTTTACATTTTAACGAACTTTAATAATTGAGATGGATTCAAACTCATGAAATGAAAACATTATGAAAGGCTGGATTTTCAAAACTGCTTTATTAACTTCCTTATTTGGATTAAAGTAATACGTACTATAAAAGTAAACCCAGTACAACAGCAAGTCATAATAATATAACATAACGAGGAAATAAAATGGCGCACGTGCCGTTCCATTTATATAATAAAGTCGGATCTTCTAACTCGTTGTGTTCCGACAACTACCGTCTAGATCTATTCAGAAATACACAAATACGTGATCAGCATATTGAAAAACCTTCTGAATAACTATGAAAATATGAAATTGTTTTGCTGTCAGTATTCTAAAAGTATTGAAAATAAGGCCTCGATTGATTCTTCAATCTTTATTGCTTCCATTCTTTTAAAAGTAAGTCAAGCATTTACGGTCTGTTTCCGTGGATTTGAAATTGGAAATATTTTTTGTATTTGAGACTAACCCTTGTTTAACCTCATCCGATAGTAGGCTAAATACTAGGTAAGGATAGTATCAAAGTTTGAATGAAATGTGAAATCGGTAACAAAAATGTTAAAAGAATCGGTAACTAAAAAGAATGGATGAATTGAACGATTTATAACGGTATTTTAGGGTTCTAAAGTCTTGAATTAAATATTGGCCCTTTATTCGTTGATATTTGGCGTGTTGCCTAGGAAAATTATTTATTTGTCTAATTCCATTTAGTACAACAGTTTTTATTTCTTTTCGAGCTTCACTTTTGACAACAAAAGAGGCATTTCTGATGTGTACGTAGGAGATTTACTTTTGTACACCTGATAACAAAACGTGAAAATAATAATATAACTGAAATCTCTTTCTTCTCAATAAAATTTTCGAGTTCGTTTTTTTGCAGAACGTTGGATCAAAGTTAAATATATTTTATTTTGAATTTATTATTTAGTACTGGTAAAGTTTCCAAACGACAAAAAAAATAATAAAATGTCTAAGGTCCAACTTTTAATCGTTATCTAATGAATAAAATATAACATGACCGCTTTAAGCTCGTCCCAAGTTAAAAGTTATTCTATGTTATTGTCGTACAATTATAAAACAATCGTAAAACAACATTACTCATACATATGTACATAACTTCCTTATGGGATAGGCAGAACAGCAGAGTCAATAGGACTATCTGATGTCACGTTTGACAAAGAAGTTATTATATTGATGGAGAAAGGCTATTGCAGTGACAGGGCCTTCTTTGGACTCGACCTCACGACTTTTCACACCACAGGCGATTACTTGAATATTGCACCACGGATTCCATCAAAAGCAACATTGATCGTACAAGAACTACTTATAAGTTGAAGAAAACTTCAAAAAATATCGTTACTTAGTCAAGTTTAGGTTAGAGAGACTTTTAATCTTCACATAGTTAGAACTTATCGATGTAACATCCATACGTTATAAGTAAAATATAGTCTTGTGCTAGTGCTAGAACCATTAACATTTTGAGAGCAGGCCAGTGAGCAAACAAATGATCGTTGTGGCACGGCGCAAGAGTAATGTTTGTAATTTGCTCGACATGAGAGCGGTACAACTGCGGTGCAACGATTAATACGAGGTTTTAATATTTTAAAAACGTTTCGCTTTAATATCCGCAGGTAAGAATTCTATGCAATGCTTAATTCTCTATAAATGGATGGAGAATTTAGCAGACAGGTCGCGTTCTTGTTTGAATGTGAAATTAAATGGAAACGAACGGTTTTCTTATATGTTGATCTTTGTAAATTTCGAGATGTTATATCATAGTTAATCATATGTAGCAAGTCAGCACATTTTGTGTATTAGCGGCACCAGTAACAAGATATCTTCGGTATTTCCTATACACAATTGCAAATAAACATCTTCATGCACACTATCTGCCTGCACACAGGGATGTCTGAGACTAAAGCGCTGACCAGTTGCCCTTGAAAGTTGAACCAGTTATAATGATATATAGGGTTGTTTTTTAGTCACCAGCCAAACTTAAATATTATTTTCTTTGATATGATATAAATGTATCTGAACATTTATATTTTTTTAACACAGCTACTACGACGCGGCATTTCATTGATACTAAACATCTTGTACTAAAAGATGTTTAGTAGTAGCACATACTCGTCTCAATTTTTTGGTGTTCATTTATAATTTAGAGTGACTATGCTTTGCTCAATATGTTAGAAAATATATTTATTTCCTTGGAGGAAAAAAAGACGTGTGGCACTCTGAGACTGCCGCGGTAAAGCTATAGCATAGCATTTTTTATCAACTTATGCAATTATAATTATTTATTTATTTTATTAATGCAGTAATGTTTGATCTAATATGAAGTTCCACAAGTTCCTAGTAGATGGCGCTGTTTTTTTATTAAAGCCCGTATGTAAAGTTATGAAATCAAAGTATCACCGCTGTGCCGGTCGGAGTGGGGGGTGTTAGGTTTTTTTCGTTACGGAATTTCTGGATTCGGTCCCCACGCTCAAGGCCTGCGATAGAAGCTATGCAATAGCTTAAAAATACATGCTTTTTTGCAAAAAATGTTTTTATAAATGATACTCATTGTGTAAAAAAAAATTGGCCGGTGACTAAAACACAACTATGTATGTATACGGATTTGTCTTTTTAATTAAAGTTAAGTATGTTCAAAAACAATTTAAAGTTTCAAAAGATAAATGCAGTTTACAAAATAAGATTAGGTGTGGTATAGAAAAAAAATATTCTGGTAAGAAATAAATCGATTTCATAGCTTGCACAGTACACCTTAAGAGCAGTAAAAAGTCTTCGTAAAGCACCCTGAGCTCGACTTACACCGTTACGTGAACGCGACTTACATCACCGGCACGTGCGGCTCAAGGAACATTATACTGAAGTCGGCAGTTCAACAGAATACGATACATGGACCTTTGTGTCCCTACAGAATTATTAAAGAATAAAGTTTAAAAACTAAAACCCGACTACTAAAAACACACTCTAAAAAGTACGAAACAAGAAAATAGTGTGCCTTACGCCTATATACGTCGAGCCACTTCCGAGTAAAAGGATAATAAACAACCATTTAAACATATTTAAAAAAAAATACATTTGAAATTGTTTCTTTAAAATATATTCAAATTAAGCTTATACTCGGGGCTTTATTTATGTCAACTCGAGAGAAAGTTAAAAGGAGCCTTAAAATATCCTTTCCATTGTATTACTCGCATTTACACACACACACACACAGAATTTTTACCTTCCTTCACAAATTCTATTATTATCAGTCAATGCGGCACCAAATTCCCGGTGCCCATCTGTTTCGTCAGAGCACATTACCTTTTTTCGCGCCATAAATTATTTTATTAAGTCTAATGGTGACGTGTGTCACTGTTTTGATAAATGTGCTCATCAAATGTGGGTAGGATCCAAATGTGTCTGCTCTTGTTAGGTTTTCTCGCGTATCAATCATTTTTATTTTTGTACATTTGAAAATGTAATAACAAATACGTTCAATGTAAAATGTTTTTTTAACCGAATTCAAAAAAAGGAGGTTCTCTGTTTGACCTGTATGTATGTATGTTTGTCCGCGATTTTCTCACGTTTGGCTGAACCGATTTGGATGCGGTTTTCAGAAAAAGATTTGTCATAATATTGTCTTAAGTTTTCGCGATTTATACTATTAAATAAAACACTTTTTAACCGGATTTATCGCGTATATTTACATTTTAAATTTTGACTCGACGTTTCGGTGTCTTTGCAGACCCCGTGGTCACGAGCGTGGTCCAGTCGCGTGTCTAGTTTTATTTAATTTATAATTATACAAAACATGTAACTATGTTAGTACGTCTGATACAGTGTGCTTTGTTGTCCTTAAAATTTGGTCATATGGATGGAATAGAAACAGGAATAGGATGGCGTTTATAAAAATTATTTAAACATTTTTAGTGGGTTGGTTTTTTGAATGCGGTTCACTTTTTTTTTTTTTAATCTTTATTTAGAAAGCTATACACCTATAAGGTTAAGACAGCTTTTTTAAAAAAATTGACAATAGAACAAAATTAGGTAGACATCATTTATTTCCTTAACTCTAGAGATTGTATATAAAAATAAATAACGCGTTGGCTATTCTCATTCGTGAATTTGGAACTAAATATACAGTGAAACATAAACATAATATCTTGTTTATGACATTTTCTTTAAAAGAAATAATAGTTTGCTTTCATTTTGGTTTTGGTTTTTTGACTTTTTTTATTTATTTTTTATTTATTAATGATATAAAATTGTTAAAATCTTACCTGTTGTAGAGTCCTTAATCCCCAATGTGTTAGTGATGTAAGTTTGACAGGTGTACCTGTCTGAGGCGTACTAGCTCACTAAGGAGGAAACCAATCTAATGATGGTTTCATCTTTAATTAGCAGATATAAAAGTAGTTGCTATAACTTGAGACAGAATCCTAGGATTGAAGCGAATAGTTGAAATCGGGATAAAAAGTAGTTTGAGTACAGGAGGCCTATTTTGTAAATCGAAAGAAGGACGAAAGACGTACGACGTATACGATACGTGAGTAGTGCAAAAGTGCTATTCTGTGCGGCTTTCGTATCGTTCAACGTTTTTCGGATCCATAGACAAATTATAGACCCATTGGCGGACTGAATTAAATAACTAAGGGTTTTACAGACGAGGTAAGTTATCAATCAAAAAACCATCAGTTCATAATTTATGTGTTTTTACATAATAATTTCACATAATACAGTTAGAAGGGCGTTAAATATTTGAACGACGTGTTTTTCTTCAGTGGTTTTTATTGTTTTATGAATTAAAAGTTAAAAAATATGTAAAATCGTAGGCTGAATTTTGCCTTTGCCTCTTAATAAAAAACCACATTTGTCAATCATTCAACTAACTAGCCAATTTTGTTTTGACACTTGCAAATATTTTCTTTCAAATTATTTACTTACCTATTAAGTAAATAAGAATCTAGTAGATAACACTGATTTTCTTGGAATTACCTTAGATTCTAAATTGCAATGGGGCGCCCATATCTCACAGCTAGCGAGTAGACTTAGTTCTGCAGCGTCGCGGCAAAAAAAATTCGCTCATTGACTGATGTTAATACGGCAAAGCTCGTATATTATAGTTATTTTCATAGTATAATGTCCTACGGCATCCTACTTTGGGGCAATGCCGCAGACATTGACACTGCAGAAAAGGGCTATTCGTGGAATGTATAAACTTGGAAATAGAGAATCTCTAAGAGAAAAGTTTAAAGAGATTGGTACAACAATATAAATATGAAGAAGTAGTAGTTGACAACACCAAGACATTGGTGGATAATGGGCGATCATTATCTTCATAAGCCGAAAGACGCACACTTCTCGACGGAGGCCTCCCCAGGATTCGTCATGTGGTCCGGACCCGCGCCGCCCTCATTTGACGTTCGTAAAGTGTATAAAATTACCTACTGCGAATAAAAAAAGTTTTCATTTCATTTCATTTTCATTTAATTACCTCCTTAATATTTACAATGAGCTCTGCCACGAGGGAGCAATTGCAAATGCTCTTGCAGTTTATGCAGGAGCACAGTGATTTCCTGCGAGGGCGGCTGATTAAAAGTGTGGAGGGTAGGGTCCGTGCCAAAGTACTTTGGGCGGATCTTGCATCTGCACTAAATTCCACTGATGGGGCCATAAAAACGGTGACCCGGTGGCAAAAAGTAAGTTTTGTTGCCTAAAATAATGAAATGCTTGCTAACGCATATTGCATGATAGCATGAAGCTAACAAATTTCTTTTGCTGACAAGGTATGGGCTGACCGCAAAAAAAGTGGCTGCAGCATGCAGGCGCTCAGCCTCGGCCACTAGTGGTGTACCAGCTCCGAGATTTGCTGGAGTCAGAAAGACAAAAGAATGCTGAGCTTGCAGGCATCCGTAGGGAGCTAGGGGATATTACAAGCGCCCTACGGGAATTAGTGTTGGTGCTACGGCAAATAAGGGAGTGAACGTGGTTTAATTGGTTTCTCTATACCTACCTCTATAAGTACTAATATTTTTTTGATTAATTTTTAACACTTAATTCGGTGGTGTAGTGAAGATTTATCACTCGTAATATTGTTTAGTACTTTGAGTAGCTATTATGTACCCAAATACCTTAAACAATGAAAAGTATAACTGATTTTTGTATTTTATAGCTATTAAGTGTGTGATGTATGACCCGGGCAACACCGGGCTTCGCTGCTAGTATGTATGGAAATACTCATTTGGCTCACGTAATCATCATCATCACAACTCCGTGTAATGGGCCCACTGCAGGGCATGAGTCTCTCCTCTGGGTGACGAGGAGGTTTTAGGCCATAATCCACCGAGCTGGCCCAGTGCTGGGTGGTGGATGTCAGAATTTTCAGGGTGCCGATATGGCTTCTGACATACCCTAACGACTACTGTATACAAGTATACAGCACCCGGGACCGACAGCTTAACGTGCCCTCCGAAGCACGGAAGTCGCCGTGAGAAACGAATGGTCGGCGGTCACCCATCCAAGTACCGACCGCGCCGAACGTTGCTTAACCTGTGATATCGTAAGATACACACAGTAACCACGGCGCCACGACGACTTCGCCACGGCGCCACGTAATGGGGTTGAATAAATAAACTGAAGAAATTTATAGTTTTGTTTTAATATTGAGTTCCCACATACATACGGCCTGCAATTTGTGTGACTGCAGAATGGATGGTATTCACTCGTATTTAACATTGGAATGGCTCCTATAAATTGCTGCCTATCATCATCAGATAGACCATTCTGACAGTCACCAATTTGTGGGGTTTCTTGAACCTCATCATCTTTCCATCTCATCATAGATAGTATTTACTTGTAGTACCTATTGTTTCTGGACTAAAATATAATTATAAAATAAAATTTCATTGTCAAATATAATAAACATTTTAATAAAAGATAATATAAAAATCAACTAACATATCTTCTTGATCATTTCTCCTGTGGCATACCATATATAATATCTTTTCATCCACATACATACATCCATAGCCTGTAGACGTCCACTGCTGGACATAGGCCTCCCCCAAGGTGGCGTGTGGCTTCGCCTTAAGAATAGCGCTACCCCATCTCTTCCCGTGGGTGTCGTAAGAGTCGACTAAGGGTCAAACCAGAGGACGGGCAACAGCGTCCTTTTGTGTATTTTATTTATTTATTTATTAGGCATAACAACAGATTACAAACTATTTTCTTATTCTAATTAATGTTACATGCAAGGATTTAAGTTTGTAACCAGATGACAGTTACGCACAGCATTTATATAATTATGTTCATTATTATTGATTAAAATAAAACAGCAAAATATTAAATAAAAAAAAAATAAAAATTGAACTAAAATTAGATAATAATGTCAAAAGATCGAAAATTAAAATAAAATAAAAAAATTACAAACACAAAATGTCAAAAATAAAAAAACAAATAGGTATACAAACTAAAATAATAAGTTTTTCACATTATTTAAAATTACAAAGAGAAAAAGTCAATACACAAACCAGAATTAAAATACTAATAAAAATAAAAACATGATGTCACTATTAAAATTTAGGGTAAAGAATAATATTTTTTTTACAATTATTGATAAAAGTCTTAAAATCCAAAAATATGTCCAGTTCCTTACAGTGCTTGTTATAAAGTCTACATAAACGATTCATAGGGTCATTATTTGTTACGTTGTTGTTACAAGTAGGTATAAAGAATAGTTTTTGAAGCCGCGTTGTACTCAATTTAAATGATAAATGATTTAATAGATCTGTACAGTCCAGGCCACCGTTAGTTATTTTGTGTAGCATTGCTAAGTCATATATTGTACGTCGTGATTGGAGAGTACTTAATTGGAAATTTTGCAGCCTATTTTCATATTCAGGTAGCTTTCTTCTGACTCCAAATTTGGTGCATAGATGACGCAAAAAACGCCTTTGTATGGCTTCGATTCTGTCAATGTGAACCTTGTAATACGGGGACCAAACAACACAAGCATACTCCAATATAGTCCGTACTAAAGCTGTATAAAGAGTTATAGTAGTGCTAGCGTTCCGAAATGGTTTTGCTGTTCTCTGTATGAAACCTAACAATCGGTTAGCCCTAGCAATAATATGCTCGTAATGAGTTGTAAAGGTTAATTTCGAATCTAACCATACTCCCAAATCTTTAATTACCTTCTGTCGACTAAGGACTATATTATTAATTTTATAATTGAAAACTAGAGGTAATTTCTTTTTCGTAAAAGTAATAACATGGCATTTAGAAATGTTAAGAGTCATATTGTTTTTGGCACACCACCGGCAGAGATAATCCATATCGCCTTGCAGTGCTTTACAGTCAGCGAGGGTTTTAATATATGTAAATAATTTAATGTCATCAGTGTATGCAAGGCTATAACACGAAAAAGTCGATATGAGGTCATTAATAAATAGTAAAAACAGCAATGGTCCTAAATTCGATCCTTGAGGGACTCCAGATGTGGGAATAAATGGATCAGATTCGTAACCATATATAGAGACCAACTGTGTTCTGTTAATTAGGTATGATTTGAGCCACCTAAGAAGATTACCGTGAATGCCAAGGTGGTCAGCTTTTTTACAAAGTATATCATGGTCAACCTTATCGAATGCCTTAGAAAAGTCTGTATATAGTGCATCAATCTGGCCCTTTTCATTGAATGCTGTACTAAGATGGTGAAAGTAAGTCAAAAGATTTGTTGTGGTGGATCGAGATGATACAAAACCATGTTGATTTGGGCTAATAATATGTTTAAGATGGTGATTAATATGTATATTTACATCACACTGCGGTCGCCAACCCGCCTGCCGCCTGATTACGGCATTTCCCCCCCAAATATCTTTTCATTTTCATACAACGTTCTCGAATAAAAGTTGCAAACATTTAGTCATAAAGAAAATGAAATAAATTAAGGTAAAAACGCCAACCGCATTCGCTGTCTGAGACGCCGGCGTTCTCGGTGCTCTTCAGCTTCAATTAGGTCAGCCAGAATGAAATTAGCCATTATGATGTTCCTATAATTCACCAAAGTCAATAACTATACTAAATTCAAAAGAACACATGAATAAAAAAAATATATTGTTTACTCACGAAGCAAAAACGACAACCACTTTGATATCGTAATAATTGAGATTAAATTAAGAATAGAGACATGTCAAACCGACGAAAGACGTGCTGTCAATTGGTTCACAGAATAGCACAATACGTCAAAAATTGAATGATTTCGTGTTTCGTTTCGTATTTCGTATCCGCAAACGATACGCAAGCCCCACGGAATAGCATTTCGTAAAAACGAAGGGCGATATCCGTCTTTCGTCTATCGTTTCGATTTACAAAATAGACCTCCTGTACACTATAGCTATGTCAAATTTCATCCAAATGAGCCGTTCTGCCGCGACTGAGGAACAAAAATCAATAGGTAGGTACATCCATACATCCAAACTTTTACAGGATGGAATTTTTGAGTGCCCCCTGAAGGGAAAGTACTCTAAATAATAGAGATAGCAAATTGTACTCCAAGCAAACATTCTTTTATTCTGGAAAAGAAACAAAATTGCATTCAAAGATTTTCGAAAATCCGCTCGCTTCACCCGGTTTTCGAACCGACTAAAGCCTGTAAAAATGACACCCTGTAATTTTATTGCATCTATGGTTAGGTGATTGACTCACAAGAATGAAATCTCTCTTAAATACTATAATAGGTTAATTTAATGAAAGAAAAATGATGAAATTTTCATTTTTTGATTTTATTCGGTTCGATTTCTGAACAAAGCAAGCAAATTTTCGGAAAATCTTTGAATGCAGTTTTATTTTCTTTTCCAAAATAAAGGTTTCTTTGGAGTGAAATTTGCTATTTTTATGTTTTTCTGAACAACGTTACTACCTTAGAAATGTAGGGTGTTAAGTAAGGAATTGACTCATGAAGATTGTGTTGGTAGGTATAGAAGAGATAGTTTGATTTCTTCGTGTGCGAACTGTGTTGAAGTGGTTAATTAATTGAACTGGTTTTATAATTAGCACCCAATTCATTGTGGTCCATATTAGAAACCATGTGGTCTATTCTATATTCAGTACACAACATGCGAATTCACAAAAATTACATATTTTGAAAATGTTGATTATTTTTACTGTGTTTATCTTGAATTTTATTGATCGTTTTTGATACCAAGTAAATATCGAACTATTAAAAAGATAGGCGAGTGATGAAACTTTGAAATTTCGAGTTATATTAGACAAAAACCTTATGCTGGTCCATAATTGGCGCACTTACTCTTATATAAATCTATTTCATATACATTTTAATTTCGATTTTTATTGTTTAGATCTAGTTTATTTTTCAGTGTTTCCTATTATAGCTGCTATAACAGTACTGTACAAGCCTTAACAGCCGATGTACTTACACGAACAAAGGTACCTGCAACTGAAAAATGTGCTAGAAATCGCATCACTGATTCTTTTCTAGAATTGAAATACTACATCCCATTGTTTTAGTTTTTTGTTACCACTTATTTATGTGTAGGGCTAAAGGTTGCTTTATAAGAATGAAATGAATGGGAAAAGATTGTGTAGTGAGCTGGAACACTTGGGAAGATATACCTTGAAAGTAATTTAAAAAGGGTTTTCTTTGTAACATGTGTTATAAGAATATTTATGAATATACCTAATTATGAAGTCTTCTTATGTCTTTGACAGTCAGCTTGTGTAGTGGTAAAATTTTTTCTTCGCAAATTTTTTCTTCGAAATCGCATCATTCATTCTTTTCTAGAATTGAAATCAGTTGCATGTAGTTACGCCGATTACGTATCGATATACATTCAAATGTATATGTATCGATATACATTCAAAGACGTATCGAGCTAGCAACCTCTTTAAGACCTCAGAGCTCAATAAAAAAAAGAAATTGCTGATTTTTCCACGGATTACGTCTATCTTTTCAACACCACCAAAAATTGGCAAAAATTTGATCCAGTATACGAAAGAATTCTGTTGATAATTAACAAATACAAAATCTTTATGATGGGCGATGGGCCTGACTTTGAAAAAAAAGACATAACTTTGATTTTGACTTAAAATATAAAATACAATCTTAATCAAATAAAAATACATCTTTTCAATGTCCAGCCAACCACTTCATTTTTTGATATCGTAATAATTCAATATTTTTTTCTACCGTTCACAGCACATTATCTAGCTCAAATGAAGTTTAGGAACTTCATAAATCCGCCCAGAGATCCAGAGACCCAGGACTCGGGTATAATGTTTTTTACCACTACACAAGCTGACTGTCAAAGACTTAAAAAGACTTCATTATTAGGTATATTCATAAATATTCTTATAACACATGTAACAAAGAAAATCCCTTTTTAAATTACTTTCAAGGTATATCTTCCCAAGTGTTCCAGCTCACTACACAATCTTTTCCCATTCATTTCATTCTTATAAAGCAACCTTTAGCCCTACACATAAATAAGTGGTAACAAAAAACTAAAACAATAGGATGTAGTACAAAAGCCGCTGTGTACTCGACTTCTAATCAGGGCCTGTAATTAGGGTTCCCTGCGAAACCGCACGGGTTCATCAACGTCGCCGATCTACCGCGGAACCCGCTAGGGGTTATTGTGAAGTACGGATAGGGAAAAAGGAGTAATAATGGATATAGGCGAGAAGGAACTTGATGGTTGAAACTGGATGTTTTACATGCTTGTATCTTTTTTGACATATGCCATTTGTGTCAATTTTGAAAGTTAAACAAAAATGCATATTTTATCTGTGCGTTTTATCTGGGGAGAGGAAGCTCCATTATCAAGCTTAAAGATGTGAGCAATCTGCATTGACACGTTACAATTCACACGTTACAATATTAACTTAACCCAATATGGTAGGCCATATGTATGATATGAAGCAGTGCACATCTTACTTGACATCACCGACCTGTATATTTCCAACGACACACAGAGTGCTTCATTGTAGACAGAAGGATAGGTAGTGTTAAGTGTCAGAGTCAGTAATGTATTTTGACATATGGCGTATAGCACAAATTCACATGTCCTTCTTAGTAAAAAAGTCGGCTGGCTTATAGTCCTTTGTTTTTATATAAATAAATAGTAAGTCTATCTAATTTATTCGAAGTTGTTAAAGTCAGTGAGTTACTAACTCTATTAGCTGGCTATTCTAGTTGGTTTTCTCAGGAATCTTGGAAGTTTTCTCATTAGAAATTATTTTTCCATTTCCCTTTACATTTTCTTCTCGGCGAAGACACTTTTGTTTCCTTTCTTGTATTTAGCTTTGAAAAAAGAAGAAAAATATGAACCTATTGATGTGGTCTTTTCTGACTTTATATTTATTTTGAGGTAAAAGTTTTTTGCTTTTAACAACGCAACACAAATACTAGTATCTAGCCTTGTTTTTAATAAACGAATATGAATATGAAGTTTAAAACTGGAATGAAATGAATTTTCCCTTTTGTTATAAAGTTTATTCAAAGTATGTTGGAAATTCGAGATTTCAAAAATATGTTATTAATTTGGAAACTACGTAGGCACATATCTAAACTTAACTCGACTTCAATATGCAATAATATCAAAATTGCACAAAGTTATATGCCACAATAGAATTTGGTTCTAAACTGATTTTATTTAATATTAGGTACAGTCACGTGTGATAATATGTAAAAAAAAAATTGGAATTTGAACCTTATCACAACCGTTGGTTTTCGAAGTGTGTATATGTTATGCACGTGATTGTACTTAACAGTTTCGCATGGTATCACCCGCGTATTGCTTGATTTTCATCTCGGAATAACTACGATTACTAATTGCAAAATGTATTTGAATTGGTCTACTAGTTTTTGAGATTATTCAATACAAAAGTAAAACAAAAAATCTTTTTTACTATAGAGAAATTCAGTATAGAGAAACTTTCTTTACATAGGTAACTTAGATCATCAGTAGTCGTCATATTTGAGCCAGTTTATACAAAACCCATATAAATGAAATAAAAAAAGACTATAAAAAAAGATTTCACGCATTCATTACTCTGACACCTAAAACGTCGCATAACCTCATTCCTTTTTTTATTTTAACCGCACAGTATGTACCTATTGTAGTTTTAGTTAAAACTTTTTTAATCCGGAGCACTTCCATACAGTTCCATACAACCGCTTCAGGTGCACCGAAAGGCGTGAAACAGAAAAGCTATTTTCAATTAAATTTTGCCCTCGACTATTTTGACAGACGTTTCATTAACCTGGTTCCATTTCAACTGTGACATTTGCATATACTATACTGTTAAACCAACTGAAATTTGTAGGGGTAGTATTAACGATTTTGAATGCCAATTTTATTGGTGGCAACTTTTTTGCATTTTTTTTTTCCGTTGAATGGATTTTATACATTTGAATGACCAACACTGATATTAGTTACATCAAGATGTGAAAGTTTGGTAAGATAGATATATGGAAATTTCACTTTTATAGTTTACACTAATACCTATTTATTTATTAAAGGAACATTTTAATATTGAATTAAATCTTAACTAGAGCGGTAGAGGATAATGTTTTTTTGCATTGCCTACCATTTAGATCTATGTTATGCGATATTGTAGTTATCTTTGGTTCTAAAACAAACATGTTTTATTAATTTCTTTCATATCTAGAAAGGGATTCTATATAAGAAGCGTTCTCCAAGTGACTTAGCAGTCGTAAGGGATTTGAAGGTTTTTACATAGTAGCGATTTAAAAGTTTTTAGTTGTTTGATTACCCTTGCGGCAGCAACACAATCCTTAGGCAGAATATTATGAACTAAACTTATGAAGATCAAATAAAATTTTGAATTTTATATGAGTGGGATAGCTTAAAGAAATAAGGATACAGGAAAAAATAAGCTACAGAAAGGACTTAAAGGGGACTTTAATTCAATTATCTCAATGTCTACGAGATAGAGTACTTTCTATTTGCCTATTTTAACCTTTTTGTGTCTTTGTTTATTCGTGGCTCGTGACGTTGAGGTGGTACGCCAACACGCCACCACCGACTCGGTTCAATGGCCGTGCAAATCTTCAATACAGTTAATTTTGGAGCTCCTCTAATATTGATTTAGACGTAGTGTGTTTATTGTGGTATATTTGTGCGCCGTGCGTTGTTTTAGGAAGACTGTTTCGAAGTGTGAATGTTTTAAACGACCTGCTTTAATCGAATAAATTCGAAAGCTATTTTGAAATACTTAATTATTCCTGATATAATATAAATACAAATTAAAAGACTAGCTCTGTCTGTTTCGCTTTCACCTTTGAACCATCAACCGATTTTGATAAACTTTGGCACTGACGAAGACTAGAGCTTGCGGAAGGATATGCTACATTTTACTGCCAACTTTTAAGACTATTTTAGTAAAGATTTGAAGGGGTTGAAAAAACTCAACTTAGTTTTTTTTACCAAGTTCGAACTAGGTAGGTAATAGGTTTGCAGAGCTGAAGTGGCAATGGGCAGGGCACATAGCTCGCAGAACAGATGGCCGGTGGGGCAGAAAAGTTCTCGAGTGGTGGCCACGTACTGGGAGACGCAGCGTAGGCAGGCCCCCCGCACGATGGACCGACGACCTGGTCAAAGTCGCCGGTAAATGCTGGATGAGGGCGGCGCGGGACCGAGCGACATGGAAGACCTTGGGGGAGGCCTATGTCCAGCAGTGGACGTATACAGGCTGTGGATGATGATGATGATGAAGTTCCCCTCAGTAGGCCATAAATCCGAGCTTTTTCATACAAGAATCTTCTAAACTCAAGTGATCGGCGGTCATGTAAAATCTACCAACAAATATCATTGCACTGAAGGCAGCAGATGAAGCGTTCCAAATCTGTCAAATAAATGTAATTGAATGTGAAATCTATGCCCTCGAAGTTAAAGTAAAAAATTGGTTGGGGAAATTGATAGGTTTGTTTTGTATTGTAACGCTTGGTCTGCTGCCTTCTGTACCGACTATAAGTGGTCCGAAAATATTTTATAATTTTCTGAACTCATGTGCTTCATCTTTGACCTTACAATAAGAAAATCACCGTACATGAGTTTAAAAAAATAAGACAGACGGACCTCCTAAGATCCTGTATAACAGCTAGGAATAGATTACGCAATAGGATTATTATAATTCTTTTTGAACGATTTAAAACTTTTTTGATTTTATTCAACGTTATGCGATACTGTTAGAAATTACAAAAAACTTTTGAACCGATAATGGATTCCTGAAATTTCTTGATTAACAAACGAGAGGTGAATATTAATTTCAACTTTATTCGATTTTCGCACGAATAACTTTTGAGTTATTTGATGGCTTACAAATCATGATTGTTAAGCACTTAAATAAATTAAAAAGCACCTTATATAAATGTTTCTTTAAGAAATTAATATATCACAACTCTTTGTAATGAGCCCACTGCAGGGCATGAGTCTCTCCCCTGGGTGATGAGGAGATAAAAAGTAAAAATTATAGAAGATAGTTAAATTCGGGGTGGCGAATACAATTAAAGTCCTGTTTTTTCCAGGCTTCTTTCAAATCACACAGATTACATTTGATTGTCTGTACAGGCAAAAATCCCAGAAAGAAAGCTTTGAATCAAGTATAGTACCAATGCAATTAATTTCAAGTACTGGTATAAATATAACGCCCTGTAATTTACTTACATAGTGACCTTTTCACACGTAAAAACGCTTCATGTAAGTATTTGTTATCTATTTGGAGTTTTAGGAATACAAACGAATGTGAAACACAATACAAAGGAGTATGCCTTGGCTTCATACACTGTCCGCCCTGGTAGTAGGAATAGTGGAAATATACTTTTTGTATTCTAAATAACAGTTCATTTTATCCCACGTACCGTTTTTGGAACGCACAATTTGTTACATCTTCATCACCCTAAGAATTCCAGAATTCCTAAGGACCGAAATAATTGAATAAGTATTTACAATATGTATGATGGCAATGTTTATATAAGTAAGAAGATTACGAATCTTTTTATATTGCACTTTTACTTAGAACTTCACAGCTGGTAATTGGTATAACAAAATTATTAGAAAACCTTGTGTTTATCTGAGTGGACTTCGAATTGAGCAATTACAAAACTGAATAACAAAAGACATCTGATTGAATTAGCGCACCAGACTGTATCGATATTATATTCGATAAAATAATGAAAGATCTCAATTTTTTAGAGTACATAATTGCTAAAATAAATAGTTAACATTGTTATACAAATTGAAAACAATGACCATAAGTAAGTTTTCTTTTCCAAAATGTTGGTTTTAATTTTTAATCGATGCAATAAAAGGCGACAAAAATAGTAGTTCAACCTAATGACAGTTTTATGATAAAAGTGACACTATTTTAACAAGATGTCGGCGAATATGAAGAGTTTCGAGAAAATACTTTTAAGATGTCTGTTTTGAATAGCAAATTTTCCGTTCAAATTAGAAAAATCGTAAACAACTCAATAAAATTTTAAATTACTATCAACAATCTAGATTTCTTGGAGCCAGGGCGAATTCGAACACTGAAATTTAAGTTTCTTAAACATTTAAGTTTTTTTTTTCTGAAATTTAAGGTCTTTACTGTCCATCGGCGCTGGCATGAAAAGAGCGCCCCTATACTCGTACATGTATATTATTTTGTCAGTGACTTTTGTCTACTTAGGCCGCACCGCAACCCTTATAACTGACTTAAGTTGAAAGGGTGATTAAACCGTTGCCCTTTGTTTTTTTTAGAAAAACCTTATCATTATTTATTTACTTACATACACTTGATGTTGATACATCCTCACAAAAGAGAACCGTGAAAACATGTGACTGTTTTAATAGTTATATAATCAAAACAACTTAAATTAGCACTTAAATGAAAACTTTATAGGCGAAGCCAAAATAATTTCAAATTAAATTAAGTTCTCAATATTAACTAAAACTCAATGTGCACATAATTTTCCCCAAGAAACAGTTAATAATACCTATAACTATTGCCAATATCCTAACACCCAGAGTTACATACATACGATGTAACAGTTCTGAGTAAATTGAAACCTTAGTTACATATAACTAAAGTTCAAAATTAAACGTTGTTGCTTATATTGTTTTGCGATCAGTTATGTTACAAGTGTATTAGGGGTGTAAGTCAAGCTTGAAATGCAATTCCAAATGCAATATGTAGTGGTTATACTTAATCAGATGGAATTATCTTTAACGAGAGTGTTCAGAACTGATCGAGTACATAATTAAATAAACTTAGGTACTATTCGGATAGTACCGACCAATGTTGAATGTTAAAGTTGAAAGTTTAGTTAAGTTGTAGTTATGTAGTTAGTTAGGTTGATTGTTAAAAGGAGAATACGACTGTTCTTGACGAGTAATTTATTGTTACTAAAATACATTATAAAAATTACAATTAAAGTTAAATGCTGCGTAAGGTGTAGGTAAGCGGTGCGGTGTTCGGTTACACCGAACATATTCCCCACCAGCACGAGATGAAACGGATGCTGCCAGATGCCCGGAGATGACGTCAATCTTCTCTGAACACCAATTTTCGGAATACAGGTTCCTTGTTTTCAGTTTGTATTACGCTCAGCTCCTAGAAGTATGTCAACGGGGCGGCTCACGTAGAACTCGGGATCGGCTAAGGCGATGTTTTCTATAAACGACCAGTTTGGCTTGGTAAAAGTTTGGCTGGGTAAGTTGCTGATTAAGTTGGTCATGATAATAACTTCCGTTTGAAAATTGAAGTCATTATGGAGAGAATAACATTGTATGTGTAACATTCCTTTTCCTTTATTTTCTCTAACCCCAACGCCGAATACTGTTCCTTTGCATGTTTTTCTTTTTAATTTTAGTTGTTGCGCCGCTCGTTCCGTAATTAAGGAGACTTGAGATCCCTGGTCGACTAGAGCTCTCATGTTGTGGTAAGTACCATCTTGGCCTTGTACCTTTAAAACTGCGGTCGATAAAAGTACTTCATTTTGTTTATTTTGTTCTGATAAATTATCGTTTAAAATGTTGTTAATTGTTGCGCTAGACGACGGCGTATTATATTGTTCAAACAAAGCATCGTGTATCGTGGTGTTATGTTTCTTCATACATTTACGGCATGTTTTCGTCGATTTACATTCATTCCCATTATGACTAAATAAGCAATTTTTGCAAACTCGAAGTTCTTTAATTAGGTTTAATTTTTGCTCATTAGGTAGGTCTATAAAATTCTTGCAATTATACAGCCCGTGTTCGTTTTTGCAGAGTGGACATTTGAACGAAATTATGTTATATGTTGATTTCATGTTTTTGTTTCCTTTATTCCAATTACTGTACGACGAATGTATTTGATGATTTGAAAATTTTCCATTTGATGTTGAAGGCAATTGTTGCTTATTAAAATGTTTATGTGAATTTTCACCTTTTCGGCATGCTGATTCTAATGCTATGAATTTTCCTTCCAGAAACTCTAAAAATTCACTCAATATAGGTAATTCTCGGCGGTTTTTTAAAGAATCTATATATTCTGTGTGGGTCTCGGTATCCAATTTCTGATCTAAAAGATAAACAATCAGAGGATCCCAGGTTGTTATATCAACGCCTAAGTTCTTTATTGCGTTGAGAGACTCTTGAGTAACATCATGCATGTGTTTTATTTGATTGGCTGTCTTTTGTTTCATTGTAGGAAGATCCAGAAGAAAGTTTATATGTGATGAAAAAATTAGCTTTTTATTATTGTAGCGATGCGTAAGTATTTCCCAGCATGTTGTGTAGTTGTCTGAACTAATTGATAAATGTTGAATTAGGCGTTCGGCTTCACCTCTTGTTTTACTTTTCAAAAACTGCATTTTCTGAGCGTTAGATAAAGTTGGATTGTTGTGTATAGCTTCAGAAAATAAGTCCTTGAATGACACCCACGTGTTGTAGTTCCCGTTGAAAATAGGTATTTCAAGTGTTGGAGTAGTTTTTTCTATGTGTTTTTGTGACCACATTTTGGACTTTATTGACCTTTTCAGTGATTGATTGATTGTTGTTCGTAGTTGCTGAACAATTCATCCATCTCCAAGTTGACCTTGCCACTTAAATCACACTCTATTTCCCAGTGGAGGGAGTCTATTGTTTTCCAGCGTGATTCAAGTGACCTTAATGTATCCTCGTATTCCCAGTTTTCTGTTATTTTATCGACGTTGATATAGTTTACAGTTCGTTGAAAGGCCTTGAAGTTCGCCGCCTGTCGACGTAGTTTTTCATCTAATGCTCCATTGATAGCTTGAGTTTTCATAATTGATTCTCCAGAACTGCTCTTGGATTCTTCGTTTAGCGATCCCGTAGAGCCACCCGGGTTAGACGAAATGTACTGTTTTAGGTATAATGTAACTTCTTGGTAGAATTTCTTCGTAGACGAAAAGTGGTTTTCTTTGAAGTAAATGTTATCTTGTTCTTCGTATTGCTCCAAAATTAAGTGATTAGCACTGAAGTCCCTAAATAAGTTCGTGAGATCCACTAGTTTTGAGTTTGCTGTTGCTTTTCTACGTTCGGTGTTTTCTTTCTTGAAGTTGTTGAAAAGTTTCTCGATAGCTGCAATAAGCTCTGCTTGTTTATTCAAAAGATGATCCATTGTTCGTGTTCAATATGTTGTTCTTGTTCCAATGTTCGTTCTTGTTGTTAGGTAGCTGGTCTGTCTGATAGCACTCCAGGCAAGCCTTTAAGTGTGATATAAGCACCTTCTCAATTCGCTGGGGAGGTCCGCTTGTGGAAGGCCAGCGAACCGATTGCTAACACACTCAAAACTCACCAAAAGCACTAAAGACGCTCGAAGGACCAATGTTCGGATAGTACCGACCAATGTTGAATGTTAAAGTTGAAAGTTTAGTTAAGTTGTAGTTATGTAGTTAGTTAGGTTGATTGTTAAAAGGAGAATACGACTGTTCTTGACGAGTAATTTATTGTTACTAAAATACATTATAAAAATTACAATTAAAGTTAAATGCTGCGTAAGGTGTAGGTAAGCGGTGCGGTGTTCGGTTACACTGAACAGGTACTATTAAGTTTAAATTAATGTAAACAAAGTAGTAGTGGAGAAATGGCTCTTTCTTTGATAGGTTATCTTCGGTTAGAATCGCGGGATCAAAATTAATAATTTAAAGGGCTCTAAGTATTAGAGGTTAATACAAGTTCTACTTCTTAGTACCTTTCATTAAATAACCAACTATAAATTTCTCAACGAAGACTGCTTGGAACTTGGTTGTAAAAGTTTATCAAAAGTAATACCTATTTTCATATCCTAAGGCACAAATTGGTTTTTGAAATGATAATGTACCTAATTTGACCGCCTGCGACACTACGATACGAAAGTAAATCTATCTTAATGCTCTGAAAAGGGATCGTTCTGAGTAATTTACTGGCGCTCAGTTCTGAACTTGAAAGAAAGAAATTTAACCCAGGAATAAAAACTTGAAATTTTGATAAAGGTTCTACAGGGTCGATTTTATTTTGATAGCAGATTAGGAACAATGAATTTCGAAAAAAAAAATCTTTTTATATCTTCCATAAGTTAAAATTTAAAAATTCTTCTCTGTGAGTAAAATTTAAGATTAATCTACATTTTATGACTACAAACAATTAGATGGAAACGTTTTTATTAATTGCTGTGTAGTCATAATTTATCGATCAAACTTAAATTTTGATCACTTAGAAGAATTTTGAAATTTTAATTTATAAAAAATATATAAAAATATTTTTTTCCTCATGATGGCCCACTCATTAGTCTTAATCTGCTTTTAAAATATTATTGACGATTATATGGCAACCCTATATATTCTGGTGTTGTATCTAATACTACGGCCACACTACCTTACCGTCTACCGGGCTCTTACCGCAATAATTATGGCATTAAATTACCGTTTAAATTACTGCATGAACTGGTGTGGTTATACTACGGCCACACTACCTTACCGTCTACCGGCAATAATTATGGCATTAAATTTGGCGGAAAATATAACTTTTTCAAGATGGAGGTCGAAGCTGCAGCGGTCTTGTGTTTTATGAATGCCAATTATTTTTACATGAATCTTTTAAATATCAACAAAGCTAAAAGAAGACCAAAAGACCTAAGCATAAGGCTACACTACCGTGATATGCCAATAATTATTGCCATAACTTAAACAACATCTAGGTGTAACCACGATTTATGGCCATAATTTTACAATGCCAATCAGTATGGCAAATGGCGGTAGGCAATAGCTCCGGCGGCGGTCTTTTTTCGCACATCAAAGAAGATTACCGCAGTAATTATTGCGTTTGTGGCCACACTACCGTTTGTCCAGTGTGCAATATGAGCTCACCGGCGACGCACGTATCGACCGACATGGAGTGGTCAAATGAAAAAGCGCTCGAGTTTTTAGAATTATTCCAATCCGAACCGTCTCTTTGGGATACCCTTTTTTGTCTTCTTTTAGCTTTGTTGAAATTTAAAAGATTTATGTAAAATTATTGGCACTCATAAAACAAAACACAGCTGCAGCTTCGACCTCCATCTTGAAAAAGTGATATTTTCCGCCAAATTTATTGACATATCATGCAGTTTAAACGGTAATTTAATGCCATAATTATTGCCGGTAGACGGTAAGGTAGTGTGGCAGTAGTATAACCACACCAGTTCATGTAGTAATTTAATGCCATAATTATTGCCGGTTGACGGTATTGTAGTGTGGCCGTAGTATAACCACACCAGTTCATGCAGTAATTTAAACGGTAATTTAATGCCATAATTATAGAAGATCAAACGAACTTCTTAAGTGAAGTTCGATCGATATTATATGAGTTGCTTCATTCGAAGATATATTCATTTACCAAGTAGTCCCTTTGACTCACACGGTAGCACGCACGAATTTAAGAGTTATGAAATGACTAAAAAGGTCAAAACACGTGTTTTCGATCGTTTTAGTTAAAATTTTTCACACCAGTCTGGATCCATAGGATGCGCCTCTGTCGAGCTCATTATTTTAGAGTTCTTAATTTTATAGTTATGGCAAAACTTTAAGGGCAATAGTTTACTACATTAACAGGGCGGGTGGGACCTTAATGTATATCTTCGAATGAAGCAACTCATATAATATCGATCGAACTTCACTTAAGAAGTTCGTTTGATCTTCTATTATATTTCGTTGCTTCATTCTTCAGATATATTCATTTACCAAGAAGATGTTCAGAGCATAAGGTAAAGTTTTGCTTTATAAAAATTCATTAACTAATATTCAACAGTTATTTAATCAACTCAATGTAAATGTATAACTTTGAAACATTTTGTTTATATGCATACTGAATAAAATTACTTAAAGTAAATTAATAATTAAGGATCAACAAAGGAGTTTACTTCTACATTTGATTGAAAAACTGCCCTTCCAAAATTACTTTTATTGATCGACCATGGGGCGGTTATAAAACTTAGCGAATGTTTGAGACTGAGCGGTCCTGCAGGCCGTGCTGCGAATGGCTAGCAGCGATAGGCCGCCACGCGCTCTGGCCGCGGACGTTGCTGCGCGTGCCGCGTGCTGTGAGCGCTGAACGCCGCGCGCCGCCGCCACGCCCGCGCCGCTAGACCCCATGACATGCTTTATCCGGCGACTGATGGACGGTGAGATCGTTGTTTTGTAAGGTCGCTTTGGTTTGACTATAAGGCAATCTACACGCTCTGGCCTAAGTTAACTCGTTACAAATAACTAATTTTCTAAAGCTAATGCAGGGCATATACAGGAATGGCATGTTCATGGAAATATGGCAAAACTAGAGTTGGTTACTAGCAGTAGCTGAAATTATAATCAAATCCAAATTCCCTATTTTGATTTCATTTGCAAAAATTATAAGAGAAATTTCACACGGTGTGCTAGTGGCCTAAAAGCCAGTAAAAATACCAGTTACTGTGAGTGTACTTTGCTCAAGAGTTAAATAACTATTGGGATACCATTTTGAAATATAATCTTAAAACGACTTGAAGATCTTAATCTTAAACCAAGTGTAATTGTGTTATGTTGGTAATGGCCTTAACCTAAGGTAATGGATTAATTAGTTCATGTGATCCTATATTGTTTCCTAATAATAAGGCCAACCTATGACTATTTACTATATCTATTAACTGTTTTTATTAGTTTTACTTTAATTGTTCCTTAAAAAATGATAAAATTCAGTGAAATCGAACGATTAAAGATATCTCCACTGTTATTGTGACAATAATTCTAGTACCGATACGTTGTACCATGCTACGTTGTACTGAGCATAAGTTTTGTTAGAAAGCGACGAGACCACGACTAGGTACTGTGGTGACCGCCTACACGTCTTCTCTTAATGAAACCGAGCCGGGAAGCCTCGCTGGTTCGTTCTGGAAAGATAAATAATTTCTTTTCAAAATCGTTAGCTCAGTAAAAGAGCACTCGTTCGGCAAGCGAGAGGTCCCAGGTTCGTGTACTGATCGGGTATTTTTTTTTTTTTTAAATTTATTTTTCCCGTTACCTATTTAAGAATAATTGAGCATTATTAAATGCAAAAAATTCAAAACGGCTTGAATGTTTTAATTTAAAGCAATTTGGAGAGAGAGTCAACGCGTCTATAACCGTAGCTTCAAGATCTCGTTACCAAGAAACCTATTGTGAGCATTTAACATTGGTGCGAGAAGCAAACAGATTTACTTGAGGTTGACTGAAAACTTTGATACGCATAATTGGGTAGTGCTGTATTTTTTCCCGAGTTGATATACGGAGCAAATAGTCAAATATTCATTTTCTCAAACTATTACCAAATACTTTTAGCTAATGCATTTAAATGAGGAAATCGAATTCCTCCCATTAAATTAATATAGATAGTACCTACATACAGCGCAAACGTGTTTATCCTTTGCAAAACACTGTAACCCATTAAAAGCTGAAAACGTACCCCCCCCCATCAGGCTGTGACGCAAATATTCGCTAAATATTTCTATGACAAGATGTCTTTCACATGTTTTTCCACCACTGTAAATCTTCTAAAATCTTACTATGTATTTGTATTTTTGTATCGTTATTATTGCTATTTTTGAGAGCTTTGTATCTATCCTTTCGAAAGTTTGAGTGGTAGTATAATCACTAATATTTAACCGTTGGACAGGCTAAACTTAATGGTTAGTTAGTTAGTTGTGAATTGTGCTAATTCTCTGATGGTGCAACACCTTACTTTTTAAAATTTGTTCCTTACTTTTTAAAACTGAATTTAGGATGGCAACACAGATTTGAGATAGTGAACACTGATTGAAACTGGTTGATTCGATATATGTTTTTATACGTGTTGTTATTTATGACAAATTGTTTACTTCGTATTTCACTTTTTTCATGCAAAATCACTGGTTATATTTCTACGGAGCAGTATTAATTATCTTTACTAATATTTGCAATTCACTTTGAGTTAATTTTAATATGTTGATATGCGACTTTGTTACAACTTTTCCAAAAATCTTTATGAGACCTCGTAAACACTGTATTCATTTGACAGATCCGAGTTGAAGTCCTCGAATTCATAAGTTTGTGGTAAAAACTGAAATCGTAATTATTTACGATGTTCCTTTTATATAGGAACTAAAAGATAAGATTCTCTGAAATTAATGCAAGCTAAAAAGGACTTTTTTGTCACTATGCTCATGGAGGTTCTAAAATGTTCTTTTAAAATGTGATTTGTTATTAAGGAATTTATAAAATTTGTATAAGATTTAAAATAAATCTTTTGTCTCCATTTGATTTTGGTGCAAAAAATATATTCGGAACAAACTGATCAGACTGAGAAGAGCAGGAGACTATTGCTCCTAGATTAATTGATTTATCTATGGAGAGAGCCTATCTCGAAAGCCTGATTTTATTTAGGAGCAAAATTGTTTATAGGAGTTACGATTTGTATAACTTGACAGATTTTTGGTAATGAGACGCCTTTGGAGATCCACTTTAAACCAACAGAGTTATTGGTAATAGCTGTACCAGAATTATAAAAATATGCCATTTTATTGATTTATTTATTTATACTTCATTGCACACTTACAAAATAATAAAAGGAAAAGAATACATTAGAACAAAAACAGTTTTGAAAGGTACAATAGGCGGCCTTATCGCTATAATGCCTTATCATGTACCTGCGTTAACGATGGGCTAGGTAGGGATCATTGTCTCGTTGATATCGTCCACCGAGTTCGGGGGCGTAGCGCTGACAATAATACTGTTGCGTAGTTGCGAGCCGATATTCGGTCCAGTTACCTTGAAACCGCGGGCGTGGGTTCGCTTGACATGTGGATATTTTAGGCATGTCAACATGCTTTTTTATCCCTTTCTTCATTTTCCAATATGTTAACAAATCTAGACCTTCATGGCGGTTTCGTTCTTGTTTCAGTTTCAAAAAAATGAAAATCAGACAGAACTCTGCAATTCTCCACTAGGAATTTTATTGTGTTTACTTTAATATCCAACCAAAGAATAGTCATAGCTTGGCTTATGGCTTGTTGTTCCGAGCCCAAGTGCTTACCTTCAAATTTTTGGTTTCAGACTAAGGGTTTTCAATAATCTGGTTGATCTTAAACCTCTCTGGGTAGCCCTTTGCGCAATAACGGCAGCCATCTTTGAGCTAAATCTTGGTGAATACATTCGCCATGTTTAGGGCCTTTGTTAACGGGAACTACCAGAACCGTTAAGATTTAAATTGGAAGCGTTTGTATTTCCGCTTGAATTATTGCTGTTTCAGATGGAACTTTTGGTTACAGTTGACGTTCTATCTCCGAAATCTAGTTTAGTTTTTGCTTCCATGCTGGACTGGGAGCGAAAGAAAAACATAGAATGCGCCAGCTGGTTCTCTTCCCGGGCAAGGGACAGAGGTTTTAAAGGCGTTTTTGTGGGCGATAGGCGGACCACCTATCACTACAATAGTCTCTCCATCTTTATAATACCTCCAAATTTGTCAAAAGTGACATCAGATGGTCTTGTAACCTCTGGTGTTCTGCCTACCCCATAAGGGATACAGGCGTGACGTTATGCATGCATGCTTGCGTATTAGTTTTTATTTGACCTCCGTGTCGATTTATCAAATCAACATCCTGGGTACTACCTCCGTGTCGATTTAAAAATCAACATCCTGGGTATTTTATCCTTCGTGTTAACGCTAGTTAAAGTTCCTGAAGATATTAAACAGTTTCCTTGAATATCGTTGTATTTGAATACCTCCGTGTCGATTTATAAAATCAACATCCGGGTACCACCTCCGTGTCGATTAAAAAAATCAACATCCGGGTGTTTTATTCTTCGCGTTAACGCTAGGTTAAGATCCTGGAGACATTAGATGCTTTTCTTGAATATTGTCTGTATGAAATCACTCGTCTATGATTTTTTCCGCTCCAACCTTCTAAGCTTGCGTTTATAATATTCTTCTTTTCTTCGGCCGTCTTCTTCGGCATTTTTATGACAGGTGTACTTGCTACCGCGCACGAAAAAGGAATGAGCTCGACAGAGGCGCATCCTATGGATCCAGACTGGTGTGAAAAATTTTAACTAAAACGATCGAAAACACGTGTTTTGACCTTTTTAGTCATTTCATAACTCTTAAATTCGTGCGTGCTACCGTGTGAGTCAAAGGGACTACTTGGTAAATGAATATATCTGAAGAATGAAGCAACGAAATATAATTGCCGGTAGACGGTAAGGTAGTGTGGCCGTAGTATAAGATTTTTTATCGGTTACCTCTATCTCACCTAGTGCTAATGGAGTTGGATCCAGACTTTATTTGAAGGGTGGTTGCTAGGTAAATGATACTTATTGTGTTTTTTTTACACAATAAGTATCATTTACCTATAGAAAAAAAAAGTATTTTTTTTTTACAAGGAAATTAATATATCCGCTAACATCTTAAGCTAAGCATGGTCACTCTAAATTACCATTAAAATAAAGTCGACTACGCGCTACTACTCGTACAAAACATCTCGTAGTACTACGTCGTACTATTAACAATGAAATGCCGCGTCGTAGTAGCTATGTTCATCAACAGCGACCATTTTCAAAAACGTTTGTGGTTCCATATTTCTACTTTTTTTTACTGGACGACGCTAAAATAAATATGCAGGTACGTTTATATTGTATCAAAGAAACTAGCATTTAAATTTGGCTGGTGACCAAAAACAACCCTGTATGCTTAGTATGTATAATTTTCAAGAAATAATTTGCAAATTCAAGCATTAAGAAAAATCATCTCAATAAATAAGTAATTATAACATACAAAAAATTCATTGAAATGTATCTTTCAAATACTTATTAAGGAACACAAAGATGACTCATTAAAAAAATTTTCTCACGAAGTCCAAAACCAACTCAGCATTTTTATAATGAAGCACAAGAGAATCATGATCTTTTTTAGACACTGTTCAAACATCCGATTCATCAAGAGGTGTTCAAGTAAGGGCTTCCCTTTTCAAACTTTTTATTTTCCCGCAGCTCCCTTCTTTGTTCCCAAATTATCAGATCTGTTGGCCCCAATTTTTTTGTCCTTAACCCCTCGGTTGACGGCGAATTGTGTGGCATCGTGGGTTATCAGTTGGATCTTTGACTGAGCACGGGGGCTAACACTCTACGTGTTGAGTCTAATTTGTTAAACCTTGTTCAATTACACATAAATTTTTACATAGGTGTTTAGATTGATGACTTTTTGATAGGTTAATTTGATTTTTTAATTAAGAACTTGGTTCGTTTGTCTATTGCTTTTTTAAAAGAAACTAGTTTTTGAATCTCGCCGGAATATCAGGATACAAAGATGCCTATTGGCTATTCCATTCTGTATACGATGGCTAAGCCAAATTCTATTCAAATCTGATGAGCCACAAATTGAGAAACAAACATCCATCTATCCAAACTTCCACGTAATAATATTAGTAAGAAGTAAGAGAGGTTCTCTCTTCAAGAGAGGGTCTTAATAAGACTTTTTTGGCAGTTTAACGCTAGAAATTGTTTCAGAGAGCAGTCGGGTTGGTCTCTCGAGTTGGTACCTCATGTTTAAGAATCATGGTCAGCAAAGACCTAAACGTAGCGAACTCTTAGTTTTACAGATATTAAAAAAAACCACTATATTTATGATTATCTTGAAAATAAATCAATACAATTTAGTATACAATTTTCATTTGATATTACATGAACGAACATTTAAGTAATAATAAGTTTTAAAAGAGAAAAGAAAATAAACATACATATATACAGGTCAAAATCATAAATCCTCCTTTTTGCTTCGCCCTAGTCGAGTAATAAATTATCAATCCGTCAGAAATTTTTAATAGGGAAAACTTTTCACAGTAATTCAATATCAGATACATACATAACGTCACGCCTGTATCCCTAATGGTGTAGGCAGAACACCAGAGGTTATGGGACCACCTGATCTCACGTTTGACAAATTTGAAGGTATTATAAAGATGGAGAAAGACTATTGTAGTGACAGGGGGTCAGTCTATCGCCCACAAAAACGCCTTTAAAACCTCTTTCCCTTAACTGACTTTTACAGTATGCCCGGGAAGAGAAGCAGCTGCCACATTCTACGTTTTTCTTTTGCTCCCGGTCCAGCGTGGAAGCTAATTCAAAATTAATAATTAATAAAAATAAATCTTGGTAATACATAAGTCGGAACAGAATTTGTGGTTTCTAAAAAAGTATTTTAAGGCCATTTAAAAAAAAATGCATCAAATCTTGAAGCAAACTATTAAAAATACATAACTTCACGCCTGTATCCCTTATGGGGTAGGCAGAACACCAGAGGTTATAAGACCGGTTACCTTTGACTATGGAGCTACTATAATGATGGATAGAGACTGTGGCAGTGAAAGGGGGTCAGCTTAACAAATTTTTAACTTAATTTCGAGGGCAGAGAGTTCTGATTTAATTACACTTTTTGACAGGTTTGATTGATCTGCTACATTCTGTACAAATGGGTCTGACAGTTAAACATAGCCCATAATAATTAATTATGGAATTATCAAATAACGTTTGCGTATTTTTACCTGTTGTCATGTCCGCATTTTTAACCTAAGTTGTAAGAAACACATACTTCTGTGTACCACTAATGTTTTACCCTGTTCAATATCTTCATATTGGTTACTCAAATACTCTAGAATAATACTCATTTACGTACCTACATAATAAGAGATTTATTATATTATTATTATAATGTTAGTTAACGAGATTACAATTTACCAACCTCAGCTCAATTGATTATATTTATTCTCCCATAATGTTTTTGCTATCAATCTCATTAATCGAAGTATTGCTTGTACCAGGTCTCAATCGATTCGTATCGAGAACTCATTGGGGCTCCAATCAGTAATTAAAAATGGCGGACATTTTTATCAAAGCCGCAACCAAGTCCTTTGTAAATCATTCAAACATTTTTTACAAGAGGAAAAGAAATAAATTTTGCTAATTTATTTTGTTCTACTACTTTGTTAATAAGCGAGTTTTTTTTTTAATTTTACATTTTTTTTGTGGACGTTTGAATACATACACATACATAATGTCACGCCTGTCACGTCACCCTTATGGGGTAGGCAGAACACCAGAGGTTACAAGACCATCTGATGTCACGTTTGACAAATTTGGAGGTATTATAAACATGGAGAGAGACTATTGTAGTGACAGGGGATCAGCCTACCGCCCACAAAAACGCCTTTATAACCTCTGTCCCTTAACTGACTTTTACAGTATGCCCGGGAAGAGAAGCAGCTGGCACATTCTACGTTTTTCTTTCGCTCCCAGTCCAGCATGGAAGAACGTTTGAATATTGTTTGAAAATTAACTAATGTAACATATGAGGAGTTAGATTACGGCCTTTTGATAGGTTTTCTATAAGCTTGATTTTTATAAAGCAACAATTCTTCGTTGGGTCCTCTAAGATCGCCTTACCATCTCTATATTATTTTTTTATAAGCACTAGTGATAGTTGTAGATGTAGATATGTTGTAGATGGCGGATTTTTTGTATCGCTCTTTAAAATATCCTAATCATAGCTATTATACGCATTCTGATGAATACGTCAGAAATATTAGATTATTTCAGGGGATAAAGTCTGGTACTTGCAGGGTAGCCTCATACAAACTGTACAAGTTCATATGTTTGCTCGTATACTAAAAAAACTATTTTATAGCCGCGAGAAGCGAGAAGCTTACAGCATTCCAGTAGGTTTTATTAGTGCTTTATACAATTATCCTGGATAATAAAACTTAAGAAGTCCAAATTCTTTAAAAAGACAATCAAAGTTATATAAGATTACAATGTTTTTGCAAAATTCGATTGGTATTTGTCAAATGAAAAATTTGTTTTTGTTACTAATGATTGGTACAGAAGGCAGCAGAACAAACGTTACATTACCTGTCAAATGTCCCCAACCAATTTCAACTTAATGTCGAGGGTATAAAGTTCAGATTCAAGTAAAATTTTTTGACAGGTTTGTAACGCTTGATGTGCTGTCTTCTGTACATACCAACGTACGAACATAATAAACCAGTTCATCAATTATCATTTCTAATTAATTTGAAATCCTTGGTCAAATGTAATACAATATGTGTAATATAATATATTTCAACTATAAATGTGAAATTCACTATAGTTATTGTAAGGTATATTTCAATTACATATTTGAAATTGTGTTATGTACTAAGCATGAAGTAAGTAGTAAGCCCTCAGTTTGTAATACTATCTCTACAGGTCACTTTAGAAATTCGAGAACGTGATAGTTTGAGATCATACCTACACGAAGAGGAAAAATAAAATAAAATAAAAAACAAATATTAATTATTTACCCAGTAAAACTTAACCGAAAGTAAAGGTCATCACGCAACGTGTGGTTACTTACACTAGCGCATACTATTTTTTTGATGCGGCGGCTTACAAAGTTGTGAGCGCCGCGGAAAAAACACTTTATTTATATATAGGGAATTCTAGTAAAAAAAAAGAGTATCTACTTTTATTACATAATTATGATCAGAATCGAGTACAGAGTGCTCTTCTTCAATATCTAATATTTGTCACCTCTCACCCTGTATATCTCTTCTTATAAAAGAGAAACTCTAAATCTGAGTCACGATTTTCTTTAGAACTACTGCTAAGATTTTGATCTGTTTGTATCAGATATAAGTAGGTACTTTTGGAGCTGACTGTAGCTCACTGATTAAACATGACGACATTACCTCGTTGTCGTTAGCGTCATCGTGGCGCCGTTGTTACTTTGTGTATCATACGATATCGCAGGTTAAGCAACGTACGGCGTGGTCGGTTCTTGGGTGGGTGACCGCCGATCATTCATTTCTCACGGCGACTTTCGTGCTTCGGAGGGCACGTTAAGCAGTCGGTCCCGGGTGCTGTATTCGTAAGCGTTTGTATACAGTAGCCGTTAGGGTTTGTCAAAAGCCATTTCGACGCTCTGAAAATTCTGACATCCTCCACCCAACCCTGGGCCAGCTTAGTGGATTATGGCCTAAACCTCCTCATCACCCAAGGGAGAGACTCATAGCCTTGCAGTGGGCTCATTGCAAAGAGTTGTGATTAATACATTACCTTTTTATCACGGTTTTTACCAATAAAGTGGGTGAAAATATCGACTATAACGGCAAAGGCAGAAACAACCCGAGTACCTACGCACGTGCTACAGCGCATACTATATATTTTATCTTCACATTTTCTATTCGATTTGACTTAATATCGTTTAAAAAACTTTTCAACTTCATTCAACACTATTTTAACTAGGAAATAACACTGTTATCAAGTAAGGTGCCATTTATTGAAAGACCTATTCTTTCGTTATATTGAAAACCTGTGTTGAAAACAATCGAAAATTTTATTAAACAATTTCAGTTTATGTTCTTTATATTCAAAAATCGCTATCAAATTCGGGAGAACCTCAGCCTCCTCGTAGCCAAGTTTGCTATAAGGTCAATAACCTAAAATGTTAAAGTGACTAAAGCTTCAAATAAATATATCATTTTACTAACCGAAATATAAACAGACACCTGTCAAACTTTCCTTATAATAAACCCCCAAAATATCTCTTGAAGCCTTCGTGAGCATAATCAAATTGCGGTATTCTAATCTCTTGGAAATCATGGTTGCCAGTATATTGTGTTAAATAACTTATTTCTGGCACGTAATAACGACTCCCGTGGGCTTTACTTTATAAACGATTACCTTGAATCAAATTCAAATCACGTCGCTTAATTTTCACTACAGGAAAATATGACGTATTGTAGCTCAGGTGTGCGGTGTGAGGAAATTGTGAGGTAATTCTGGTAACTTTAAGTCGTGCTTGAAATTAAAATTTGGAAGTAAATTTAGTTCTTTCCTTACCAATTATTAATGTTTAAGCTCGTTTGTATTAAGACCATATGTTTTGAAGGTCACGGACTGCTAACCTTTTCCATCGTTGCGAAGATACAACTTCAAAATGGTATTTAAGTTGTATTTCATATCTCCTTATCTTTTTATATTGAGTATTTTTATAATTTCTCGTATATGTATAATTCATGGTTGTGAAATATATCTTATTTTTTTGTGTGTTTTTCATCTTCAACTCTATCGCCACAGGTCTTAAAATTTAATATTGTTTTCATCATGATTAATAACAAAGACATAAGCTCAGTCAGGCCATTGCATATTTAAAGTTCTAGCTTCTATATTACATAGATACCGTTTAACGAGGTATTCTAAAACATGTTCATTTTCAATGCGTAAAGAACACAGTTATAAGAAACTGCCACTTTTAAATAAAACAAGGAAATTGTAAGGAGATCTTTACAGAATACATTTCTATGCAACTGGCTCGAGTAGACGTGCACGTAACTTATTGTTGTTACATGCGGAATAACAGAGCAATTGCTCTTTTCGTTAAAAAAATACATTGTTTCGAAGGCTTCTCAGGGTCCGATCGTTGATGTGGTTTAAGTATAAGATACAGACGCATTTCCTCGATCAACATATCTTAACAACATTCCTTGTATTTGTCCTAAAAAATCACCATTCTACGTACGTAGTCTATGTTGAAATAGGGTTGACACCGCTCTGCCGATGACGTATCCCAGTCATATTAAATGAACAATTTTAAGCAGACTTCATGTAGTTATACCACGTTTTAACTTCTTTATTAACCATCAGATGAGATTGCAGTCATGGGTAGGTTTGGCACAAAATAAAACCAGTAAAGATTTATTCCGCGTTAATGTCTATGCGAATAGCCTATAAGGTGATTCCATGGACACGTTCGTAGTTGTCGGTCTATAATATCAGATAGACAAATTGAAAAAGTTTCAAAAGAGGATTTCCTTGAGTCGCAGCCTCATTTTGTAACTTTATTCAGTTATAAATCATGATTAAGTTTGTTTCCTGTTTTTCTTTATGCAAAAAGTTTTTATGAAATAAAGTCAAATTTAATTGGACAGGTATATTTTATTCTCATGAATTATTTTTGGGTTTTTTAATTTAAACAGGATGAGCTTTTAATACTTTAACAAAGTTACCTTGCTAATTCCGCGACTTGTACTTGCACTAGTGATGCAGGATTTACGTGCGTTGGTTCACCGCCCTCCCTCCCTCAAGTAAGAAGCAAGAAATGCAATACAGTTACAATTACAACAAGTACAGTTACATACAATTAAGGGTCGTTATTGTATTTTCTGTTGCCGATAACTGTGTGCAATTTTAGGCATTTAGGTTTTAAGGTTTAATAAATAAACCTCAAGATCAGCATTTTTCGTCACAACAATCACATTCGCAACTTTTGGTCTATGTATGCTCGTTATTCGCCATGGTCCCAGGTTTAAATCCTGGACCATTAGGTCAGTTTGGTGTACGACCACGTTATTCAACAATGTCCTTTGTACTTGTGTCAATGTTAAATACAAATTACTTTATTAAGTATATTATTTATCAAGCACGGAATAAATGAGAAAGAGAGCAATACATAGCCAAAATTTTTCATTCTAAAATTAATTTGTCTTTCTGCATTTATGATATATAAAAGAAATATTAGGTTTTAGTTGCTACCGAATGGACAAATTTTATTAATTTAATTTAAGAAAGTCATAACAATAGAGAGTCTAAAATCGAATCGTGTCCAATGTATACTCAAATACGACCAACATTTTAGAAACCAGACTTTAATATTTGAAATATTTATTTACATTATAACATGTACATACATAATTTATATCAATAAGGACGCAAAATATCGACATCAACAATATAATCCCATATAAATAGATATCCAATAATCCAGCTGCGGGGCGTATCTGTATCTGCACTTATTAACCGGGATATCAAAAGCAGATTACACCGTATTTTATGGGTAATAAACTGGTGATCCTACAAAAATACTATTTATATGTAAAACGAGGAGTAATAAAAACTCATTGGTAAAGAGAGAACGCTTCTTTACGCTACGCGGCAGGGATGTGCCATAACACATTTCTTAACTAAGGGTTGTCACTAGATGTTGCTTGTTAATTCAAATAGAAATTTAAGGCCCCAATTTTTCATGGTCAGATAAAAATTATCGAATGAATAAAGTTTTTCTCAACAGCTTCAAGTTTGTCTCAAGTTTATTCAGTATAAGTAAGTTATTCTATATAATTATCGCACAACTATAAAAAATCGTAAAACAACTTTATTTCGCCTTGTTATATATTATTCGTTAAATAACTTTTATCCGACGATTGAAAAGTAAGGCCTTAGTCTTGTAAGGATTGCGTAGGATCTAATGTAGTGCATCTAATGGTGCGTACAGATTGCTAGTCATGTAACTAGTAATATACCATTCTGCACACGTTGCGTGTTTGGACGTGTAGTGCGCAGAATGTTACATTACAAGTTCCATTACAGCAATCTGTACGCACCATTACAAGACGTCAGTTGAAACTAATAAATAACAGCGTCTTATAGCTATGATCTTTTTGCAAATAGTGGAAGGCTCAGCCAGCACCAATTCATCGAGAGAAACTAAACAATTTTTAGGTATATTAAAAGGTTCAATTAAACAAGGAATTTATGTCTTTATTAAAAATATATACATATATTTTTTACATATATACATATATTTTTTAATAAAGATGACACCGATGCACACGACTGATTACTTTGGTAAATCGTTTTCAATCCATGCGGTACGCTTATGGAACGAATTACCGTTACAAATTAAATCCGCACAAACTTTAGCCACTTTTAAAAAACTTGTAAAGATGCACTATTTCACAAAAGTTGAAGAATTACCATGAGTATTTTTATTTTATACTTTTATTATGAAATCTGTGAGTAAACACATCTTTTCTTATTGTATATGTATATGAGTCTATAAGTATTGTAAATATTAAATATGTATGTAGGTATAAAGATAATATGTGTGTATGTATATTTTAAATATGAGAACTTATTTTTTATACATCATCATTTATATATTTATACATATTTTGTTTTAAACAGTATTGTACGACATGACACCCTTAAACTCATATAAAATCCTCTGCCCTAAGGTTGTCTGGAAGAGATCGCTTTTTAGCGATAAGGCCACCGATTTGTACTAAAAGATTTGTTTCTCTAAATACATTGTATCTCGTAATTTTATAGTTGTGCAATAAAGAGTTTTTATTATTATTATTATGCATATCAAAAGCAACTCGCCTTTCGGCGGAAAAGACCCGACAATAAGACCAGTCGGTCGGGTATCAGGGCAAGAGAGAAAGAAACCGGCGAACGATTCGGGCAGTATCGAGCAGCACCGCTTTCTGCATGCGTGCTGGAAGCGAACCACCGCCAAATCCCAGCCTTTCAAGGTGTCTGACCAGTGTGGCTGGGATCAAACCGTTTGCGGATATTACAACTGGGATGATTTCGGTGGACACAACCCCCCACATTTCGGTCACCTCGTGTGCAAGGTCCAAGTACTTGCGTTGCTTTTCGGTCTCGGCCTTCACGAGGTTCTCGTCATGTGGTATGGTTATGTCCACCAGAAACACCTTGGACGACGATCGGTCCATTAACACGATATCAGGTTTATTCGCAAGAATAGTCCTGTCCGTGATAATGGGTCGATCCCAGTAGAGCTTGGCGCTGCCGTTTTCGAGAACTGGCTCCGGCGTGTACTGGTAATAGGGCAGTTTCTGATCGATGAGACCGTATTTCAGAGCGAGCTCTTGATGGAGAATCGTGGCTGCTTGGTTGTGTCTATGCAGATACTCAGTGTTAGCAAGAACCGAACAACCCGAAACTACATGTCTGAGGGACTCGCCAGGTTGGCGGCACGCCCGACATACGTCCACTGTGCCGTCCCTCATAATGTATTTCCGGTAGTTGTTCGTCTTAATAACCTGATCTTGTATCGCAAAGACAAACCCTTCGGTTTCCCCAAAGAGGTCCCCGAAGCGCAGCCAATGCACGGAGGTTTTACGGTCCAAGTGTGGCTCGTGTAGAGCCTTGTAAAACCTTCCGTGCAGCTCTTTCTCTTTCCATACGGTCTCACGATCAGAAATGCTTAGTACCGCCGGTGTCTGCCATGTCTCGAGGCCCAGATTGAGAGGGGTGAGTCCTTTGTCACACGCTACAACCTCTCTATGCATACCCACGTCCGCCTTCGCCATAAAATAGGCTCGGAGGCTATATATCTCCCGATTGTGCAAGGTTTTGGCGCTAAGTAGGCCTCTTCCTCCACACTTCCGGGAGATATACAGCCTCATTACTGACGACCGAGGATGATGCATTCTATGGAGGGTCATAGTAGTGCGGACCTTCCGATCCAGGGCGTCTAATTCGGTCTGAGTCCATCTGAGTACGCCAAAGGTGTACGAAAGAACGGGCATAACCCATCCGTTAAACGCTTGGACTTTGTTGAGACCCGACAGAGAACTAGTTAGTACCTTTGTCAGGCGCTCAAAAAAGACTTCGCGTACAGACTGTTTTACGCTCACTTCTTCGACACCGATGTTCTGTGACATACCCAGATATCGGTATGTTTCAGTTTCGGAAAGAGCTCTCAGGTTAACGGGACCTAAGTCTACCCTCTGGGAGCGAGTAATCCTTCCCCTTTCCACATGAACAACCGCACACTTGTCCACTCCAAACTCCATTTTGATGGAGCTGCTAAAATCTGTCACGATTTTTAGCAGTTCCCTCAATCGTGGAGCCGTTGGAGCTAACAGCTTGAGGTCATCCATGTAGAAAAGATGGGATAACCGCATGCCCCCTCTACGAAACTGAAAGCCCGTCTCTGAACTCTCCAGCAATGTGCTTAGAGGATTCAAAGCCAGACAAAACCAAAGTGGGCTCAGACAATCACCCTGGAATATTCCCCTACCAATCTGGATTCGGTCTTCCGCAGCCGTCATTCGCTTGCCTTGGAGACTGAGCATTGTACTCCATTGTCTCATACATCGCTCGAGAAATATTCGAATTGTACCGTCGATTTTGTACAGTTCAAGAACTCTCAAGAGCCATGTATGAGGCACAGAGTCGAATGCTTTTCTGTAGTCAATCCAGGCTGCGGAGAAATTGCGACGGTTACGTTTTACCAGTTTGCCAACGACAGCGTCCACGAGAAGGAGTTCCTTTGATCCGCGGCTGCCGGCCCTACATCCGTTCTGAGCATCAGATATAACGCGATTAGCATCTAAATGCTGGCGAATCTTGGTGCTCAGAACGGAGGTAAGTGTCTTGTAGGTGGTAGACAGACACGTAATAGGCCGATATTTTGATGGATCCGCGGTATCGTTGGACTTAGGAACCAGATGAGTGACCCCAGTAGTGAGGAAGTTCGGGAGAGCTCCGGTGTCTAAGGCTTCCTGGAATTGACGGGCCAAAGTTACATGGCACAGAGAAAATCCCTTGAGCCAATAGTTCTGCAATCCGTCAGGGCCCGGACTTTTCCAGTTCGGGCTCCGGCGGATTGCAGCACTTACGTCCTCCCCTGATATGAGGACTTGACCCATAGGGATCACCTCCGCACACGCTTCCTCAACCCTATCAATCCAGGGACCCTCTTCGTGCTCTACTGGCCGCTCCCACAGGCCTCGCCAGAAGTTAATGGCATCGGCCTTATCCGGTATGCGGCCAGTCGAGCAGGATTCGGAACTCTCCAGGGATTTATAGAACTTCCTCTGGTCACTCGAGAAGAGGCGATTTTGGTTGTATCTCTCAACCCTTTGGGAGTACCTCCGAATACGCTTCGCCCATGCAGCGATCTTTTGCTTCAGCTCGTCGATGCGCTCTGTCAGTTTTCGGGTGAAGTCCGGTTTGGTCAAGTTAGTGTCCATTCCGGAAAACTCCCTCCTGACAAAACGCACAATCCTTGGCCTGGTATTGCCCGAGCTGAAGCAAGTTAGCTTGCCGATGAGGATCCTGGCTTGTTCGATACGACGCTCAATCCTCCTCTTCCAAGCTGGTACAGCGTTACTCCGAGGAGTAGCACGTCCAGCAGTTGGGCTTGGAGCAGTCATGGCGCCAGTAAACCGACATACCGCCATAGCCGCTCCAAAAAGGATTGAGTTCGTCTCGACAAGATCAGAGCTGCTCTCCAAATGTTGGGGCAGCATCTGATTAACGGCCTCAACGACTTGCCTATTACGAACACTGCATGGTAGTCTGGGAAGCTTCGGCCTTCCTTCAAGGGGAGTATTACGTACTTCCTCGATCGCCTCCTCTAGTAGCCTTCTCGTGCACTCTAAATCCTGGGAAGCCATGTCAGTGGTGCCTCCCCCTTCCACCGGGTTATTTCGGTCTGCCTCATCTCCTGCACGCTGCTCTAAAGCAGGCTCTTGCACTGGAGAGGCGACACTCGCAGTGGTTGGGGGTGGCACCACCGAGAAGGCTTCGTGTCTCAGTTGTTCGAGCTCAGTGGGAGCGAAGATGTTGGAACGCATAATCCACCGAGCTCTATCCGCTAGGTTTTGTTCGGCGACGGTTAAATGAGGCTCCAGCAGCATGAAAGCGCGGTGCATGCGTGCTCGATACCCCGTTCTACCCGATTCTGTCTCTCTTGCCCCGTAATACGCTCGCATGAGGTTGGCATTTTGTTCTTGCGTCCATCTCATGCGCCGTCCTTCAGGGGCGGGCATCGATTGCGGGGGTTGTGATGCCCCTGCGGGTGCCAAGCTCCCTGAAGGTGATGATGGTGGTGAGGACTGGGCTGGTGGTCGCCTCAGTCTCTGTGCGCTGGCGGATCGCATGCTGCCGCGCCCAGCGCCAGCACCAGACGCGCCCCGGCGGCCCCCGGGTAGCGGCCTTATACGTACATTATTATTTTGTTCCATCATCATAGTTTTGCCAGAGCCCCATTAGCCGTGTAAGATATTAACACGTTGCCCGTCTCTCACGAGGCAAGATGTTGATGCTCGGGCGTTGGGGTTGGACTTCGAGAGACCTTTTATTATTATTATTATTATTATTATATTCAAAATCGAGCAGTATTGAGTTCAAACTTGAAGAATGTTTGCTATTTAATAACACTTAATAAGACCACTATCCTGGGATAGTTCTAAAATTTGTGGAAATTTCTCAAATCGACTACGTGTACATCGAACATATATGTACCTACCCAAAACAAAAAAAAACTACGTTAATAAAATTTAAGCCTTAGAAAGGGCGCTTAATGACCAAGTACTAAATCGCACAATGATCTTTGTGGCGTCCTCCGACGTGACCCACAGAGAATCAATATATTATTTCCTATTCATCAAACGTGCTCGATAAAATCAATACCAAGATAAAATCAAATATGGTTAACCTAATTATGCACGTACATCTTACTATATAAACTGTTTCTGTTTGTTAATAAATTGTCTATCAACTCGTAACTGTGTCTTGCTCTATCAACCCTTTCCTGGTCGTAATAATCTTCATTTTAATTTCCCTATAATGGACCACCCCTCAATTTTCATCTCATTAATATTCTTTCAGCTTTTCAAAATATAAATCAAAACTTAATTAAATATCCCGAGTGGCAGCCCTGATCTCCGTACTAAGGACAGGCCTGCGAGCTATTTCACCACCAATGAATTAGCCAATAAAACCAAATTGAACAATATAAATCTTACATTATGCCGTTTTTCCATTTGCCTAAAAAATTTGGGCGTATTGTGAAAAGTATGGTTTTATGTTTGCTTATATTTGTACCGAGGGGTATGGTTTTATTAAGTAAGAAGTGTTTTGTAATTGATTTTGGTAAAAATGAGCCATGAAATGTAATATTTTTAAATTAAAAAGTTCTTATGTGAAATAGAGGATTATCGTAATGAACATTAGAGGAAAATACTTAATGATTAATTATGAAAACTTCACTGGTCTCTGGAACAGTTTATTTTTATATTAATACTAGCTGTTGCGCGCGGTTTTACCCGCGCAATTTCGATTCCCGCGGGATTTTCGGGATAAAAAGTAGCCTATACGGATTCGGAAGAATCCCTCCAAGTAATGGTAAAAGAAATTTTGAAATCGGTCCAGTAGTTTTTGAGCCTATTCAATACAAACATACAAAAATACAAAGGTTTCCTCTTTATAATATTAGTATAGAAGTATAGATTAAGTTAGTTATGACTGTTTTTACCTTCTTAATATCTTACTTTTATTAAAAATGTGAATGTTTGGATGGCTTGTTGAGTTAAATAGTATGGTTATTTTATATTATGGAAACATTTTATACTGCTTCAGTCTTTTATGTTAACAACAATAGTATATTATGTAACAAGTGAGCTAAGTTGCTAATTACAGTCGAGGCAGTGATTTGAGCCCGAGCCGCAGGCGAGGGCTTAATAATGAGCCGAGACTGTAATTAGCAACGCTCACGAGTTACATACGACGTTTTTCAACACACTTGTGAGTAAAAGACAGACATACGTGGTCATAAAATTTATTTGAAGCAGCTGTTAGCTGCTGCGCGTCAGTAGCCCTGTCCCATTACACGTACACACGCTATTGTTGCTTGGAGGCGCTGTGCGGGCCGCTGCTGCTGCACGTGGCCGCGCGCCGCCTGGACGCGCGCGCTCATATATTTAATGTATAACCCGGATCAATAGAATATGCTCTGTTTACTCGCATGTAACTTGCACTAAGATACAATTCAACTTTGTAGGATTCATTATATTATGCACTAGGGTATAATATATTATGCACGCGTGACTTATAGCCCAGTTTATAGTTCTAAATTCAATAGAATAAGGCTCACTTTACGAGCAAGTGTGTTGAAAAAGAATATTAATATTTCTAAGCCGGCCCTGTGTAATGAGACAGAATTATAAGAAAAAGTTATTATTGTACAGTATTCGCGCTGAATTTGAAGTTTGCTAAGTTTGGTATGCTTTATATTCATATGAACATAAACTTACTACTATTGAAAGTATAGAAATAAACTGTATATTTTAACGAGTAACTTTGCAACCAACGAAGTTTGAAGTTTAAGAGTGTCATTGAAAATTTTGATATTTGAATTTCGGAAAACTACTCAGCGAAACTTTTTAGCTATTGGTATGTTGAGTAAATATGACATTAAATGGAGGAACTTAGATTAGGGATTAAATTGGCTCTTCATGCAGTTTTGGCGGTGCGTTTTATATAAAGAGTGGAGATCCTGCAGCAGTACGCTTATCACGGGGTTATAGTGATAGATAACCTATAGTGAAAAATGCATCGCATAGATGCATTGCATAAAAAAAGTTACTACAAGCTTCTTGAAAAGATTTTCTTAGCTTGAAAAAGTGTTCTCATTTTTACTATCCCTTGGGCCAAATTATATTTTATGACTTAGCAATTTCTGCAGAAATTTCTACTGAAAACTATAGCTAATAATAAATAAATAATAAAAAAGAAAGCAAAGAAATCAAAGTTAAGTGGGAAAAATTTGCGAAGAAAATTTAATTTTATATGTCTGCTCTGAAGTTAAGAGTACCACGATCATGGGTCGTAATTTAAGCATAAAAATATGTGACATCTAACTACAGACGCCACGCTAATCTTGCGGACGCAGACGTCACATTCAGCTGCACTACACATTTGTTTGTTTGAGAATTCGGAAGTATGTATGTGTAGAAGATAAATATTAAAGTTAATATGGAATGTGTGTAAAAGTGTCAAATAGAGTGTTAAATTTCTATGTTTTAAAATGAATACACAATAAAACAGTAAAACGACTAATTAAAATATGAAGTATAAAGTACAGGAAATTTGATTTAGAACCGGAATATCACAACTCAATTACATCTCACGAAATGTCGCTGAGTAAACCTACTTAGCAACAGATGTTTGGTAGTTGTTTGATTAATTTAATATTCAGTTTTCGTTTGAGCTTAAGGTTCCTTGACATTATGAGTTAATTAATAGGCAAGCTGTTAATAGTTACTTAAACTTACAACTGCTTATGTTCAGCAAAAGTTACTACACGATACTCTGTATACTCTGGCAAATAATTCAAGGCAGTAAACTGACAGAACGAAATGTCAAATAGAAAAATAATGATACCAGTTAAAAACTTCGTTGTTCATTGAAAACGAACGAGTCATTAGTTTAGCAAAATTGTTTTTAAATTTATAAATTTAAATAAAATAATTGAATTTGAGTTGTGTACTATATCTTTAAAGTAACTTTAATGAAAATAATTAATTACCGAACGTACCTTGTGCTTTAAAACGGTTACAGTAAAAGTAAAATCGACTTGATAACTTCTTGCTTTTTAAATTAGTTTTGTTGTTAAAAATGAAATTTCAAGAATAGTTGCCCTTCACTAACAATACCATAAAAAAAGAAAATCTTGTGAGCCACAATATTTTTTTCCACACATTTTTTTTACATAATCGATTATGGAAACAGTTTCAATAACATAACTTTATCCCTTGTTTATGTTAATTTTTAACTTTGGTTTGTTAGCACTGATATATTATACGTTACCAGAGTTTCTAAAAATTAAGGTAGCAAACCATTAATCATAAAGTTTATTTGGATAGTAATCGAATTAAGTGAAAATAAACGGTAATTACTTTCAAAAACTCAGATCCCACTGACCTAATTCCTGTCTAGTTGGCCAACATCTGTAATTTATAGTCCCTTGTCCCCTGAATTAGTTATAAAGGCATTGTTTGGGAAAGTTCTAGAAGTTTACCGTTGTGGCTGGTAGTCAGTGAATCCAGAGCTCAGCCGGTCTTTTGTACCTGTAGGATTCTGTAATGATATTGTATATCTACTTGCAAAGTATATCTATCTCTTTAAAATATTGACGTGAAGTTATCTGTTATGCTGAACCACTCATAGTTTACTTTTTAAAAAGTTAATAAAAAGTAATAAAAAAAAAACATTTAAAAATACAGCGTAGTTTTCCTGGAATAATTTTTCATAATTTTTAGCAAGGAGCAAACTACTGACTTCTTTTTTTTTTCTTTTTTTAGAACAATTATTATGCCGTAGTAGCTAGCTCCACCAAGGTAAATACTATTATTTATTTATTTTATATTATCATACGCAATCATCAAAATTCTTGTCAAAATCTCAACCTTATTCATCCAGCAGTAAAGTTATTCTAGATCATTCTACATCTCTATCCATAAACTTTCTAATGAATAAATGAAAAATGTCACTTTATATTGAAAATAAAGAACGTAGCAAAATTAAGTATGCAATAATAATTTTAACGTAGGTACTAAATAAAGAAAAACTGCTTTGAATACAGGCTCCTTAATAATACATTAATTAACAGACAGACTGGCGGCGCCGGTAATTTAGTATAATTATTTTGATTACACTTGTGGTCGCCCAAGTTATACTGAAGTAGAGAAATTACTGACGAAACAGTCCTTAGTTAGAGAACTGTATGAACATAGTTAGTAATTTGTTGTTTTGTTTCCAGGGAATATAAGTTTAAAGTTTCTGAATCATTGCTAAAATTTATAAACCAACTAGATCTTAAATTTAAAAGTTATGTTCATATACTTCTGTTGAATCTCGTTATATATTGCCATAGTCTCGTGGACTGAAAACAGATGGAGATGGATGACTGCTTTCCTAATTTGCACCCTTGCGTTGTCATAGAAGTCAAAATATTGTATAAGTTATAAGTTTTTAAATGTATAGTATTATCTATTCTGTGGTATAGCAGTATAGTAACAATCGATAGCAACGACTGGTTGCCGTAAAACTATACTTTTTTATTTAAATAGTCTGTTTGAAAAAAAATCACAAACAATTCACATTTTTCTACAAATTGAAAAGACACTATGACTACTTTGGAAAGTCGATCTGTTAAAGTAGTAATAAATACGAAATCTTTTAAAAATCAGCTATAACTAGGGACTTTTATCTTCAATGTAAGTATTAAGATCATTGGTATCCTCACATATCTCTGTAAATACTTCTAGATTTTGGTATTATAGGGTATAGTAAAACCAATATTGAATATCTTGGTTCATAGTTGCAGAAGATGTCCAGAGTAGTTTCAGCCACCTCGTAGCAGAGTCTGCATTTTGTACAATCTGCTGAACCTATGTGAATGTTATGTTTGTAGAATCTGGGCAACTTGTTAGGAAGGCATGCGAACTAGTTATGTCAGCAGTTTATAGATAAGCTTGTTAAGAAGTTTCCTATGTTGATTGCATGATACCCAATCTTGGGTAAATATTGTTTTATTTATGATATTTTGTGCGCCACGTCATTTATACAGGGTGAATGGTGGATCATTTTTGAAATTCAAGGATGCAATAGTTTGAGATCATACATGAAGAGAAAATATATACGCAGTCACCGGCCAAATTCTTTTAACGCAATCAGTGAAACAACTGTATGTATCTTTTAACAAGGAAATAATATAATCACTAATATATTAAGCAAAGCATGGTCACTCCTTATGAATGAGTACCATTAAAATAAAGACGACTACGCGCTTCTACAAAACATCTAGTAGAATCACGTCGTAGTATTAACAATGAAATACCGCGTCGTAGTAGCTGTGTTCATCCAAAGCGACTAGTTGTAAAAAAGTTTGTGGTGCCATATCTAATTTTTTTCTGCTGGTTGGTGACTAAAAAATAACATTATCTTAACCATATGATAATTCATCAGAATGTTATAAAACTTTAACATTACAAAATAATGGGTTCGAGCAACCTTAGATAAAGAACCGACTGAACAATGTAAATCTTTATTTAAATTCTTGAATATTATGCCTTTTTCTCTGCTATGTCTTCGTTGATTCTTCTTTGTTTGAAAAATTTATATGCACTATTTTATACATGCAAGAGATGTTAATAGAGCAACATATGATGAAGACAAATTAGTTTATAATGATGCAATGCATTTGCTACTTTATCATAATCAGTGCTATGGGATGGGCGGTAACATCTGTAAAGCTTTGCAAAAACAATTATAGTTAATGCCACTTAGTAATTTTAAGAGTGAAATGTATGCATGGGAAGAAGACAAGTGCTTTTTATCCGACTACTGTAGAGCAAAATGGTGGATTATGATTTTAACCTGTGTATGTGGGTATGGATGTTCCTCTGTTCCCTCATAACTTATAGTATCTAAATATAATAACAGTAATATCTTAAAATTATGTAAAAAAAAAATGAGTTTTGTTTATATACGAACTAATATTTTAAGAAGAAAGAAAGAAAGAAAGAAAACTCATTTATTGCCAAAAAAAAAACAACAAAAAAAAATAGATATATATATACAAGATCAATCAGAATACATAACCATATACCACTGAACACAAAAAAAAAGTTGAGAAAACAAAAAAAAAATGAAATATACAGCAGTAATAGCTTAGGTAGTAGGTACGCACTACTACCTAAGCTACTACCTAAGCTTTAACTGAGATTGTTGTGCTGACCTTTAATTTAAAATCATTTTAAAAGTGTTTAATTGTGCAATTATATTGAAAATGTTTGTAAGATGTATTTTAGTTGGTAAGCCATAAATAAATAAATAAACTAGTTATCATATAAGGTGTCGAAGGAAGCCGCTCTATTGTTCACTGGTCATAGGCAACGTGACGTCACGTTAAATTGACTACAGCGCCCTCGAGGAAACTTATAGTAAAAAACTTAAAAAAAGGAACTGGACGGTTTCGTGTGGGGTATCAAATGAAACAGCTTTATTAGCACTGTTTAAATATGTAAACAGTACCATAACTCAAAAATAAGTAAAAAATAATAATTTTAAACTAAAACCCGCCTACTAAACACGCTCTAAAAAGTCCCGCTCGAAACAAGAAAATAGTCTCCGCTGAGATATAAATGTATTTGTATACTTCATACTGATGTAGCAAACCTATTGTAGCAAAACAGATTCATTCTTATAATAAAGTAAAATCAAAGTGGCATACGATCACGGGTATCCTTTTAACATAATATCTCTATCATTACTCTAGCAGTATCAGTATAAAAATACATAAATATTTCAGTGGAGTTTCTTGGGTTTATGTTTTTAAACTATTTTTTTTTATAGACTGAAAGAATATTTTGATAGCGTAATACAGGGTGTTCCGCTTACCCTATACATATAATACCTGCTCGGAGGTCCCATAAGGATTACAGAAAAAATATGAAAAAAAGAAAAATTCGAAATTTATTTTTCAATTTTTGTATGTCAGCAATAAATTTCGACATTTTCTTTCATACAAAAATTGAAAAATAAATTTTGAATTTTTCTTTTTTTATATTTTTTCTGTTATCCTTATGGGTAATAGAATACCTCCGAGAAGGTATTATATAGGGTAAGCGGGACACTCTGTATAAAAGTTATAACTTCTAATCTAACAATAATACATATATAAATCTACATGGATATGAAAACTATGGTTTCATTACTTGTATTACCCACGCTAAGAAATATGTTAGATCTCTTTAAATACACAATACGCACTCTTATTAAGGTAGACATCGTACTTATTCTATTTTTCATATTTGGAATTCAGTGTAACATTAAATAAATATACTTTTGTATATCTTCATAATATGATCCAAAGGGAAAACGAGATTTTATAATATGAAGTAAAAGTGGCTAAATTGAACATCTACTTACAAACAAGACTCTATTGTTTGTGTAGAAACTGGAGGTTGAGTAGGCAAGATAGTGTATTTATAATTGTAATGTTTTCATATTTTATAGCAATAGTGAGCTTAATTCGGCATTAGACTTTCGAATTTTAGGTCTCCCTTATGTCATGTTAGGGGACTTTAAACTCAATAGCCAGTTAGTTGTCAAACAAAATCTATATATAGTAAATCTAAATCTAACTATAGTAAGTAAGGCTGAAAACTGGACGGCAGCGACAGCGAGAGTGACAGCGGCGCGGGCAGCGCTTTCCGCGAAACGATAGAAAGTATTGAGTTTGTATGAAACCGCGACAAATCGCTCTGCTGCCCGCTAGCATCGAGAACGGCCCAGATTCCCCGCGTCGTCGTCGCTGCCCGCGCCGCTGTCGCTCTCGCTGTCGCTGCCGTCCAGTTTGCAGCCTAAAGCCTCTAAGTTTGATAGTAGAGAGACTTTAAACTTAAATACTTACTTACTTACTTTAAATACTTATACTTTAAATTAAATATATTAATCAAGTATTTTAAAACATAAACAATCATATCGTCACGCCTGTATCTCTTATGGTGTATACAGAACACCAGGGGCTATAAAATAATCTGATGTCCCGATTGCCAAGTTTCGAAGTATTATGGAAGAGACTATTGAAGTGACAGGGGCTCAGCCTATCGCCCACAAAAACGACACTAAAACGTTTGTCCCTTAACTGACTTTTACAATATGCCCGGGAATAGAAGCAGCTGGTATACTCTATTTTTTTCTTTTGCTACCAGTCCAGCATGTGTTGTCTGCATGTACATAAGTACAGATTCGCTTGTATTGTATGTATGTATGTACATACATAAGTACAGATAAGCTTGTATTATTAACAGCACCATCAAATAACCATGTGCCTAGTTATTCTTGTAAATTTTAAGGTTGCTTTGAAAAAATCGCGTGTAACTATAAGGACGCGCCTTGTATATCTATTTTGTTCTATTATTATTTGGGATGCCTAAATCAACACGCATTTAAGGCGGAATAACCTGACTGTCGGTTAAGAATCAGGGCAAAAAGACAGAAACCGGCGAACATTTCGGGAAGTATCCAGCAAATCCTATTATTGTTATTTTTAACTATAGTATATGAGTGTAAAATAAAGAGTTTTGTATTGTATTAAAAACTAACAACATTTTATTTGCTGAGAGCAAACGCGATCATAAATATGCGGGTAGCTGTGACATTGGTCGCCACACACTTCGGACGTAAATTACTGAAACACATTTGAAAACAAGCGGGCTCAGCGCGCGAGGTAAACGTGGAATAAATCACTTCACTGAAATATTTGGTTTTAATAAAATTAGGCTTCACGTTATTAATCTGCAAATACATTTTTTTTTAAATTTTAATTCTGTTTCATATCTTTTTTACTGTTTAATATCAGTTTTAACATGTGGAAGTGATAACAAGCAAAAATATGTGTAATAAATTATTAATAAAATTTAGAATTTATGTTTATTTCTTGTCTATAGGACAGCAAAGCTACGAAGCCCTTTGTCGAGGTTCGTCTTCGGATTACTCGCTGTTCGTAGGGTTTACCTATAAGAAATAATAACCCTTTGAAATTGAAATAAATGTTGGTTTGACCTTAGAATATAAAATAATATCTTAATAGTATAAACCTTGAGTGATAAGTCATATAAAAACAAAAAAAGTGATAAGAACGATAAATTTTTATCAAATTATTTTGATTACTACGAAAAGATGTGTGGACAAAGATATAAAATATACAAACACCTAAGATTAGGATGAGTCTTATTACAAGCGCCCTAAGTAACGCCACTAAGTAAAATTAGCCACTCAACCAAAGGAAAGCTCATATTTTACCTGTACTATCAGAAAAAACATTAACTATTAATTTTATATATCATGAGACTGAAGATTTTGAATTTACTAAAGAAAAACAAATTTTTGCGAAACCGAGTTAAAAATACCTAAAGATGTTTGAAGTTTATATTTGTTTTTTTTTTTAAACTCATCTCGAAAGACAAACTTAATCTTTCGAAATATCATCTAAAAACCTTAAAGTTTGGAGAGTTTGGCCCCAATTCTGCTGGATTTGTTCCAAATAGACCCTTTGTCTTAGAAAGATGAATTTTTGATAAGATTGAGATGAAAAATGCTTTTAGTAAAAACTTTTGATAAATTCTTGTTCAGCAAAAATCTTGTTTGAGCATTGTGCAAATCCGACAAAGGATAACTACCTCATTTGGATAAACAGTTATTAGGAGATGTGATTGATACTTTAAAAATAATTAAATATGCAAATTGTCAAAAAAACAAAGATAGCTTTTTACAGAAGACCTGAATATGATTTCATAACCATTAAACTCTGTCTGTGATAAATAAATAAAGAAATAAAAAAAACAACAGATTCTAGTTTTAGGTATAAGCCCAATATGGAATGATCTAATAAATGTTGGAACTAGTGCCATAAAGAAAAAGATCGCAAGATAACAGATGGTGATAAATTTTACTAATGGCAACGGTATACTTGTCACGCATTTGTATTCATTCATTGAAAATGTATAGTCTATTATTGACTAAGAAACAACATTAGTTCCTTGCAAATATAAATATAATATAAAATATAGTTAAAACTATAATTTGTTTAATATGAACGCGCCTATAAGCCATTTAACACTTTCAAAGGATTTAAGATACAATTTGATTGAAAAAAATCGATTTGAAACCAGACATCTGAACCTTTCCAATTATGAATCTCATTTTCTACGTAAAAAAAATTTGGCAACCATTTTCTGTGGAATATTGATTCCAGTCAAACCATGGATTTAACCCCTCAGATGCCAGCATCTTCAACAATTACTTAAGAAGTCGTTGACCTACTTAACTGTTCTGATCCAACAAATACCGTTTTGTTCACGATTGAGCCAACTCGAAAGGGCAGTTTTGGGTTGACGCCCTTTTGAAATAATTAAACGTGATTTCATTTTATTGCTTGCAATTAATTTTGTTTACGAAAGTAATTCTGGTTGAAATAGAGCAGCCTGTTTAATAAATCTGTGTAGTTTAATGGGAGCCGAGTTAAAAATGGCTTTTTAGAGTTTTAATTTTCTAATTTAATAAAGTTTATAGTTTTCTAATCAGTGATATAAATACAACACTAGTGATAAAAATAACCTTTGATGGACAAAGGATAGCCCTGAGTAAATTATTAAAATCATTTCATAAGATAACTAATTAGCACAAACATGAAGTAAGGTAGTGTTGCCGAAGAAGACCCGGCTCCTAAGAAGATATAGCCCACTTGAAATAAATGCAGTTATGATTATCTGAATGTTTAAATTTCGCGGGTTTATGCTACTGATACTATAGAAAATTATTTGAAATGTGTTTCATTTTGAACACACATAACATTATATAAACTCCACTATCTCATTTTGAAAATGAACAAATTAAAAGCATTTTTTGCTCTAAGCTGTGAGCGTTCATATTTAATCTATTTACTTATTATGTGTTATTATTTCATTTCCTTTTTTGTTTCTTATACTTAACCCGGGTGTCATGGCCTATACTATAATTCCCTATGAATGACCTTAAAACAAAAAAAAAAAAAGAACTGATTTATTTTCATTTTCGATAAGTTACGTTCAAAGTTTTTAGTTAAAATTTAATAGTTTGTTTTTATTTTACAGTTGTTTTTTTTTTATAGACTTAAGATACAAATTTTTATAGCCCACATACCTATAACTTTTTGCTTCATTTATTACCCTTTATGAATAATTTCATGAGAAGGCTGTGATTTTATTTGGATATTTTATGTTCAAAGCGTTACTTATCCTGTATAAGAAAAATTTTGAATGCTGTTCTGAATGAAGTTTTATTTATTTTCCAAAATTAGTTGTAAAATTTGCTATCTCTATTATTTCGAGTACTTTAAATTCCACCTTGTACATATTTTCATTAATATTTCTCTTGCCATCTTGGGCGACAAGTTTCCCAAGATAGCCCAATAACAAGTTTCTAAAAAGTGTTAACATTTGTGTGAAAATGACAAAAAAATAGAATTTTAGATATCTTGTACATAACGTAACGCCTATATCCCTTATGGGGTAGGCAGAACATCAGAGGTTACCAGACCATCTGATGTCACGTTTGACAAATTTGGAGGTATTATAAAGATGGAACTATTACTATTGTAGTGACAGGGGATCAGCCTATCGCCCACAAAAACGCCTTTAAAACCTCTGTCCCTTAACTGACTTTTACAGTATGCCCGGGAAGAGAAGCAGCTGGCACATTCTACGTTTTTCTTTCGCTCCCAGTCCAGCATGGAAGCAGATATCTTGTTTCTAAAATATTATATTTATATTTAATATTACTTACAACTTCCATTATGTTATTTCTTTACTTTACTTAACGGTTAGATTTTACAAGGTTTTGAAATGAAGTGGGCTTTCATTGGCGCCCGTACAATAGCTATTAAGATCCTATTAAGACTATTAAGAAATAATAAGTCCAGCTACAGAATAATTTTTTTGGCTACGTGATCAAGCTTCTATTTTCATAACTTAGCCACGAATAACTTCTAATTGCGAAAAATGTGTCTTGAAGCAATTTATGCCATAATTATGCTATAATAATTTATACTAAGTAATATATTCATTAACATTGCGATGAAAAATATTATGCGACAAGAAGGGCTCCCGTTCCGGAAGACGTAGTCGGTACGGTTAGGTGCGACGACGAGCGCAGCGAGGAGGAGCAGTTAGGTTGCATATAGTAATATAAGTGCGCGAGCCGAGCGAGCGAAGCGAGCGGTGCCGCGGCAGCGGTCGGCGAAGCGCCATAAACCATAGAGCTTTTTTAAATAACCCCGACGTGGTTTGTGGCACGGATTGTGGCTGACATAGTAATTTAGAAGGCAACTAAGATTTTTAGAGGGGAATAATGCTATTTAAAAGAAGTTTGTTTAATTAGCACCCGATCCTAAACACTAGCAAAAAATGGTGGAATGGAATGGAAAGAATTGCCTTTTTATGAAACAGAAACTTCATTAGCAGCAGGAAATACGTTCTTTTCCGACTAACATACAAATGTAAAAACTGATAGCCAGGAATATGTGGTCTACCATCTGATTTGCATATTTCGATAAGCCAGCCGCTAAACTGAGCGTTAATCGGAAAATGGTTGCTGTTTTATTATCTTTTAACAAATAGTTCTTTTAAAAGTTTCGGTTTATCAATCTTATTAATATTATCTATAAATGTGAAAGTTTGGATGTATGGATGTTTGTTCCTCAATCACGGAAGAACGGCTCAATGAAATTCGCGCGGGATTCGAAATTTCGCTAGTAAAACCGCGCGCAACAGTTAGTTAATCATATAGTAGAAATATCTAAAACTTAAAACAAAAACTTCATATTTATTTGGTGAGTATTTGGTTCCCAAGTTGTGTAGGCTCTGTCCTTGTCGGAGTCGGCTTAGAATGGAGCGGCGGTAGGGCGCCCTGCGGGGCTAGCATGCTACCGTCGACAACGATAAATTGGGTCTTTTATCGATATTTTCTTAGACTATGGTATTTAATGTATGTAATTTATTAAGATTATGACATACTAGCTGTTGCGCGCGGTTTTACCCGCGCAATTTCGATTCCCGCGAGATTTTCGGGATAAAAAGTAGCCTATACGGATTCGGAAGAATCCCTCTAAGTAATGGTAAAAGAAATTTTGAAATCGGTCCAGTAGTTTTTGAGCCTATTCAATACAAACATACAAAAATACAAAGGTTTCCTCTTTATAATATTAGTATAGATTTGGTTCTGTGGTCTTAATCATGGTATCAAATCGATTAATTCTATCTATTATGGTGCGCTTATTAGCTTACATAATAGGATAAAATAACAAAATAATATTTATCTTGTCGATTCGACTATTTATCGATGGTTGCATGCTAGCCCTGTTGTATAAGCGAGCCGTAAAAAACGACTATTCCGAGTGACCTCGCTTGGTGGCAGGATCTCTTCGTATAAAATCTGCCGACAAATATTACCACTCCCGCGGTGATGTGTTCCGGCAATATTTAATGAAGAGCCAGTTCGTTCCTCGTGTCCTTGCATCGTCGACCACAAACATCGGATGAGATTGAGGTCCAACGTCAGACAACGTCAACGTCTAACTGAGGTCAGACTAAGCAGAGTCTAAAATAAAATAAAAAGGTATTCCGAAAGAAATTCTCCGGAATGATCTAAATAAAAATTCTTCAGAGCTAAATTTTATCCTAAGTAATTAGGTACTTAAATAATAAATGCTCAAAGATAAGCAGTTAAACTTTGATAATACTAAAGTTCGAATACCTCGTAGCTCATTCTACGTCGTTAAAATATTAATTTTCCTTATTTTTTTACGGTATTGATCTTGTTTTGTTGGCAGTATTTTATGAAGAGCCATCTTCATCGTCACTTACCATCAAGTCACAACGTCATCATCAAACGCTTAGTTATTATGTAGAAGATTCTGTCTAACTAAGCCTAATATCCTAACTTCGTTTTTAAAATAAAATACAAATTTTACTAAACCTACTATTAAAAAACCTGAACTAAAAACAATATTTCAGACTTTCATGAATGACCATCAATACTATCCTTTTCACTATACAGCATACGGTAACATCACATAGAGCAGACTGAAAAGGACAGGTTAAATGTTTTGATTTTCCATCGACCTTATTCCATGCGTCGAAAGAGCTGAAATTGTAGCTTTAATTTGCTGAGTACATACCAGTGTGTTGGTATATACGCGTTACGCGACGCCCTCATTCAGGGTTGACTGCGTAATACCGGCGACGTGGTCACAATCAATTAATGCTTCACAATTTCACACTGACAACCCTATTTACAATTCCGGTTGTTTTGTTTACAAAAATCAGACATCCTTCTTTGTTTACCTAGCCGCTAATTTGCTTAATTTCATTAAATTGGAGAGCTGCGCTGTTTTGAGACCCTTGCTTGAGATTTTCCTTGCTCTGTTCAGAGTGTTTTTAATTTATTTTGGAGAATTTGACCCTTCGTTACTATTAATTGGTTTGTTTTGAAAATAGCAGGGCTTTCTTCGCAGCGGACATATGTATCTTCATTCTACTTTTAAGTGTTACAATATTGAATAAATTTTTATGTGAATTCAATAAAATCCTTTAATGTTAACGCAAAGTAAACATTGACTGAAGGTTAATGTTATAAATTCAGCAGCTTTACTGTTTAGTTACGACATGCAAATGATTATAATTGTAAGTGCAGTGATTTATGAAAATATAGGTTTATAGTGCCTTAATTTTTCACAGTTCTTTATTTAAAATAAAACATATTTTAACTGGTTTTATCGCGTAAAATTTATATTTAACATTTTAACTCGACGTTTAGGTGTCTTTGCAGAGCTTGTGATAGTTCGATGTTTTATTTTAGGAAATATAATTTAAGAGCTGCGTGCACACCTACGCACCATAGTACTGAAATATAAATTTAGATGATAAATATTTGGAGTTACTAATATCTTGAACAATCAGTTGAAAAAGGAAAAAAAAATGCAAATTTAATAAAAAAAACCTCAGGGATGACGGAAGTTACGAATTTAAACTGCATTTTGCTTATATCTCACCTGGTTTTTGGTGGACGTTGCGACTTTCACTCATTATAGCGATTTCAATCAGGGACTAAGCTTAAATTTTAAATATAATTGAACGTAAACAAATAGTTTAAGGGATTTCAAAATGACAAAGTTACGTCGAGTATTTAAGGTGAAATACAGGAAAAGGTTACAAAATGGCCCCAGTATTCTTTTGAGATCGGATCTCCGGTATTGCAATATAGCCCAATATTGACATTCCGCGAAGACTGTCCGATGACCTCGTTGCTTTTAATCCTGGAGTAAAATGTTTTAATATTGCCTGAAGAGCTTTTAACTTACTGAGAAATGGACGAAATTGTTTTCATGTTTTTATTAAACACTGGATAATAAATATCATATATGTCATCAAATTGCGGGCTCTAATTTCAATTATTGTACCTATATCTTTTTGACTGCCTGTTTAGTTTAGAATCCCGGTCTCGAGATTGTTTTTATAATAGTGTTCCATGAGTGTACTTTGTTTCAAATTATAACGCCACGTTTCGGTTCCTTTACAGACTGTATGACCTGAAGCAACTTAGTTTACAGGCGTCAGGTTGACAGTTACAGAAGTTATAAATCATCACCTTCATACTAAATGTCAAGACAACCACTAAATGTCTTGAAATTTAGGCTTTGCAGATTAGTGTATGTCAAAATTTATATTTTTAAGCATAAGGTCCCATATCTTATTCTTCTCTCTATTGATGTTAGAGCGCCTTCATGTGTAAGAGAATTGAAATTCGGCAACAGTTTAATCGTCTGTGTGCAACAATTTGAGTTTAAAAGCCCCACGCAAACTCTAACCCTATATCAAAACAAAAATTTGTTTCTGTAATTCCAATATAAAACTTGAAAATAAAAGATAAAACTTTGAAACTCCAGAATCACAGCTTTTATCCCTCTTTACGCTTAAATAAAATAAAAATAAAATCCTAGAAAAGGTGAACTATAAAGAAGATTATTTACATAAATTATGAGTATACCTTCACAGACAATTACAAATGGGTGTTCTAAAGCAATCAATTTTAAAATACATGCAGCACTGGACTAGATATCGGGTAACGTAATACTGCATAGTGTATCTTTTAACAGCATCACTACATAGGTCCTTCGTTGGGCACGTTCCGGGTACTGTACAATTGTATATACAAGTTGTTAGGGTTTGTCAGAAGCCATTGCAGCACGCTGAAAATTTTGACATCCACCTACCAGTACTGGGCCAGCTTGGTGGATTGTAGTGGCATGTAGTGGGCTCATAACACAGAGTTGTTATGATGATTGGTTTAACATTTAGAAATTGTAGAGTGACGGTAGATTATATATTTTTACTTAAATATACAAGTCTTTCACTTCATGTGACATAACAATAAACATATTAAAAGCCTGGTGTTTCCACATAGTAGATATATCATGAGCTTGGTTTCATGAGGTCTAGAAGAAACGCTAGCCTTTGACGTTTATATAGTGTGGAAAAACCTAAGATATCATGTACGCATGATCCCTTCAGTGTCGGTTATTTGTAAGATAACCTTAAGGTTCAACGAAGTCTGTCGAAGCACCAACTACTAACCTCTTGAAGTACAGTTTAACTGAATTCGAAATTCGAAACAACTGCAGCAAAGTTAATTAAAGTCATAACTTACTAACATATGGATATATTTCAATTCCCAGTCTACTTAATCTTTTTTGGCATCTTTATACAAGCATATAACATATTAAAAGATATTATTTTGAACCAAATTACAACAATAATTATATTATTAATTTATCACTCTTACATTAACTTACTGATATCGAGTGTTTTTAATTTTAATTAAACTATGAAGAAATTTCTTCTTAAAAAAACTAACAGTCTTAAACGAGTTGTTGAGATGCTCTTGGCTCAAATCTCAGTTTATATTAAAGACTACGCCCGCGATTGACCTCAACCTCACCTAAATAAATGAAAAAATGTGTTAAATAAAAATAAAAATCACCCGACCAGGACTCGACTTTTTATTTAACAGATTTTTTCATTTAAGTATTTAAGAATAATTAAGCATTTTAAATTCAAAAACTTTAAAATATTATTAAACATTGCAATGCTTCACTTTAACTGAGATTCACAATTTCTGAAAAGAAATTGGTCTCGGATGGTCTTAACTGCAAAGCTATACCATTAGATGGAGCTACGTTAGCAGTATAACGTAAAAACAAAAAAAAGGCGGAGCGCCAGGCCCCGGTAGCTCAGTGGGAGAGCACTCTTCCGGCAAACGAGAGGTCCCAGGTTCGAGTCCTGGTAGGGTGATTTTTATTTAACACATTTTTTCATTTTTTTTAAGAATTAATATTCTTAAAAAAAAATTTAAATGAAAAAACTTTAAAATATTCTCAATCTCACCTGTTGGTTACTGAAGATGAGGTCGAAGATGAAAGCACACGGGCCTAGGAAAAAACTGGCTCTTCATAAAATATTTTCGGAACACATCACTGCCGTAATATATAGCGCCAGATTTTATATGAAAGGCGGTAACCTTAAAAGAACAGCCATGAGAAACAAACATACTGTATTTTACAGATATTACTTGGATTTAAATAAACATAATAATTAAAATGAGGCTAGGCGTTATCGGGTACCATAACCATAAACTGTTTTAATGTAAAATAGCTGATTGTCGATTCTGGAAACTATAAATTTACTAATTGGTGTTTGGTTCGGAATTCCAAATACAACTTTATTTCAAACGAAAATTATCCAATTTCATATACAATTCTGTTCGAAATTACTTTCAACAGGAGTTCTTCTTTTAGAATTAAGTGAGTTAAGTAAGTGAAGATGAAGCACACGGGCCTAGGGAAAAACTAGCTCTTCATATAATATTGCCGGAACACATCACCGCCGGAGCGGTGATATTTGGTGGCATATTTTATATGAAGGGTGGTCGCTAGCCAGTCGGCGCCTTACGGGATCCTCACACCAAGCGTTCTATGTGTAGTTCTAGTGGCTAAGAGCATGGTTCCATCTCTGCGGCATTTCACGGCATACGGCATTCTATAATGAACCATAATGGAGATAATTTTAAGAGTAAATATGAAACGCTGAGCGGTGCAGGCGCCGCGCCGTGTCGTAGAGATGGATCTATGCCCTTACTGTAAGCTTTAAAACATCAGCATACGAGCCGAGTAATCACGGTTTTTGTGTACGAAGTTGTCAGGAGAAATCATCATACGATGTTTAAAATACTTAATTAAGTAACTGAAAGAATATGCAAAATAAAATCACCCGACCAGGGCCCGAACCTGAGACATCTCGCTTGCCGACTAGTGCTCTTCCAACTGTAGCAATAATGTAATAATAGTATATTATGTAACAAGTGAGCGAAGTTGCTAATTACAGTCGAGGCTGTGATTTGATTTGATTTGAGCCCGAGCCGCAGGCGAGGGCTTAATAATGAGCCGAGACTGTAATTAGCAACGCTCACGAGTTATATACGACGTTTTTCAACACACTTGTGAGTAAAAGACAGACATACGTGGTCATAAAATAACAAACACAATTGATAACAAAGCTGTGATTTGTGATGGAAAAATGGCGCCGAACTTCGCGCATGCGCGTAGGTTTTTTTTTTCCGCCAAATGTGTCAATGGCTGTATAGCATATACAGCCTATTTTACATGAAAATATTTAATTTGGAGTGGTAAATCCAAATATTTTAATATTTTGTAACAAATTATTGTAAATTGTGAATAATTTGTTTGATATACAATTTTGTTTAACTAATATAAGGCGTAAACATTTAAAAATGTATATGGATTTGAAGTGGTATAAAACCTCTTTGTTGTTTTTGAAAAAAATTAATGTATAACCCGGATCAATAAAATATGCTCTGTTTACTCGCATTTAATTTGCACAAAGGTACAATTCAACTTTGTAGGATTCATTATATTATGCACTAGGGTATAATATATTATGCACGCTTGACTTATAGCCCAGTTTATAGTTCTAAATTCAATAGAATTAGGTTCATTTTACGAGCAAGTGTGTTGAAAAATAGAATATGCTAAGTAATTTCGATGGCGTTAAGTTCGCATTATCAATTTTTGCGAAAATCTCAATTTCAACAGCAATTACTAGGTATTTAATAAACAACATCATATTTAATTTCGTTCTGCAAAGAAATAAAATAAATAATATAAACTTAAATCCTCCATTTAATACAAACTGAGTTTCCTTTGTGAGCGTTCCCTGCCACAGACCTAATTTCCGGTGTGCACCAACAATCAGATGCATTCGTATAATAAGCACATAAAATAAAATACTGCAAATATTACATGCTTAATATGCAAACAGAGAAAAGCGAGTTTGTATAGGGAACTGAGGGTTCCACTATGTTTATATTTGTTACTAGCTTTATCCCGCAACTTCGTATGCGCTTAACTACCCTTCTCGTGGAAATTTCAGAAACTATACAACCAGACACCCACTGAAAGAACCTTTATACCAAGTATCACACCCATTCACTCAAGGAATAAGTTTTTTTTATACAAACTAAAAATCATATATTTCCCGTGCCCGTGGGAATTTCGGGAATATTTTTCGTCGCACAACCAGTCACTTTTTGAAGAACCTTCAGGCCAAGTATCACACCTGTACACTCAAGGAATAACATTTTTCATACAAACTAAAAAGTCCAACCCCTTCCCGTGGGAATTTCGGGAATTCCTTCCATAATACAAACAGACACTTATTGAGGAACTTTTATATCAAGTATCACATCCGTACACTCAAGGGATGGGATTTTTTCATACAAGCTAAAACATCATATATTTCCCGTTCCCGTGGGAATTTCGGGAATTCCTTTCATAACACAACCAGACACACATTGAGAAACCTTTACACCAAGTTTCACATCGTTGTACTTAAGGAATCAAATTCAATTTTCATACAAACTAAAAAGTCCTATATTTCCCGTTCCCGTGGGAATTTCGAGAATTCCTTCCTTAGTGCACCCCTACATCCCCTATATAATGTATGTTCCAAATTTCAGCTCTCTACGCCTAGTAGTTACGGCTGTACGTTGTCTGTCAGTCATTCAGTCACTCAGTACCTCAGTCAGTCAGTCAGTAACGGAACAGTTTTATATATATTGATAAATAAAAATTTTTCGCGCTAAAATCATCGAATCATCTCAGTGATGTCATGCAGAAATTTTCTGATACAATGAACTTAAAAGGACATTGCTAAAAACATTTTTAACATATTTGAAGACTACGGGCACAAAACAGCTACAGGCCCAGATAAAATATCAAACTTTTTTACTATAGTGACAAATATACAGAATATTTTTTGTGAGTCCACCGCAGAGATTTTAGGCCACCAAGATTTCAGCTCGCCGGAATTCCCTCCGATATACTTACCTTTCTTTCTTATTCTGTCTTGTAACTTGTAACAGATAATTAAATGTCACTCTACCTTTTAGATGAACTACTTTTTCCGGCGACAGATGGACTTGTATTGTGACAGCTTATAAATTAGTATGATATTTTTTTTGTCACCGTTCTCCTGCGGAACCCTGAACACAAAAGCATAATGTCTCTGAACGACAAGTAGGATGAATGGAGGCAATCAGGCTCCTCGAATACAGGCTTCACTAGCTCGTTGTACTTATTCCACTTTCCAGGATTACCATGGAAGTCATGCTGTTTTTCCTCATTGGAATTTTCATGGAATTGGAATTAACAGAGTTTTGAAGTGTTGTTTTGTTGTAAATCAATAACTTTGCAGAATGTTTTTTGTTATTTAAATATCGTTTCAAAAATATTTAATATGAAAAAGGGGTTTGTTATAAAAGCAGGTAAACTATAAACACTTATAACAGTGGATCCATCAGACAGACATCATCAAAGGGCATTCGGTGAAGGCATTTTTTTAAATATTTAAATAGGAACGAAACTGCCCTAACTTGCTTGTTTACTAAACTTCAACGACATACGAACGGCTTGATAAACTCGTATTAACCACATTCCTCACTATTTTTCCATTTAAAAACCCATTTTTTATAATATTTTTCTTCACATAATGTGTTACAAATATTTTATCGCACGTATAGTTTCTGAACGTAGCTTATTATAACAAACAAACAAAAACACTATCTTCAGATCTTAGTGTAAAATTGTCTACATTGTCTTTTAAATAGTAATAACTTGAGAAGAAAACTGCGTTCATTTAATTCGAATTCTTAAAGCGCTGGATGCGCTTAGTGAAATAGTCCATTAGCATTGCCTTCACAGCAGCATTCCGGTTATTATTCCAACAATTAAAATCCAATGTCTGGAGAAGCAATCCTAGTCAGTTTTACCATAGAATTACAAACAGATAGACAGGGCGGTTGTCGTGAAATCTAGCGGATATAGAGCTGCGGTTTGCGGTGACTCCTGCAGTCTGTCTAGCGTTTAGAATGTTGACATTGTGTCGCGCTGTTGCAATATACTGGTATAGTGGAATTGGGAAGATTTTTAAATGTAATTTATATCGCTTTTGAATATGAAAAAATATTTATATTTTTTGCATTACCGTTTTCATAATACATAATCTCAATAAAAACTGACCACGTCGCTCGTGACAATGGGGACAAAAGTCACCAAAACGACGAGTTAAATTGTAAAATATACCTCATATAAATACGCGGTATATCAGAGTAATTTTTTTATTTATATCCGTATCAAGTTGGAACAATTCTAACCTACTCTTATTGTGGATTGCATTGTGTTGTGAGAAATTGAAGCTTCAGTTTACTTCATTCTTCATAACTTCACGCCTGTATCCGCATGGGGCGGGCAGAACACCAGAGGCTATCAAACCATCATGTCACGTTTGACGAATTTGGAGGTATTATAATGATGGATAGAGACTATTTAAATGACAGGGGGTCAGCCTATCGCTCGTAAAAACGCTGACAAAACCTCGCGAAAAATATTGTGTTGTTTAATAAACTTTTAAAAATTACAAATTCACTATAAAAATTAAAATTCCTAGGTACCAAAAATTACCGAAAATCAGCAGCCAGAGGTTTGATATAGAGTAGCATTTTATTTTTTTCATGCCGGAAAACAACTACAGTTACAGACCGGTGTGAAGTTGGCAGCCTATTTCTAGCAGCCGGTATAAACCGACCAAATTGAGATGTCAAAATTTTAAAACTGTTAAAATAGCGAAATAAACTGCAAATTAAAAAATACTTTAAAAATAACATTATAAAAACCAAATCACATTAAGTTGTGACACGTTTAAGCCAGTAGCCGATTTTTTGTACTCATTCTAAAAATTCAAAACTTTGCTGCACCCACCACAATTAAGATCCCACCTTGAAACTTTCACAGCTTGTACTGCTGCTCAAGACCTTTCTGATGAAACCATATTCAATCTGGTTGATAGGGTCCATGACACTTAAATAGCAAGCGGCCGGTTTTTTTAGTCACTCTACCAAATTTCAAAGCTTAGCTGCACCTACAACAATTAAAATCCAACCTTGTTATATTCAAAGCTGGTACTGCTCTTTAAGACCTTTCTAATGAGACCATATTCAATCTGGTTAATAGGGTCCTTGACACCAAAAATAGCCAGCAGCCGGTTTAATTTTGTCATTCTACGAAATTTCAAAGCTTAGCTGCACCTACCACAATTAAGATCCCACCTTGAAACTTTCACAACTGGTACTGCTGCTCAAGACCTTTCTAATGAGACCATATTAAATCTGGTTGATAGGGTACATGACACTAAAATAGCAAGCGGCCGGTTTTTTTAGTCACTCTACCAAATTTCAAAGCTTAGCTGCACCTACCACAATTAAGATCCCACCTCGAAACTTTTGCAGCTGGTACTGATGCTCAAGGCCTTTCTAATGAAACCATATTCAATCTGGTTGATAGGGTTCATGACACTTAAAAAGCAAGCAATCGGTTTTTTTAAGTCACTCTACCAAATTTCAAAGCTTAGCTGCACCTACCACAATTAAGATCCCACCATGAAACTTTCGCAGCTGGTACTGCTGCTCAAGACCTTTCTAATGCGATCATATGCAATCTGTTTGATAGGGTCCATGACACTAAAATAGCAAGCAGCCGGTTTTTTTAGTCACTCTACCAAATTTCGAAGCTTAGCTGCACCTAACACAATTAAGATTCCACCTTGAAACTTTCACAGCTTGTACTGCTGCTCAAGACCTTTCTGATGAAACCATATTCAATCTGGTTGATAGGGTCCATGACACTTAAATAGCAAGCGGCCGGTTTTTTTAGTCACTCTACCAAATTTCAAAGCTTAGCTGCACCTACAACAATTAAAATCCCACCTTGTTATATTCAAAGCTGGTACTGCTCTTTAAGACCTTTCTAATGAGACCATATTTAATCTGGTTAATAGGGTCCTTGACACCAAAAATAGCCAGCAGCCGGTTTATTTTTGTCATTCTACCAAATTTCAAAGCTTAGCTGGACCTACTGCAACTTAGATCTCACCTTAAAACGTTCGCAGCTGGTTTTTCTGCTCAAGACCTTTCTAATGAGACCATATTCAATCTGGTTCATAGGGCCCTTGACACCAAAACGCAGTAACAGCTGCGAAAGTTTCAAGGTGGGATCTTAATTGTTGTAGGTGCAGCTAAGCTTTGAAATTTGGTAGAATGACAAAAATAAACCGGCTGCTGGCTATTTTTGGTGTCAAGGACCCTATCAACCAGATTGAGTATGGTCTCATTAGAAAGGTCTTGAGCAGAAGTACCAGCTGCAAAAGTTTCGAGGTGGGATCTTAATTGTGGTAGGTGCAGCTAAGCTTCGAAATTTGGTAGAGTGACTAAAAAAACCGGCTGCTTGCTATTTTAGTGTCATGAACCCTATCAACCAGATTGAATGTGGTCTTATTAGAAAGGTCTTGAGCAGCAGTACCAGTTGTAAAAGTTTCAAGGTGGGATCTTAATTGTTGTAGGTGCAGCTAAGCTTTGAAATTTGGTAGAAAGACAAAAATAAACCGGCTGCTGGCTATTTTTGGTGTCAAGGACCCTATCAACCAGATTGAGTTTGGTCTCATTAGAAAGGCCTTGAGCAGAAGTACCAGCTGCAAACAAGTCAAGGTGGGATCTTAATTGTGGTAGGGGCAGCTAAGCTTCAAAATTTTGTAGAATGACAAAAATAAACCGGCCGCTGGCTACTTTTGGTGTCAACCAGATTGAATATGGTCTCATTAGAAAGGTCTCAAAGAGCAGTACCAGCTTTGAAAGTAACAAGGTGGGATCTTAATTATGGTAGGTGCAGCTAAGCTTCGAAATTTGGTAGAATGACAAAAATAAACCGGCTGCTGGCTATTTTTGGTATCAAGGACCCTATTAACCAGATTGAGTGTGGTCTCATTAGAAAGGTCTTGAGCAAAAGTACCAGCTGCAAACAAGTCAAGGTGGGATCTTTATTGTGGTAGGTGCAGCTAAGCTTCGAAATTTGGTAGAGTGACTAAAAAAACTTGCTGCTTGCTATTTTAGTGTCATGGACCCTATCAACCAGATTGAATATGGTCTCATTAGAAAGGTCTTGAGTAGCAGTACCAGTTGTGAAAGTTTCAAGGTGGGATCTTAATTGTGATAGGTGGAGCTAAGCTTCGAAATTTGGTAGCATGACAAAAATAAACCGGCTGCTGGCTATTTTTTGTGTCAATGACCCTATCAACCAGATTGAATATGGTCTCATTAGAAAGGTCTTTAGCAAAAGTACCAGCTGCAAACAATTCAAGGTGGGATCTTAATTGTGGTAGGTGCAGCTAAGCTTCGAAATTTGGTAGAGTGACTAAAAAAACTTGCTGCTTGCTATTTTAGTGTCATGGACCCTATCAACCAGATTGAATATGGTCTCATTAGAAAGGTCTTGAGTAGCAGTACCAGTTGTGAAAGTTTCAAGGTGGGATCTTAATTGTGATAGGTGCAGCTACGCTTCGAAATTTGGTAGAATGACAAAAATAAACCGGCTGCTGGCTATTTTTTGTGTCAAGGACCCTATCAACCAGATTGAATATGGTCTCATTAGAAAGGTCTTTAGCAGAAGTACCAGCTGCAAACAATTCAAGGTGGGATCTTAATTGTGGTAGGTGCAGCTAAGCTTCGAAATTTGGTAGAGTGACTTAAAAAACCGGCTGCTTGCTATTTTAGTGTCATGGACCCTATCAACCAGATTGAATATGGTCTCATTAGAAAGGTCTTGAGCAGCAGTACCAGCTGCGAAAGTTTCAAGGTGGGATCTTAATTGTGGTAGGTGCAGCTAAGCTTTGAAATTTGGTAGAGTGACTAAAAAAAAAGGTTGCTTGCTATTTAAGTGTCATGGACCCTATCAACCAGATTGAATATGGTTATATTAAAAAGGCCTTGAGTAGTAGTACCAGCTGCAAAAGTTTCGAGGTGGGATCTTAATTGTGGTAGGTGCAGCTAAGCTTTGAAATTTGGTAGAGTGACTAAAAAAACCGGCCGCTTGCTATTTTAGTGTCATGGACCCTATCAACCAGATTGAATATGGTCTCATTAGAAAGGTCTTGAGCAGCAGTACCAGTTGTGAAAGTTTCAAGGTGGGATCTTAATTGTGGTAGGTGCAGCTAAGCTTTGAAATTTCGTAGAATGACAAAAATAAACCGGCTGCTGGCTATTTTTGGTGTCAAGGACCCTATTAACCAGATTGAATATGGTCTCATTAGAAAGGTCTTAAAGAGCAGTACCAGCTTTGAATATAACAAGGTGAGGTTTTAATTGTTGTAGGTGCAGCTTAGCTTTGAAATTTGGTAGAGTGACTAAAAAAACCAGTTGCTTGCTTTTTAAGTGTCATGGACCCTATCAACCAGATTGAATATGGTTTCATCATAAAGGTCTTGAGCAGCAGTACCAGCTGTGAAAGTTTCAAGGTGGGATCTTAATTGTGGTGGGTGCAGCAAAGCTTTGAATTTTTAGAATGAGTACAAAAAATCGGCTACTGACTGAAACGTGTCACAACTTAATGTGATTTGGTTTTTATAATGTTATTTTTAATGTATTTTTTAATTTGCAGTTTATTTCGCTATTTAAACAGTTTTAAAATTTTGACATCTCAATTTGGTCGGTTTATACCGGCTGCTAGAAATAGGCTGCCAACTTCACACCGGTCAGTTACAGGGTGTTATATAAAAGTAGATAAACTAAAGGACAGCAGTACCTAGACTGTATTTCAACAAAGAAGCTCAACTAAAAGCACGCAACATCACGATTATGATAATATTTTATATCTCTGTTTCTGTGCAATAATTTTATTATAAGGTTTATACACTTAATGCAATGGCTGATCTCTTATAAATCCGATTCTGAATAGGCGTTGGTCTAAAAATTTAAATAACAATCAATATCTGGACAAAAGTATTCTCAAACATTGGAACTCGGTTTAAGTAATCAAAATCGAAAGAAGCTTTTGGTAATTGGTTCGTAAGAAGTTGCTAGTGAACCTTCCGGTAGTTGCTGTCTCCTAAATATAGATACTACGTACTTGTCACATTGTCAATGGCAAAAAAACCTAACCCGCATATGGCCAGCTTAGAACCGTCCTACCGGCCTTGTATTAGTGTAAAATGCGACTACTTCAAGTGAGCCCCGCTTGATAGTAAGATAATTTTAGGGTTGGGCTGGCGAGCACACGTTTGATAAGAGATGATTGGGCGATGCATTATGATGAGCCAGTTCCTTCAAGCCCGGGTGCATCTTCGACCTCATATTCACTTATCATCAGTTGAGATTGAGATTAGACGCAGACAGAAATTCCATCCGTATGTGGTGTATATTCCGAAAAGTCGAACTAAGCGCTTTGACAGTTCTTTTTTGATTAGGGTCGCCACGGCTTGGAATGAACTGCTTGCGTCTATTTTTTATGATCACTATAGTCCTAGTACTTTTAAGCATCGAGTGAATACTTTCCAGTGGATGAGTGTACCACCTTAGTCTTAACGATCAGGTGTCATGGATGACAAACGTCCCATGTTTTGGACGTTTGTCTGGGAGCAAAAGAAAAACATTGTACCAGCTGCTTCTCTTCCCAGGCATACTGTAAAAGTCAGTTAAGGGACAGAGGTGTTATGGGAGGTTTTTTTTTGTGGGTGACAGGCTGACCACCTGTTCCTTCAATAGAGTCTCTTCAGTCTTAATGATCAGGTGTCATGGATGTTCTTCCTGGGTGACAGGCTGACCACATGTTCTTGCAACAGAATCTCTCCATCAACAGAATCTCACCATTATACCTCCAAATTTGTCAAACGTGCCATCAGATGGTTTAATAATATCTGGTGTTCTGTCTACCCATACAGGCGTGAAGTTATGTATATATGAAAAAAACTTGGGTTTTGTCATAGATGAATAAAATAGTTCCACAAAGGCTAACCTTGTCGTGTGTACCGATGGCAGACATGTCTTACTGAACCGTCTATGCCACAGCCTGTAAAACTATGTGGCTGCGTACCTATTGCCTGATTGCATCGCATCCCGTGTTGGTTAGTGCTAATTGATGGGGAAATCGATTGGAAAATACAGAGCTTACGAAACTAGACAGAGGAACGTAATACTTTGAATCTAATTAGAAATTTAAGGATTTGAAATTTTTTTTATTGGTTACGAATTCAGCGTAATGTCTAGTATAAAATCTTATAGGGTTACCCCTAAAGTTTTTCATGTATGTCCAGTTTTGTTTAAAGTAGCAGCCCTAGTAACTTTAGTGGCACTAAAATCTGTTTTTCTCAGTTTTCAGTCACTAATAACTCATGCTCAACACTATAAACAAAGCAGTCAAGAAAAACTTTCAACGAAACGTTAAAGGTCAAAAAACTTCGCAATATAAAAGAACGCAGTAATAAAAACTTATGAAATTGGAAACTTTCTTTTTTAAACAAGATTTGCTAATATTTATGGCCAGTACACAAAATAATTGCAAAAGGAGATTATTCCACATGCCTCTCAATCTTTCTGCTAATAGGTATACCTAATCCTTTTAAAATATAACTACATACCTAAGTATCACTTATGTTCTTATTTTTTATGAAATTTGCCATAGTATTTAATATCCTACATACTCATAAGGATGCTTTTAGCTTTTAACCTAAATTCTTAAGTACGAGGGAAGGTACAAGCAAAATCTTGAAGTTTATGAACTTGCTGAGGACAGAAATTATCCAGGCACGAATGGTTGGAAAATCTAAGAATTTCTAAATTTAGTCCTGAAAGAGTTGTTTCAAAATAGTTTTTTTCCGCCCATAAAAACTGTGCAATAAATATAAAACAAAATAGGCGTACATCTGAGTATCCCTCGCTTTGTTGTGTGACCTAAGGATTTCTCCAGTTTGGACTCAACCATAATTTACCAACCATCATATAATCATATATTTAATATACAGCAATACACTTAATTTGGCAATAAAAATTCTTTTTAAAAATAAGAATTTTTAAAAATAAAATAAAAATAAAATAGTAATAAAAACTTCGGCCAGTAATAGCACCTTATTGTAGCTTTTGTAATTTTAAATTTCAGCACCTTATCACATATGTAAAATATTATATTAATATCATCATCATCATCACAACTCTTTGTAATGAGCCCACTGCAGGGCATGAGTCTCTCCCCTGGGTGAAGAGGAGGTATAGGCCATAATCCACCAAGCTGGCCCAGGGCTGGGTGGTGGATGCCAGAATTTTCAGGGCGCCTAGATGGCTTCTGACAAACCCTAACGACTACTGTATACAAGTATACATCACCTGGGACCGACTTAACGTGCCCTCCGAAGCACGAAGTCATTGTGAGAAACTAATGGTCGGCGGTCACCCATCCAGGTACCAACCCCGCCGAACGTTGCTTAACTTGTGATATCGTATGATACACACAGTAACAACGGCGCCACGATGACTTAATATATCTTATTATAAATAAATAGAATTACTAGACAATCACACCAACTACATGGCCTCAAAGCAAACAAAGCTTGTGTTATGAAATACTAGTAGAGAAATAGGGTGGGGAACCTGAAATACAAATACATATACAGGGTGACTGGTGACAAATTTTAGACATTGAAGGAGAGCACTGTGTAATCGATTCTGATCGTAATTATGTAATAAAAGTAGGCACTTCATTTTTCACCAGAATTCAAATAAATAAAGAGACGTAACTACACTTTTCCCGACTCGCCGCCTCGGTCAACATGCACGTACGTTGTTTCCGCCGCAGGCACACCACGATCCACTAAGAATCTATTGTATCGGCTAGACTATGTAACCAAGAGTTGCGTAATGAATTCTCTAACTTTGAGTTAAGTTTACTTAGAAAATAATTAATATCAAACTATCACGTCCTCGAATTTCGAAAGTAAAGAAAAACGCCCAATTTTAATTTTTTTTTGTTCCGTTCGAGAATCGGACTCGCGATCTCAGGATTGGCGCAGCAGGGTCTAATATTACCAATATTATTACCAATCTAATAAGGTTGATTTTGTTACAGCAGTCGGCGCATCACCGGAGCCGCGCGAGTCACGAAGCCTGCTGAACCAGCCACCTCACCACGTGGAGTTCACCAACGACACCGGCGTCATGCTAAGCTGCACCTCGCGAGGAGATTACCAGGTCTGTTGAGTACTTACTAGAAAATAACTTAAGTAGTAATAATCAACGAATGCAGAGCATTAAAAAACCGACTTCACGTCAAAACTTTGGCTGAGTTAAAATGTCATCAACGTTAACATTCTCCGAAATCATACATATTCTTTTCTTTTAAAAATTTGAAATTTTTAATGAAGTACTCAACCGATTTTGATGAAATTTATATGGGACCAACTATGAAGTATCTTGTAGAATTGAAAGAATTTTCATAATTGTCCGAAATATCGTGTATACAGACTGCTTTTTTGGAAGTCGGTTGAAAAGTAAATACTTTATACATCCTACAACAAACTTAAAAAAAAAACAGTTGACGACCACTTTGGCGACGCCAGTGGTTGCGGGTTCGATTCCCGCACGGAACAAGAAAAAAGAATGTTCCGTGGCTGGGTATTTATGTATTTAGTACACCTCTTACGAAAGAGGTGTACAGAGCAAGAATGGGTGGTGTTGTTGGAAGGGGCCGGCCTAGGCGAACGTCGTATGCCGATCAAATTGGCGACATTTCGAAAAAGGGCCTAGTCAAAAATACCCGTAACCGGCGATCATGTATGAAAAGATTGATGAACGTAGAAGAAGCGAAAGAGGTCTGTTTGGATCGCAGCAATTGGTGTTCCCTTGTCTCTGCCTACCCCAAGGGGAGACAGGCGTGAGGTTATGTATGTATGTATGTATTTATATTCTAGGTTCCCCCCTAGTTCGCTACATGGTATCCCATAACACAAGCTATGCTTACTTTGGGGCCATGTACTACATGGGTTGAAAAGTTCGCGGCCTGGTTATTAAAAAAAAACTTTTGTTATTTTTTCTGCCGTCATTTTGAACCGTCATTATTCAATTGTCGGCCCGCGAATTTTCAATTTGATATCTTGTTTAAAAAAAATTTTATGAACAATATAAATACGTGTGTAGAACAAATTTTCACTAATGGAGAAATTTGAACAACGTGCTGTGATTAAATATTTGTTCAAAAAAGATTAACACCAAAGGAGAGAGTGTCTTATACCACTGTGAAAAAATGGGTTGCAGAATTTAAACGTGGACGAGAGAATATCGAAGATGACCCTCGCTCCGGCAGGCCAATGACGTCTACGACCGAAGAAAACATCAATAAAGTGTGTGATCTCATATTGAAAGACCGTAGATTGACTATCAGAGAAATTGCAGACACTATAGGCATCTCATATGAACGAACGCAAAACATCATTGTCCATGAACTCGGCTTTTCTAAGGTTTCGGCTAGGTGGGTCCCCAGATTGCTTTCAGTAGAGCAAAAGCGAATTCGACTCACGATTTCTCGCGACTGTTTGGAGATGTTCGAGGCTGATCCACAAGGTTTTCCTGACAGATTTGTGACAATGGATAAAACCCGGGGTCACCACTATAACCCAGAATCAAAACAACAATCCAAACAATGGAAAAAATCAGGTGAACCAACTCCGAAAAAAGCAAAGGCAATTCTGTCGGCTGGCAAGGTGATGGCATCGGTTTTTTGGGATGCTAAGGGTGTCATTATGGTGGACTACCTTCCAAAAGGCGAAACAATAAACTCTGCGTACTATAGCACCCTTCTGCGCCGTTTACGTGAAGAAATTAAACAGAAACGCCCAGGATTACTGAGAAAGAAAGTGTTGTTTCACCAGGACAACGCCCGAGTCCACACGTCTGTCGAGTCTATGGCTCAAATTCGTGATTGTGGTTTCGAATTGTTGCCACATCCAGCTTATTCTCCTGATTTGGCACCTTCGGACTTTCATCTGTTTCCAAACCTGAAAAAACACCTCGGTGGGCAGAAATTTTTAACGAATGAAGAGGTCGAAGCCGCTGTTAACCTGTATTTTGAAGACCTTGAGGAATCTTTTTTTAAAACAGGTATGGAAGCTCTGGAAAGAAGATGGAAGAAGTGCATAGAGCTAAATGGAGATTACGTCGAAAAATAAAAATATTTTTGTATGTACTTTATTCTGTTTTCTTGACTAGGCCGCGAACTTTTCAATCCACCCTCGTAGTTGGTGTGATTGTCTGGGGATTTTATTATTATTATAGTACCATAGCCGAATACAATTTTTAGTAAGTAGTTGGTGCTCCCTTTTAAGCTATTTACCGCTCTTCCGTAGTATGTTACAGGGTTAATTTTAATTAGCGCATCACCTCTTGCAGTTCTACGACGTTTTAAAATTAATTATTTTAAAATTTAAGTTTTCCCGTACAAAATTATTTATAGTCTCTAAACTGGCGTTACTCTATTTACACTGATTTACCTTGCGTCACGCCAAGTGCAGCGGGGCGCGGGGTTGAGGGTTACCTTCAAAACATAGAGTAATAAATAACAGAGGGAGCTAAAATTAGTTTGTTTTTCTTTTTTTGTGTTATTTATCAAGATATTGATTGATGTGGAAAGGCCGCCTGCAACAGGTGATGCGCTAATTGAAATTAAACCCTGTATGGTGGCCAATCCTTTTGATATGATTAAACATTTTCGATAAATACGCGTATTATATTTTAAATTTTAACTCGACATTTCAATATTTTTACAAGCCTCATATGCACAAGCGACTGAGCTAATATGTAAGAAAAAATAAGGTTTTTAATCGTGAAAACTGAGACAATATGGAAAAGTCTGTCGTAATGAAACCTTAGCTGTTAATCGATATAAACTCAGTCGCGTGGGATAGTATTAACTCAATCGCGTGGGATAATATGAACTTAATCGCGTGGAGTAATGTTATTGGGGATGTGTTATTTCTGGATGTCTATAACCTTTGTGGAAAATTTCAGCTTCATCCGTCAAACCGTTTTAGCATCCATTCTCACTGTTAGCTACAATACTAGGTGGATATCATTATAAATTTTATTTGTTTGTATTCAAGAGGCGCTCGTATTTCGTGGTATAAAATAGTATATTTTAATACAGTTGCTCAAAAAGTGGCGTATTGCAGGGACGTTTAGCGTTCGGGATGTGGGCTATTACACACTTGTGCTTTTTCTTTACCTTTTCCGCACTCGTGCGTTCTCTTTCCCAAATGTCAAAATAATGTCTATTAAAAAGAAAAAATCAACCACGAAGTTTTTACTAAAAAAAAATTCATAGAAGTTTTTACGATTCATGCAAATATTTCTGAAAAGAAGCTACTAATTTGTTTCAATATCAGATATAATGATTTGATGCAATGAGTTAGGTTAGGTTTCATTTCATTTTATCTCATTAAATTCATTTTCATTTCATGTCAATACATAAAATCGACTTGGCTGTATGGGCATAGTTCCCTTTGCCTACCCAGAATGGGTAAACAAACAAAAAATCTCTGTTTATAATCTTTCACGGCTGGCGCCATTTTGTATATTTTATAAAATTGCTTAATTTTTTCGCAACTGTATTAAAAATAGTCGTTCAGTACACGTGCGGAACCGTCATTGCAACTCGTTCCGACTGTCAACCCTCGCCTTCGGCTGCGCCTCGGCTCGTGTAGACATTTGTCGGAACTCTTTGCAATGACAGGCTTTCCGCACTCGTAATGAAATAGTATATTTATATTTATATATAAATATACTATTTCATTACATTAATTATATTTATAGTAAATAGTATATTTCATTACGAGTGCGGAAAGCCTGTCATTGCAAAGAGTTCCGACAAATGTCTACACGAGCCGAGGCGCAGCCGAAGGCGAGGGTTGACAGTCGGAACGAGTTGCAATGACGGTTCCGCACGTGTACTGAACGACTATTTTTAATACAGTTGCGAAAAAATGAAGCAATTTAATAAAATAATAGAAACACAACACACTCAACAATAAACAAAATGGCGCCAACCGTAAAAGAATATAAGCAAAGATTTTTTTGTTTTCTTCACACATCCTGTCTGGGTAGGCAAGGGAACTATGCCCATACAGCCAAGTCTTTAGTAGATTTTTTTTATTAATATGTATTGAAAATTAAATGTAATGAGATGAAACCTAACCTAACACATTGAATCAAATCATTAAATCTGATATTGAAACAAATTAGTAGCTTCTTTTCAGAAATATTTGCATGAATCTTTAAAACTTCTATGAATTTTTTTTGATAAAAACTTCGTGGTTGGTTTTTTTCTTTTTAATAGACATTATTTTGACACTTGGGAAAGAAAAAGTACGAGTGCGTAAAATCCCACTTTCCGAACGCTATACGTCCCTGCAATACGCCACTTTTTGAGCAACTGTATTAAATAGTATATTTCATTACGAGTGCGGAAAGCCTGTCATTGCAAAGAGTTCCGACAAATGTCTACACGAGCCGAGGCGCAGCCGAAGGCGAGGGTTGACAGTCGGAACGAGTTGCAATGACGGTTCCGCACGTGTACTGAACGACTATTTTTAATACAGTTGCGAAAAAATTAAGCAATTTTATAAAATATACAAAATGGCGCCAGCCGTGAAAGATTATAAACAGAGATTTTTTTGTTTGTTTACCCATTCTGGGTAGGCAAAGGGAACTATGCCCATACAGCCAAGTCGATTTTTTGTATTGACATGAAATGAAAATGAATTTAATGAGATAAAATGAAATGAAACCTAGCCTAAATCATTGCATCAAATCATTATATCTGATATTGAAACAAATTAGTAGGTTCTTTTCAGAAATATTTGCATGAATCGTAAAAACTTCTATGAATTTTTTTTTAGTAAAAACTTCGTGGTTGATTTTTTCTTTTTAATAGACATTAGTTTGACATTTGGGAAAGAGAACGCACGAGTGCGGAAAAGGTAAAGAAAAAGCACGAGTGTGCAATAGCCCACATCCCGAACGCTAAACGTCCCTGCAATACGCCACTTTTTGAGCAACTGTATTAAAAAATATTTTTTTTAAATTATGTGACATTTTTATACTTTATATTCTCAAATCAAAATATTTAAGTACCATAAAAATAACGAATAAGGTTCGAAGATAATTTTTTATTTTTATCATATTTTTTTAAAAAGGTTTTTTAGATAAGATAACATTTATTGACCAAAAAGATATTACATTAGTGTTAGTGTATAAAATAGTTGGAACACCCTTATACGCAGTTTTTATATAAAGTTATATTAACATTTAATTTATTTAAGTTAAATAATGAGATTAAATTAGAGTTCAGGCGTATCCAAATGTTGCCAACTGATAAAAAATATAAATGTACCTTTCTAGATATAACTTTTCTTGCTTTTCAAAGAAAGGTGAGAAAAGTTATAATTTAAATCGTACTCCCGTATTTTTTATGCAAAAACGTAAAGTCGGAATTATGAAATAGGTACTAAAGGAAAATGTAAAGGGAATTGCGAATAAAAAAGTAAAAAGCAAATTGTTCCAGTTCATGTCATGTTCCGTATGAGTTATTATGCATTGTTTAAGCCCTTGACATGTATAATTTTGTATTCGGAAATTCAGCAAAAAGGGACGTATGCTCTATTTTCATTCTTACAAAAAAAAATATCGTAGTGAAAATCCTAAAAATGCGAATTGAGCTGAAATAACTTAGATTAAATATTAAATAAAATGAGTTTATGTCTGGATTTTTTGCTTAATTTTTTACATGCATACAAATGTAAAAAAATAAGCAAAAAATCAGTTCAATATTAAAGGCGACTTGACTTTGGTGATAAAACTCATTTTAGGTCCTTATGACAAATGGCCCACCTTAAATATAAAAACTGCTCGCTGCCTTTTATCATCACTTCGATGGTTCAAGAAGTCTTTTTTATGTTATCTGTAGCGAAACTAAAAATAGAACAAACTCAAAATTCGCCAAAACGATGTAAAAGCATTGGAGCTTGTTTACGAAGTTGAAATTCAATAAAAATTGTCCTTAAATTTTAACCCAAGAGCAGAAGATTCTGAAAATCGCTAAAATAAAACTTTTTCTTCATGATTTTCTTGACAATAAAAATGTGCAATGTATGCTATTTGCCGCGGCTTTGAGCTGGTATTGCCACAATAGGAAATTGGAAAAGCATTGAGTTAACTGTGGTGAATATAAAGTACCTATTTTATTCGCGGCTAGCATGGACTCGCTATCCATAGCGTCAATGTCGGTGTTATCTAATACTGGTCAATCATTTGAAAATCGCTTCATAGTATTTTTGACTATCCTTAATGCGTGTTTATTATTAGTGATTAGTTGTGATTAGTGTATTAGTGATTAGTGATTAGTACAATCGGTTACTGGCAGATTGAGGTACTAAATAAAACATTTTTTAAACCGAATCGATCGCGTATCTCTCATTATATTTTAACTTGATATTTTAGTGTCTTTACAGACCTTATGAATCGTGAAAACCTAACTTACAGATTAAGGCTATGGGCATTGTTCATTTTTTTACCTATTATTTTTATTGTGTTATATTAACCTATTCTGAGAGACTAATTTGAACAGTATTATTTTTAAGTGCTTCTATAAATTTATATTGTTTTTATTAAATTAGTACGTAATGACGTCATCAGTGACAATAACTTTATGAACATGTGTCAGTCAGTAAAAAATGTCACCAAATGGATTGTTAACAAAAACATTTCAAAACTTGATTCAAAACCACATCTTAAGCGGCTTTTTTCCTTTGTAGTTTTTATAAATAATCTTTAATCTCTCCCTGATTTTTACGGTCTTTTGCTGACGTTCAATATTAACGATGAGGTTACTTTATAATGTAAACAAAATAACCATAGAGCTATAGAGTTTCTTTTAAGTTTGATGTTTTTTTAAATAGCTTTAATTTACTTCGTCGATTTGATGCCATCAAGGTTAAATAAAAGTCAAATGTATTTTGTTAAAAATCTATAAAACCCCAATGTTTTAAAATGTTTTAAATCGACTAAATTAATCAGAAACCTTATTTTTCGATACGGATTTTCATATGATATAAATAAAAAAAAATTACAATGCCTATTGAAAAAATTATTTCAGATAAAAAGAGATAATGACAGACATGATGGCTTGAGCTAATATATTTATTTATTTGCTGTTAATGCTGAGAGAAACGGGTAGTATAATAAAATAACTGTATAAAAACTTCAAAAGAAATAAAAAGTATGCAAACAAAAGCCTTATTAATCAATATTTTTTTTATAAATTATGCAATAGTTAAAAAGAAATATTGTTTTTTTTTTAAATTTAATTGAAGTATTATGCTTCCTACCTATGAATAACGGGCGACTTATATTTTAAGCTACGTTCAAAGCATATCATGAAATAATTTACTTATCATATTAAGTTTGTCTTAAGTTAAACTTTTGGAGTTTGTCTTAAGTTGAACTTTTGGAACAGAGTTTTCTACTAAAAATAATTGAAATTTGAAGTAAATAACTTTACTTTAATTATGAGCTATCCGTCTCGCGTTTGTTAAGCAAACAAGTCGCTTAGGGCATTCTCTTATTTTTTTAGCGCCAAGGGCACGTAGGTACCCTTATTTATTTTATGCCCTGGACTCGTACTCCGAGCACGAACACCCGTTGGTTCCCATTTCAAAAAAAAAAAATTAAAAAAACTTGTACATATCAGTGTGTCTCGTAAAGCATTGGCTTGACATTGATGTTTCTAGATAAAAACTTTGCAATTCTAAAGCCCCGGGTACGTACCTTTTGTTCTTTTTTAGTTTGACGACCTTCTTGTATAGCAGTAAAAGCTTTAACAAATTTCTTCTATGTTACAAAATCCTGGATCATGGATATTTGTGTGATGAACATGCATATTAGCAGTGAAGTCATAGATGTTTATTATTACAATATTTATATGGAGTAATAATAGAGTTCTCAAGTTCATATATTCGTTCTCTAGTTTCCATAACACAAGTTTTAAAGAAGCTTAGTTTGGGTAAAATATTCATATTTATTAAAATTATTTATCTCACAACTAATAAAGCTTATTAAAAGTATATCAAAATGCAACCTTTCAATGTTTAGAAGTCAAACAAAAGAGGTTTTCATAATAATCGATAAAGAGAAGACAAACATTTATATCATAAACGAACAAAATAAGTCTCCAAAGAAAAACTTGATAATGCTGAAGTACAATTGTATCACTTAACCTTAATAAAATAAAGAACAATTTAGTAACGATAAACGAGGCCGGGTTTCTTCGAACTGTTATATGGCGAAACTGAAAAGAAATAGATGGTGATCAACGCAATTTACTTCGGTCGCTTCCGCCCTTGTAATTTTTTCTTCGAGCAAAAAATGAGTATTTCGCTTACTAACATATTTCCGATTATAGAGCAGGCTTTTTTCGATCTTGGGCGCTGAATAGAGTTCCTAAAGTTGAATATTCAGGGTGTTTAGTAACAGGATGCAAAGTGGGCTGGAGGTGATGTACATACATGTCTTAAACGAAGTGTGACAGTATTTTTTTATTAAAGATTTAAGGTTTTTATAAGAAAACTGCAAAATCTGACATTAAACCTCTAACAGTACTTCTGTTACTCTAAGTAGTTTTTCTTTTATTTTCTGTTTTGGATTGTCTTATGTCTATTATATACACTCAATGTTATTTGAAATAACATTGACTGTATATAATATATAATAGACATATAATAGACATAAGAATAATATGTGCGACTCAAGAAAAACAAACTAGAGAGATATGAAAATAAAAAAGATTTTAGTGTTTCTTTCGGAATGAATTAAAATAAACTAAAATACTCTTAGTTTTTCAAATCATTTTTAAAACATGCTTAGCAACTGTTCTTTTATTTGAGATATCATTTACGACAGCAGAAGCTATCGTGTCTTTGGAAATAAGCTACCTTAAGCAACTAAAGAGCTAAAATTTTTTACCCCACTTATAACAAATTAATTTTGTTTAAATCATTTAATTTGAAAACTTTTTTACAAGGTAAACAATAATCTGACATTTGCCTAGTAACTTTTCAGCACAATGGTTGCTCTGCTCATCACGTTTAAACCTCTAAACAGTACTAATATTACTATAGGTAGATTTTTTTAAATTTTCTGTTTTGGATTGTCTATTGTATAAAATCAATATTATTTGAAACATCTGCGACTCAAGAAAAAAAAACTGAAGGGATTTGTAAATAAAAATACTAGAATATAAATTAAGTGATTCTTTTAGGATGGATTCTCAATTAATCAAATCATTTTAGAAACATGCTTGGCAACTGTTCTTTTATTTAAGTTATTATTTACGACAATAGCTATCGTATCTTTGGAAATAAGCTACCTAAACTAATCAAACTATTCTTATTTTATGGAATTTTCAGTTCAATAATAAGAAAAGCTTAATTTTATGTACAAAGCAAGAAAATTATCTGTTATTATCTGCTAAAATTTACTTTCATAACTTTTTTCATTTTGCGAACATACCTTCAATGTCGGGCCACAACTACTTATTTGCTCAGTTTTTGGCACCTCTATATGTACAATTTTCTCGCTCTGTGCAGAAGCCACAGACATTTTTGATCTTTTCTTTTAGCGTTAAGTTCTTGTCACGTTTGTGTTTCTGGCCATTTTTATTCCATTCACACTCAAGACACGGAGGAAATTGATTGTGGAATTCTTTTCCTGATCCAAATGATGGACTAAATATTGTAGGGTCGTTCATTTTTCTTAAAAGAAATACGAATCAGAGAACCGAAATTACTGAAGTAAAATTAATTCTCGACAGTTTTGTATGAATGAAATGCTCATATGGACTATTTCATGTAACTTTCATCGAAAATTCCGGAATCTAAATTTAGGTAGCGAATTAAAAAATATGCACGAAATGGGAAAACTTGTTTACTAAGGATTATCGAAATATTTCTACCCAACTCATTATTTTTATCCCTTGTAGAGTGATCGATAACGTAAAAGCTTCGCAATGAGCTTAAATATCAACAAGATTTTTACTACTTAGTTACTTTTTGATACTTAACACCAAATATAGAAGGTATCTGACTCATGAATTAGTATAAAAGAAAATGGTTGGAATGAGCCCCCTTTAAGTTGTTACCTCAGTGTGTAAAGAATTCATATCCTCATGTTAAGACGTTTAGGTTATTAATAATCTTCATACCTAACTTTATTCAAGCCTCACTTGGCAAACAGAAGACTGAAGCGTAAGAAGTGCAGATCCCCAATTCCTGATAAATATTTAAATAATCAACATAATATTATTATGATTTAACGGTGTTTTTGCGTACGATAGGCTGACCTCATGTCACTGCAAAAGTCTCTCTCCATTATAAAAATACCTCCAAATTTGTCAAACGTGACATCAGATGGTTGTATAGCCACTGGTGTTCTGCCTGCCCCATTAGGGATACAGGCGTGAAGCTATGTATGTATGTAATATTATTATGTTTTTGTCCCTATGTATTTTACATATAGAAAGCACAGCTTTAAAATTAAAGCTATAAGTTATTTACATTAAATAAGTGAGAAATTCCTTGAAATATTTTAGAAAAATAAATAAAAAATATAGGTATGAGCTTAGACTTCCACTTCCGCTATATATTTGTTCCCTAAGTTATAATAACTACGAAAGTAAAAGATCAAAGTATAAACTTTTAACGACCCACACAGCATGACCGCTTCAACTTAATAAATATGTTACGGAAAAAGAAGATTTCTTGGAAATTTTTTGACAAGCATGTAATTCCAATCTGCTCAGTATTCACAGAACCAACTTGAATTCGAGTAAATAAAGTTTTTCCGCCCGACGGAGTTTTCAGTAAAAGTTTACATTTACATGCACCGCGTCAGGGGACGCCTCTCGTCCGAGTTTGTCATAAATATTAATGAAGTTATAACTTGCTATCGCTTTCTACTCATGAGTATAGCTAGTCTAGTTTTAAAGTACTTATTATTTTAAATATTTTAGGGCGATGGTGGCCTCCGTGGTGCATTGGTGAGGTATTCGGCTGCTGCGTGAAAGGTCCCGGGTAGGGACTTAAAGTTTCCAGAATAAGAAATGAACTTTTCCAGGCTATCGTCTGGGTGCTAGGATAACTAAGATAACCTCTAGTTACACTGTGAGATTAACAATACATAACACAAGTTCATATAAAAAGCCACATAGCTGGTGTGTCAGTTTGGGTTTTCTGTAATAATTTTTATTTGGCACGGCTTTGAGAATTAACACGTCTGATTTGGTACTCCTGCCAGGAAGTGTGCAATAGCAGCAGGGCTGGTATTGCCTTTAGTCTACGGGCTGAAATAACTTAAAATTAGGTACGCCACAAGATCAGAAAGGAAGATTGCAGAAAAGTGCCAGAAATAATGTAGATACAAATTAACTATAGTGATAGTCTTTTCGCGATTTTTTTATTGCGTGTAATTTAATATTTTACCCTGTAACTCGACGTTTCGGTGTTTTTATAAACATCACCTTTGTGAGATGGTTTTTTGACATCTTTTGATCTTTATATTATTTCATGTAATAATTTAGTAGTGTAAATATTTATCATTCTAATCTACAATCTATTTATATTTTGTATTCTAATATATCGCGAGTTATCACTTTTTGCCTAAGATAATTATCCGACTTTAAACTAGTTATTGTGTATATTTTCTTAAGCTGCAGGGCTAGCATGCAACCATCGATAAATAGTCGAATCGACAAGACAAATATTATTTTGTTATTTTATCCTATTATTTAAGCTAACATGCGCACCATAATAGATAGAATTACTCGATTTGATACCATGGTTAAGACCACAGAACCAAATATGTCATAATCTTAATAAATTACATACACTAAATACTATATTCTATGTCGATAAAAGGCCCGATTTATCGTTGTCGACGGAAGCATGCTAGCCGCTGGAAGTGCTTATCATTGTGTTTCAAATTAATCTTTCTTTTGTTTATTTGTGTTGCCAATTCGGCCTGAATTGGCGATTCTTGTCTCCGTAATCTACCCTAAACCAAGCTGGTAATTGCCTTATAGTTTGCGATGGATCGGGAAAACAATAGTTTACAGCTCGTTGTCATTCGCCTAGCGTTCTAGCCGTCTATTAGGTACGCTAGACAGGTTAAATTTTAACTACAAAAGCTGGGAAACTGAAATTAATGGTTTTTTTTATTAAAGAACCCAAAAAACATAGTTAATTCGTCTGAAAGTTTTAGGTAGTTTGCGGTACAATGCTGACTTATTTAGGTGACTGTGTGAATGCGGTAGGTGCGGAAGGAAATGTCATCAAAAGCGTATATTTTAAGCATATATTCTAGTTTAACAGCCATATATTTCGAAAGGAACTTGATCCTGATGATATTGATATTTCTCTTTGTACCTTAATTAATAAATTTAATCAAACTTTTATTGATATTTTGATTTCGATTTATAAATTTGAACTATTGGTCAAGGGTTTTTATTTAGAAGTGTTATGGTTACAAATTTTTGTTTTTTGTGTTGTGTTCTTGTTGCAAAGAACCGTCTATTTATTTATTCATTCATTCATCCTGATCTTGATAAAATGTGGACGGATATATTCGGATTATTTAGAATGCATATTTCAATAGAGTGTTGATGCTAAGACCAGAGAGCCTTATGCTCGTATTACAGAACGAGACTTAATACTCGTTTCACGTAAGCGTTGTTCACCAGCTGATTCTTGACTTGAGCTTTAGTCTTATTACAGAACAATAATCAAAACCAGATTACCTGAAACTAGTTTCAAATATCTGACTCAGTTGATACTGGGTTTTCTTTGAAAAAAATTTGTTTCCCATTACATTTAATAACAAAAACTATGGTCTGTTACGTTATACGCAACGCTTAGATTATAATGTCTTATAAATTGCGTTAAATTCTATATGATATATGACAAAATTGCCAATGTTTTGAATTATTTATCTGTTTTTCGATAGAAGCGTTACCTACTGTTAAATTATAACTGTCGCTTCTTTTTACTATGAAAATATATTTATATTTATCACTCAAAAATAATACGAAACGTAAAAGCTTAATGTAATGTTGCCAACTACTAAGTAAAGTCACTTAAAATTATAAATTCCAATATAGTTTTTATTTACGAAAAGCAAGTTCAAACTTGTTTTAAAAAGTTCAAAGTTGTTATAAAAATATTATCGTAATGGTCAATATCACAGAAAGGATTTATTGTAGTTAATACAGATCACTATTAAAGAAGGCAAGAATCGCGTACCTATCTAGTTTTTCTCTAAGCCACAGTTCACAACATCAAAAACTTATTTTGAAGTACGCTCAAGTATGGTAGACAGCACACTCAAGTGAATACAGTTGTGAAACTAGTTTCAATCATTGGCATATGCATAAGTAAAGTTCTATAATAAGCGTGAACACAGTTCAAATCATTTAGTACTCAAGTGATATCTGGTCATTGAATCTAGTATTAGGCAACGTTTTGTAATAAAGAAAGTCGTTGATACTAGTTTCAAAACTAGTATCAATACATGAGTACTGTTCTGTAATACGACCATTAATCTTTTACATTACTTTACTTTACAATAAGCCCGTAAACTTATGTGTCCTCCCCACTCTTAAAAGTTTTGTGATTTACTTTTTATGGAAACATTTAAATCTGCTCCGGAATAAGTGGAAAAATAGAATTGTATTTAATATCGATCATTTAGATACTTTCGCATTTTATAAACATTTTATCCCACGGCATTTTTCGATTCAAATCCAACTTCTAGTTTTTATGATTGACGACCGGCTGGTGTAGCGGTAACATACATTGCCTTCTATGCCAGAGGTCCTGGGTTCGAATCCCGGCGGCGGCGGATATTTGTGTGATGAACACAGATATTAGTTGTCAAGTCATGGATGTTTATATGTTTATTTAAGTTTATTCTAATAAAAAATATGTATTTATTGAATATGTATGTGTATACATATATTTCTTAAGAATATCAGTTATCTAGTATCCATAACACAAGTTCTTTAAGAAACTTAATTTGGGCTAGATAATGTTGTGTAAGTGTCATAAATATTTATTATTATTATTATTATTTATTATTATGATAAGCACGTTCAAACATACAATCAAAGAAACACTTTTTAGTTTTATTATATTAATATAGACAACTCATCAATCACAAAAAAAATGTTTTTTTTTTTATTTATTTCAATGCACAAAACAGACTACACGCATACTTATAATTAAAATTACATGGTCAGTAGTGTTTGGCCTGGAATGTGATCCTTAGTATGTACATACAGATATACAGGGCGACTGGTGACAAATTTTAGATACTTAAGGAGAGCACTCTGTACTCGATTCTGATCATAATTATGTAATAAAAGTAGGTACTTATTTTTTCACTAGAATTCCCAATACATAAATAAACGTTGTTTACTATGTACTTTGCTAACGCCGAAGTCAAACGCGGCATGTGACCTGGCACTCGGATTGCTGCCAACGCTACTGTAACCATGCTTTGCGTAGGTAATGAATTCCTTATCTTTCGGTTAAGTTTACTCAGTAAATAATTAATATTTAGATTTTATTACATCTTCTCTTAATGTATGATCGCAATCTATTACGTCCTGGAATTTCAAAAGTGACCCACCAGTCGCCCTGTATATAAACAATTCTTATTAAATATAATAACTTACTAATTTACAGAAAGTAGTTGAGCTTGCTAAACTAATCTTGTATCATTATAAAGTTTGTTATTCGACAGCAAATCATGACTAACCTTAAGTTTATTCATCATCATGACTCTTTGTAAAGAGCCCGCTGCAGGGCTATGAGTCTCTCCCCTGGGTGACGAGGAGGTATATGCCATAATCCACCAAGCTGGCTCAGTGCTGGGTGGTGGATGTCAGAATTTTCAGAGCGCTAAAAATGGCTTCCGACAAACCCTAACGACTACTGTATACAAGTTTACATCACCCGGGACCGACTGCTTAACGTGCCCTCCCTCGCCGTGAGAAATGAATGGTCGGCGTTCACACATCCAAGTACCTACCGACCGCGCCGAACGTTGCTTGACCTGTGATATCGTTTGATACACACAGTAACCATGGCGCCACGACGACATCGATTATTATGAAATGTTAACTTAATGTCATGTCATGTTACATCAGTGTAAATAAATAAATAATAAACTTAATACAAAAAAAAATCCAAAGGTCAAAAAAAATAAAGAAAGTAAGAATAAATATCCGAATTAGTAGTTAGTATATCAGAACTGGCGATATTTTGATTTATATTAAGAATTAAATCCAATTATCTCTAGATTGTTCCAAAGGGTCCCTAAATTGAAACAAATTCGGTGCTAAAAAATGGTGTGCCAAGTTAAGAAAATTACTACCTTGCAGTAATATAAAATTGTCCGTTCTCAGGGTTGAATTCGATAACTTTTCACATTCACCTGAGTTTGCAAGCAGGATAGGTCCCAGGAGATGGGTCCTTGCCCAAACAGTTTCTTTTAAACTTAGCAGGCTACCGGAATTTGTTTGATAATGTTTTTTTTTTACTTTACCGCAATGATGATGATATTTTTTAAACTTACGAAGGAGTCTTTTTTATGATTCTCTGTGGATTTATTTTTTAATATGAGTTTTCACGGTTTGTTTTGTTTCTTTTTTGCTTTGTTAACTATTTATTACAAGACCAATCAAACGTTGCTCCTTGAATTGCAGAAACTCGAGTCCCATAGCGCTACAGTTTTATTTTTGCCATTAGAATTATAAATTGATGGATGGTACGTAGATTTTAACACTTTTTTTATATATTAAAACAATATTCAATTGTTTAAATAGTTGGTTTATTCATACGAGCTTATTCGTATTGCCCTATTTGGAATACTATTATAAAATCCTTCTCTAAAACTAGGCTTTCAAACTATTTCTATAGCTGTCTTTCTCTAAAAAGGGCTTTAGAAAGATGTAATCATAAAGGTATTTAGGTATCAAAGTCCTCAGAAACAAAATTGACGACCGGCTGGTGTAGGGGTAACGTACATTGCCTTCTATACCAAAGGTCCTGGGTTCGAATCCCGGGGGCGACGGATATTTGTGTGATGAACACAGATATTAGTCGTCAGATATTAGTGGACGTTTATATGTTTATTTAAGTTTATTTTGTAATAAAAAATATGTATTAATTAAATATGTATGTTTATATATTTCTTAAGTATATCAGTTAACTATAACATAACACAAGTTCTTTAAGAAACTTAATTTGGGCTAGATAATGTTGTGTGAGTGTCAGAAATATTTATTATTTTATTATTATTTATTATTTTTTTTAAATTCGAAGGTAAAAATACTGACGAAATCTTTAAAAGTTTTAACGTTTAAAATATTGTTGATTATGTCTTGATTTCTCAGGTTCCTCCGAATCCTTGAAAAGTTGCCAAAATGAGTCCGAATAAATAAAATTGGAAAATTCAACAAATACATAAGCGTGGGAATTATATTTAAGAATATAAGATTTAGTAATCAAGAAACAGGTTTTCGTTATTAGGAAGTCATCATCTCGTCTCTTTCTATTGCACTCGCAATGAGGAGTTTTCTGACAGCTCATAAAGATTAGTTCAAAAAACCTCTATAGATGGCACTTTTAAAAAGCCGAAGGCGATAAGTCTGTATACTATAATTTAAGTAAGTGGTATCTACCATCTATTGTTATTTATAAGTTCAATTACTGATATAGACGTCAATTACTTTATTTTACATTTAAAAACGCAGTGTGGAATAAATGGCTATATGACAAGACTTCGCCTTTTGTAAAGCGCCATCTATCGAAGCCTTCTGTACCATTTTTGTACCGTTTTGTTTTTTAATGAGCTGTCAGAAAACTCTCGTTCCTGTGAATAAAGAAAAAGATTAGGCGGAAAATCACTAAGTCAGCCTTAGAAAATTAGTACGGAGTTGAAAACTATGATCTGGCCGCACCAATATCGCACGCCAATGTGTTTCCAATCATATTTGATATAAGTGTCCCATACAAAGATGCCCAATGTCCTTTTTTACGCATAAGTAGATATCATTTCTAGAAACGATTTTTGCAAAAAAAAGGTAGGTATGTTTTTATTTTACAAGGAAATCAATATACCCTTCACTAACATATTCACAAACATATTAATCAAAGCAAGGTCTTTCCAAATTATGAATGAATACCATGTAAATAAAGACAACAACGCGCTACTACGAAACATCTTGTGGCACTACGTCGCAGTGTTACTTATCAATGAAATGCCGCACTGTAGTAGCTATGTTCCTATCTTTATTTTTTCTTTATTTTTTTGCACTGAGCCATTATAAAATAAATATGCAGTACGTTTATATCGTATCAAAGAAAATAACGTTCAAATTTGTGTGAGGGTATAACGAAGTGTTACATCTAATATATAAAATTCTCGTGTCACAATTTTCGTTGCCATACTCCTCCGAAACGGCTTGACCGATTTTGTGCTTATCCGGTATCTATGACAATCGGCCAACATTTTTTTTTTTTTATTTATATGGCAAAACGACGTTTGCTGGGTCAGATAGTAATTAATATAAATCAACACGTACAAACGTACTAACACCTGTTATTTTATATTAGCAAGGAAGCAGGCACCCGCGGTTAGTCTCGCGCGCTGCCCATTGTTCTCTTGCGGGCAGCAACTGCATCCTCATCGCCCTTTGCCTTTACCTCCTCCCCGCGGCCTACCAGCGCGCGCCGGTTTGGCCTGCGCTTGCGACTCACTTCTGAGACCGACTTGACGGCGAAACTACGCTGACTTAAGCCGCAGTGACCTAGATAAATTTATCTCGTGTTTTTTAGATACACTGTTAATTTGTATTTGTGTTCCCGTACTGGGAACTTCCTCGGGGCTATAGAACGAGGAAAAAGACTATTAAAAAGACGAAGCGGCCACACCCAATATTTATCTACCCTAAGAAGAACGTACCAGATTCTGTCGATACTAAGGAGAGTGGGGTATTTCTGGGCCTGTGTATTAATGCAGTTTTTATGACCATGGCTCACTTGACCTCGGCCCTTATCTTTAACTAATTGATTAATATTTATTATGATATTTCCATAAAAAAATTCTTAAATCTTTAAAGCCGCATTTTAATTTAATCTCATTAATTTAAAAAACGCGACAGTGACTAAAAAAACCCTTGTATGAGCATGCATTAGGTAACATAAACGAATACCTAAATATGTTCATCATACTAATATCCGCCGCCAACAGGATGCGAACCCATAATCTCTGGCACAGAATGCAATGTATGTTATCACTACACTACACTATAAGAAGTATCTTAACATCAAAACAGTCTGTAATCGCTAGCGTCTGTCCCAATTTCCGATTAGTCCAACTTTAGCTGTTTCCCGCACCACCAGCGCACGCCGGGAAAACAATGCTGAACTTCCATCAAAGACGGCGAGAACAAAGAAAAATAAATACTTGTAACTTTCAAAGAGATCATCTTCAAGAAGTTCCGTTTTTCTTTGCGAAAGTACCGAAACATTTTAATTAGTATTATAGTATTTAAATTTTTGGTGTTGTCTTTCAATTTTACTCTCAATAATAAATATTAAAGTAGAGAAGGCTGTTTATTTGTATGATGTATGTACGTGCATCTCAATATGGAAATGATTATAGTTTTTTTTTTATCCAAATCATTATACCTCACCTGGTGGTTAGTAAATATGAGTTAAAAGGATTTGAGAAGAAAATTAAACAAAATTTTATTTTTATTTTGAAGTACGTCGATAAAATATTGAGTAGCTTTTGGCCTAACAGAGTATATTGCAAGGCCATTTATTATTTAAATGAAAGGGACCTTCTTAAATTCACACCGCATCTATCTGTTTTAATCTGTACAAAGCCTTACATTTGCCAACATAAATATGCCATTCTAACAACAGGCTGGCAGGTATAGGAAACAATCGTTCAACGAATGTATTGAAAACGTCAGTATGTATGTCAACAGTTGTTTCACTTCAAAGGCTACCTCGTTCGACTCATTCGAACGATGTCAAGTGTTGTCGAGGAATTTTATTGCGATTTTAAGAATGAACTTATCAAAAGACTGAACTAAAGCGGTTTTTGGTATCAAACTAAGGTTTAGTAAGGTATACAGCAATGTTTAAAGATAAAGTCTTTACTAATAAAGCCTAAATTGCGTATTTGCTGGTGTTTATTTTTGTTCTGACTTTCTTTTGGCTACTTAATAGCCAGAAAAGCAATATATTTTATACAACCTATTGAAATAATGATGTTTGAAAATAGAATTTAATCCGAATTTTTGTAGGTATCGGAAATAAAATTTATATGTATGCCCGTTTTCTATCGCTTTTAGGGCCTAAATACTAAAAGCCTATTTTGAAAATATTTAAACAAACATGCACAATTAAAACTAGTTTAAAATTCTAAACCATAAGGATGATACCACACCATCACCAATCTATCGACGTCGACACCTAAGAGGTAACACCCCAAAGAGTTATAATGTACTATTTTGATAAGTAACACTAAAACATTACATTTAACCCTATAACTGAAGATACCAAACGTTATCGAGTTAACTTTATTAAAAAGTCTGTATTTAATCTTAAATCAATATTCCACCTAAATTCTATAAACTAGTAACGATTCACTGAATTCATTACTTGCTTACCCCAACGTCACCATTACGAAATTCATGATCTGTTTAAATGAATTATTTATCATCAATCCCTCTATTTGCGTTCTATTTCCAAATCACAAAATAAGCAAACAACAGTCGATTCAAAACAAATACTACCGACCCTCGAATAACGGCTTCAATATTGAGCCTAGGATTTCTATACTGGATAAAACAAAAGTCATAAGCGGATGTTTTAGTTTCAATGGCAATAATACAATTATTACAAAAAATTACATACATACATACATAACTTCACGCCTGTATCCCTTATGGGGTAGGCAGAACACCAGAGGTTATAAGACACTCTGATGTTACGTTTGACAAATGAGGTATTATAATGATGCAGAGAGGCTTTTTGGGGACTGAAAACTGCTCGCGTCCGCAAGGTTTAGCCCTCGATGCCTTGTACGTGGTCCCTGGGTGGTGCTAAACGAGCAGTAAAATCTGGTGGTAGGCTTCGGCCGTGGCTTGTCACCACCCACTAGACAAAACCATGCCGCCAAGTGACTTAGTCGCGTTCCGGCATGATGTCTAGTGTAGCCATTGAGGAGGATAGGTCTGAGTAATCGTGCTGCATCGGAGAACAGTTTTCAACTCGTAGGATAATGACTCACCGGGTAACTCGTTTTGGAGGGTAGCGGGATCCGAAGCACGGTGCACCGCTGGCCGACCGCAGGTAGTAGGGGGCCCAAGTAGCATGCCAGCCACATGCGAAAGGCTGCCCCGCCACCTCGCGAAAAATCCCGGGAGGCTCCATCGTGCCGGTTGGCGACCGGTTAGAGAGGACCCGATGGCGACCTCGGGGGGGTTCGGGCGTCCCCGCAGTCTCCAGGCGAGTTCCACAATGGTGCGTTGTTTCCTACGAGTTGCTTGGTTCCATTTGCAGCGCTTCACTCAACTTCTATTCTCCTCCCTATTCACTCCACTACCAATTCACAATGAAAGGTCCTAAAAAGAGTACGGTTCAACAGCGGTTGCACTTCCTCTCCCTTAAAGTGCACTTCTGTAACATCCGAGGAGTGCACTCCAATCTGAATGATGTCCACCACCATCTTGAGACGGAGAGACCACACCTACTCTTTCTAACGGAGACGCAGATCTGCGATCCGTCAGACTCGGCATACCTTGGTTACCAAGGCTATATCCTGGAGTCTCTTTTCCGCCCGCACGCCGGGGTGTGCATGTATGCCAGTGACGCGATCTGTTATCAGCGTCTCCGTTACTTGGAAGTGCCGGACCTTTCAGTCATGTGGGTTCACATAGATACTGGCCTAGACCAAGTGGTTTACGCTTGTATCTATCGTTCACATAGCGGAGATCGGGAGACAACGAGGCTTATGGAATACCTTGGCAATACAGCAGATAAGATTCAGCAACGTTTTCCCACGGTGCAGTTGGTGTTTCTGGGGGATTTTAATGCTCACCACGGGCAGTGGTTATACCCGTATCAGGACACTGACCAGAGAGAGGCCTTTAAGTTTTCGCTGACTTATGGTCTCTCACAGCTTGTTAACGAGCCTACGCGCATCCCTGACGTTGCTGGCCACACTGCGTATTGCTTGGACCTTCTACTGACAACCGATCCTGACAGATACTCGGTGTCCGTCACTGCACCTTTAGGGACATCCGATCACTGTATGGTGAAATCTGTATCGCTGTACTCGCCACCTGACACCCGCCCAAAAGGCTCCAGGCGAGTATGGCGTTACAAGTCAGCAGATTGGGATGAAATGCGACATTTCTTCGCATCTTATCCATGGCGGCAAACTTGTTTTACATCAACCGATCCATCGTGCTGCGCTGATGCTGTCTCAAGTGTGATAGTTCAAGCAATGGAGTACTTCATTCCCCACGCTGATCTATCCCTTGAAACCAAAGCTCGCCCATGGTTTAATAGTGCTTGCCTTGCCGCTGAAAAGCGAAAGCGGGAAGCATACAAAGCCTGGGCAAATGCTCGCAGAAGCAAAGCCCTGGATTCGCATGAACTTAAGAAAAGATACAACGCTGCCGCCAAGTCCTGCAAAAAGGTAATCAAAAGAGCTCGTTTTGCCCACATAGGCCGTATCGGAGACAGAATAGCAGCATACCCTTCGGGAAGTAAAGCTTTCTGGTCCCTTGCCAAGTCGGTCGAAACGAACTATTGTCGCCCGTCGCTGCCACCACTGAGGAAACCCGATGGTTCTCTGGCCCACACTGCTAAGGAGAAAGCAGATTTATTTGCTAGTATCTTCGCAGAAAATTCTCGTCTAGATTGCCAAGGAAAAATCCCGCCCCAATTACCTCAGTTCGGATCTACAATGGGTACCGTTCACATTCGCCAGAAGGAGGTTCTTAAATGCTTGCTGCACCTAGACGAGAACAAAGCTAGTGGTCCAGACGGTATTCCTGCAGTGGTCTTAAAACGCTGCGCAGCTGAGTTGTCTCCCGTTTTGACGCGTCTTTATCGACTTTCATTGGAATCCGGTAAGGTTCCCAAGTCCTGGAAGCTTGCTAACGTACAACCAGTACCAAAGAAGGGAAGCCGTGCCGATCCTGTCAACTATCGACCAATTTCAATCACTTCCATACTTTACAAAGTCATGGAACGTGTATTGAACAATCGACTCCTGGCATACCTCGAGACCAACGAGCTCCTAAGCGATAGCCAATATGGTTTCCGCAACGGGCGCTCGACCGGCGATCTTCTCGTGTATGCCACTCACTTATGGAGCGAGGCCTTGGAGGGTCATGGTGAAGCAATAGCTGTATCCTTAGACATTTCCAAGGCCTTTGACAGGGTCTGGCATGATGGTCTCTTAAGTAAGCTTCCAGCTTATGGCATACCGATTGGGCTCTGCGACTGGATATCTGATTTTCTGAGGGAACGGTCAATTCGAGTAGTCTTAGATGGCTTCTCCTCCGACCAAATGGCAATTAATGCCGGGGTACCTCAGGGATCTGTTCTCTCTGCAACATTATTCTTGCTGCACATTAATGACCTCTTAACACCGGGCATTATTAGTTATGCTGATGACAGCACTGTTGTAGAGAGATACGTATCCAATGCGCGAGCGAGCCCCCGTGAAATCCAAAGTTTAAGAAAGTCAATGATTGAGCGCGTTGATTTGACCTTACGGAAAGTATCCGATTGGGGTGAGTCGAATTTGGTCAAATTCAACGCGTCCAAAACTCAGGCGTGTCTATTCTCCGCAAAAAAGAGCACCTTCACATTAACGCCCACTTTCCAAAATGTATCTGTCCCCATTACTGACCATCTAGGGCTTTTAGGCGTAACTATAACATCCAGTTTAAACTTCGGTCAACAAATTGTGGCCATGGCTCAAGTAGCTTCGAAAAAGTTGGGAATCATCTCGAAGGTACGGCGGTACTTCAGCCCTGCACAGCTTCTTAACTTATATACAGCTCAAGTGCGATCATGCATGGAGTACTGCAGTCATCTTTGGGATGGTTCAGCCAAATATCAACTAGAAGCGCTGGACTCCGTTGATCGAAGAGCCCGTAAATTAATTAACAACGTCGACCTTACGACCAAAAAACTACAGACCCTAGAGCATCGTCGTAAGGTTGCTTGTTTAACCGTGTACTACAGGATACATTTTGGTGAGTGCGCGAGTGCTCTGTTTGAGCAAATTGAACCCTCACCCTTTTACCATCGGACTACTAGACGCAGACAGAACTTCCATCCGTATGTGGTTGATATTCCGAAAAGTCGAACTAAGCGCTTTGACAGTTCCTTTTTAATACGGGTCGCCAAGGTTTGGAATGAACTGCCTGCGTCTATTTTCCCTGACCAGTATAGTCCTAGTACTTTTAAGCGTCGAGTGAATAGGTTTCTCGTGGATGGACGTGTACCACCTTAGTCTTCATGTTCACTTAACATCAGGTGTCATGGAAGACAAACGTCCCATCCATATTTTATAAAAAAAAAAAAAAGGCTATTGCAGTGACAGGGGGTCAGCCTATCGCCCAAAAAAATGCCAATAAAACCTCTGTCCCTTAACAGACTTTTACAGTATGCACGGGACGAGAAGCAGCTGGTACATTCTTTGTTTTTCTTTCGCTCCCAGTCCAGCGCAAGACTTTATGGGTAATAATTTAAAATAGCAAATAAATAATAGCCACCCTAAGATTCAGTGAATCTTAGTACAAATGCTATAAGTCTATTAAGTAATGCTATTAAATTTTTTTTTACTATGTTTCACCCTATATTTGTCATACCAAAACACTACCTACAGTGAGCCATATTAACTTCCCCACCGAGGGGAGAGTGGGGGCGTGCAAACAAAACGTCATTACGCCCAAAAGGTACGAGCTTAGCTGTAAAATTATTTTAATTAATTTAAAAAGATTTTCACTGGTCTTGATGAGTTTGGCGCTCGTTAACTGTAAATTTTATGACGCCTGAGTTTTATATCGGAAGCCTTGGACTTTATGAGCTGAGAATTTTACGATTTGGTGAGAAATTTTAGGTTTAGCTTAGAAGCCATTTTTCTTTTTCTTTTATAAACTTTTCTTTTTTTAATTACGGTACTTTGAAAGGTCTACTTATAAAGAATAAGTATACCTATAGGATAAGAATAAAATTTTTGTATAAGTTAAAAGAGAAAGATTACTTTGTTGTAGAATGGAATCCCATGGGTAAACCTACCGTCCAGTATGTAAATGTAAGCATTTAAATTCTCTGTGAATTAATTTGAGTACTTAAAGTAGATAATAGGATACTTTATTTGTAAAACTAAAATAGTCTTACGTACCTAGTTAAACGAAAATGAGCCACTAAAGTAAATAAATAACAACAACCTTACAAATAAAAAATTGCAGACGCTGGAGCATCGTCGTAAGGTTGCTTGTTTGACAGTATTTTATCGGCTACATTTTGGTGAGTGTGCGAATGCTCTTTTTGACCAAATTGAACCCACCCCTTTTTTACCACCGGACTACCAGACGCAGACAGAACTTCCATCCCTATATAGTGGATTTACCAAGAAGTCGAACAAAACGCTTCGATAGTTCCTTTTTGGTACGGATAGCCAAGAAGTGGAACAATCTGCCTGCGTCTGTTTTTCCTGACCACTACAGTCCTGGAACTTTTAAGTGTCGGGTGAATAGGTTTCCCGTGGATGGACGTGTAACACCATAGTCTTCATGCGCACTTTCCATCAGGTGGCATGGAAGGCAAACGTCCTATCCTTACAATATAAAAAAGAAAGTAGCAATACGAATATGCCAAGAAGTTTTTAAAGGTCCATTTTTAAAAAAAGTTCAGAGTAATAGAAATAAATTCGATTTTAAATAATACTACTAATAATACGATTTCTTCATGTGTATGATAGGTATTTCGGATGCTAGAATAGGGTGCTATCTTTCATGTGGATCATCTGATGCTAATTAATCCCCACCACTCACATGCAACCTGCTACGAAACCCCCGGAACACCTCCATAGATCTAATAACTATGATTTTTGATGTTGAATAAACTGTTTGACGTTTTATTTTCATTGGCTTATTTTACTTCACTTCAATCTCACCTGAAGGTAAGGGAAGATTAGGTCGAAAGTGATAACACAGGATTAAAAAGCTTACTTTACAAGAACGCAACGCATGTCAGTTGGGGTAATTATAAAATAACAATAACAAAGTATCCTTAAAATCCTTTTAAAAAATTCTCTAAATATGATAGCTCTACAAATATTGAAGTCAGCTTATACCAGTTAATACACCCATAGAGCGACTGTCGGCGTTCGCGATCTGCAAATTTGCATTTTTCTGCACCATTTGCCGTCTGCCTGCGTCGCCCACTCCCGCACACCCACTGTCATAGCTGTTCCATACAAATAAAAGCTATTTCTCGGTAGAAGGCTTAGGAAGCAATTTTTCTGCTTATCTATTTTAGATAGCTGCGCAGTCTTGGAGATTATTGTCTAGTTTAATTTAATTTAAAAAGGTTTCCATTTGACTCGGTAGTGTAACGAGTTTTATGAAATTTACTAAGTTGATTATTTATAGGCGATGAAGAAGGCTATGTTCTTCGTTTTTATAGTCGCATAAAGTTTGAATGTGACAGCTGCTTTTCTTCCCGGGCATACTGTAAAAGTCAGTTAAAGGACAGAGGTTTTATCGGAAGTTTTTTTTTTATGTGGGCGATAGGCTTATCCCATTATTATTACTATTGTCACTGCAATAGTCTCTCTCTATCATTCTTACGCCTCCAAATTTGTCAAACGTGACATCAGATGGTTTTATAACCTCTGGTGTTCTGCCTAACCCGTAAGGGATGCAGGCATGACGCTATGTACATATGTATAGTTTAGTTTGTAAGTAACTAAATTCGCTTTTCACTTTAATCTTTAATGTTAAGTGACACTGGTGACGACGGCGTGAAGCTATGTATGTATGCTATGTCTATGCCCAGCATAGGCTGCCTGGCAGAAATCGCCCTTCGGTGATAAGGCCTCCCATTGTGTGTTAATTGTGATTGTTGTTTTTAATTTAAACTGTGTAACAATGTTGGTGTACAATAAAGAGTTTTATTATTATTATTTATACTTAAAGCTACACGCTATATTAAAGACCCGACAATTTGACCAGTCGGTCGGGGATCAGGGCAAGAGGGACAGAAAACGGCGAACTATTCGGGCAGTATCCAGCAAAACCGCTTTTTGCATTCGTGCTGGAAGCGAACCACCGACGAATCCCAGCCTTTCAAGGGTTCTGCCCAAAGTGGCTGGGGTCAAACCGTTTGCGGATATTACAACCGGGATGATTTCGGTGGACATAACTTCCCACATTTCAGTCATCTCGTGTGCAAGGTCCAAGTACTTGCGTTGCTTTTCGGTCTCGGCCTTCACGAGGTTCTTATTATTATTATTACGCATACTTATGACTACACGCCTTTCGACGGAGAAGACCCGACAATCGGATTATCATTATTATTCGGCATTTCAAAATCAACACGCCTTTCGGCGGAAAAGACCCGACAATAAGACTAGTCGGTCGGGTATCAGGGCAAGAGAGAAAGAAACCGGCGAACGATTCGGGCAGTATCGAGCAATACCGCTGTCTGCATGCGTGCTGGAAGAGAACCTTTCAAGGTGTCTGACCAGTGTGGCTGGGGTCAAACCGTTTGCGGATATTACAATATTATAATTATGTATGTATGTATAGTTTAGTTTAGTTTGTAAGTAACTAAATTCGCTTCAGTCCTTAATGTTAAGTGACACTCAGGATGAAGATGTAACAAGCGTGTCTAGTGAGGCTCTATAGTAACTTTGATCGACATGATCTAAAAACTAAAAACTTAAAAAACAAAGAAACATGTATATTGTATTTTTATCAGTGTTTCCATATAATTTTATCAACTTTTCCACGTTACTAACCATAATAGATGTACTAAGAAGAAAAGTTGAAGTTTTAGCTGTATTAAAAAAAAATATTACTACTCTAAGCTAGTGGAGGGGAATTTTGTATATAGTTTCAGAAAAACTCTTGGTCTAATATAGTTAATTTAAATTTCAAATGAAAATGTGAAGTTATTTCGTTTTAAACTATTTAATTCAAAAATATATTTGCTGATAGCAAACTCTTTATTATGTTTGCTCTGTGAACATGAAAGAAACTGTCATTTTTGAACAGATATAGTTTTGTGTAATTTAAAATCAAAATTTTAATGAGCCTGTAGCCTAGTAACTGTCAAGTTTTTTTATCCGCAAGGTATAATATTATTTAGGATAACTTATTCCGCAATAAATCCACAACTTTAAATCATAAAAAAGACATAAAATACTTAGAACAAAACTTAAAGCTATGCCTCACAAGGGAAATAATTTTTCAGCGTATAATATTCCAAAATATTCCCGAGAGCATAGTAAATATGACGCAGTGGCATATTAAATGACGCAAAAATGGTAAAAAACCAAAGAACTTTTTCTATAAACCGTAGAGTTTACACAGAAAGTATTTTCTTAAGGAAAGCTTGCGGTATGTATCTTGGTTAAAGTTAACAATGTGTTACTAAGATAAGTTGCTTGAAGAAAACGTACGAGAAGTAAAACGAAAAGATTAACTAAACTTGTTATAAATTCTTTAAGACTGTATTTTTTAAAAATGAACTTGGTAACATTTCCATGTGTTTAGGGGTGACAATATTTTGTTGAGAATAACGCAATTTTAGAGTTGATGCAATTGTTCTATCAATTTTTTTTTTTTTGTGATAACCATAAAAAGTTTGTTAGACAAAATAAAAATACAATTTCATATTATAATAAACTTGAAAAAATAAAACTCTTCCGTTACTGACTGAGTGACTGACAGACAACGTACAGCCATAACTACTCGCCGTAGAGAGCTGAAATTTGGAACATACAATCTTTTGGGGTTGAAAGGGAGCTTTCTCCGAAATTCCCACGGACACGGGAATTATTGGACTTTTTATTTTGTACGAAAAATCTTGATACCAAGTATCAAATCGTTCTTAAATGAGTGACTGTTTGTGTTTTGAAAGGGATTCACGAAATTCCCACGGGAAAGGGAAGTATTGGACTTTTTAGTTTGTATGAAAAATTGAGTGCACGGATGTGATACTTGGTATAAATGTTCTTCAATGAGTAACTGGTTGTGTTAAACATAAACGATGTTTATGCGCGTACGAAGTCGCGGGAAAAAGCTAGTTAGAATAATGAAAGTGAAATAAATTTACAAAGGCTGACTGTAAGCTGATGTTGTCTTTGAATTTTTGATTAGGTACAATTGTGTTGGTCTAAATGTTTCCTTTTATCTTTACTAAATGTTTACTTTATCTGTTAAATATTTAATGATGAAGACTATATGCTCTTTTCTTTTGTTTCAAACTTACAAAAGTTTAGTCAGAGAGTTATTTCTAGAATAGGAAATTTACATTTAATGTTGTTATAATAAAATTAATAAAATCCCCAGATAATCACAGCAACTACATGGCCACAAAGTAAGGAAAGGTTGTTACATGGGATACCATGTACTAGGGAGGGAAACTTGAATATAAATGCATAAAAAGATTAACACCCAGACCCAGAACATTACTTTTTGTTCCGTGCGGGAATCAAACCCGCGACCTCACGAGTAGCGTCTATACCACTGCACCACGGAGACCATCTATTGAATGTTGCTCAAAATGTTTCCTTACATTTATTAGTATTTTATAATTTTTTCAACACACTTGCTCGTAAAGTGAGCCTTATTCTATTGAATTTAGAACTATAAACTGGGCTATAAGTCACGCGTGCATAATATATTATACCCTAGTGCATAATATAATGAATCCTACAAAGTTGAATTGTATCTTTGTGCAAATTACATGCGAGTAAACAGAGCATATTTAATAGATCCGGGTTATACATTAATTTTTTTCAGAAACAACAAAGAGGTTTTATACCACTTCAAATCCATATACATTTTTAAATGTTTGCGCCTTATATTAGTAAAACAAATATGTATATCAAACAAATTGTTCACAATTTACAATAATTTGTTATAAAATATTAAAATATTTGCATTTACCACTCCAAATTAAACATTTTCACGTAAAATAGGCTGTATATGCTATACAGACATTGACACATTTGGCAGAAAAAAAAACCTACGCGCATGCGCGAGGTTCGGCGCCATTTTTCAATCACAATCACAGCTTTGTTATCAAGTGTGTTTGTTATTTTATGATCACGTATGTCTGTCTTTTACTCACAAGTGTGTTGAAAAACGTCGTATGTAACTTCGCTCACTTGTTACATAATATACTATTATCGACCAGATGGTAAGTTATAATGAACTTAAAGATGGACGCAAATTGAGCAATATTGAGCATAAAATTTTAATTTATCTCATTATTGATTGTTATATCAATCAAAGTCAAAAGTCAAAGTCAAAAAAGTATTTATTTCGTAAGTATTTAAATACATTTGAAATAAGTCACACAATTTACAAATTGAACTGAATCTACCAACACTTCCGAAAGTCGATCTGTTGAGAAGAAGTGGCAAGAAACTCAACAGCAATCATCTTTTAAAAATACACAATAACAATTAACAATCTTCTTGATTCCGGATAACTTATAGTAAAACTTTATATAACACTTATCCTTAAATCTATCGAAGGGTTAATCTTAAATATTTTGGAATTATATTATAAAAGCGTACACATTGACCCATGAACGAGTTGGTGATCTTCTGGAGTCTACTATTATATTTATACACTAGCTTTATCCCGCAACTTCGTGTGCGCTTAACTACCCTTCTTGTGGAAATTTCAGAAACTATACAACCAGACACCCACTGAAAGAACCTTTATACCAAGTATCACACCCATGCACTCAAGGAATAAGTTTTTTTCATACAAACTAAAAATCATATATTTCCCGTGCCCGTGGGAATTTTGGGAATTTTTTTCGTAGCACAACCAGTCACTCTTTGAAGAAACTTCATGCCAAGTATCACATCCGTACGCTCAAGGAATAAGATTTTTCACACAAACTAAAAAGTCCAACCCCTTCCCGTGGGAATTTCGGGAATTCCTTCCATAATACAAACAGACACTTATTGAAGAACCTTTATATCAAATATCACATCCGTGCACTCAAGGGATGGGATTTTTTCATACAAACTAAAACATCATATATTTCCCGTTCCCGTGGGAATTTCGGGAATTTCTTTCATAACACAGCCAGACACACATTGAAAAACCTTTACACCAAGTTTCACATCGGTGCACTTAAGGAATAAGATATTTCACACATACTAAAAAGTCCAACCCTTTCCCGTGGGAATTTCGGGAATCTCTTCCATAATACAAACAGACACTTATTGAGGAACCTTTATATCAAATATCACATCCGTGCACTCAAGGGATGGGTTTTTTCATACAAACTAAAACATCAAATAATTCCCGTTCCCGTGGGAATTTCGGAAATTCCTTTCATAACACAACCAGACACACATTGAAAAACCTTTACACCAAATTTCACATCGGTGCACTTAAGGAATTAAATTTTTCATACAAACTAAAAAGTCCTATATTTCCCGTTCCCGTGGGAATTTCGGGAATTCCTTCCTTAGTGCACCCCTACATCTCCTAAAGAATGCATGTTCCAAATTTCAGCTCTGTACGCTTAGTAGTTACGGCTGTACGTTGTCTGTCAGTCACTCAGTCACTCAGTCACTCAGTCACTCAGTACCTCAGTACCTCAGTCACTCAGTCAGTAACGGAACAGTTTTATATATATTGATTAGGCAATCAAGTATTAGACAGAAACGTAGACATAGATATAGAGGTAAAGATAGAAGTAGACAGATGTAGCGATAGAGGTGAGAGATAATACAGATAATGTGGATGGAGATGGGAATAGTCGTGGACAGAGACGGGACACAAACACGGACGTGGACATGGAGTTGGGGAAGTCAGAGTCAACTTATATGACCATGGGCCCACTATGAAGTTTTCTGTCTCTCGTATCGGACCCTCATGACTAGGGATCTTGGACTGCATCAAGAAGCTAAGAAGTTTAAACAAGCAGATGTAACTTGAATAAGTACGCCTTTTGCTTCGCAGTTAGGGTTATTACAATCAATTAACATTTGACTAATCACAGTAAATCTTTAGATTATTTATTAACCTCGAACTTTGGACCTTTGGACCGTGGCGACGAGAAAACTTCAGTGTTGAGACTAATGTGAATAAGTCTCGGCCTCAATTATCAATAAGTGTTCGAATCGCAAAAGTTTAAACACGATCGAATTACTTTAAAGATTAAATTAAATAATATTGATTACACATTAAATTTTATATGAATTTCACAATGAATGTATAATGTACGTGTAGGCATATCATTCAGATTAGATGTTTAAAAGCAACAGTCTCAACACATAGATAAGGTACAACGCTGGTTTCCAGACTCTTTTGATAATGGGATGAACAGCTACATATTTTTTTTTATATCAAGCGGCTTTTTACTAACAAATTACTATTGGAGATGTCCTACAAGTGCTGCGTGCGCAGACGCAGCCATATCTCTTGTTATTAGTAGTCAGTAAAAAGCCTCATGATATAACACAGTTATGACTGACCTCACAATTTCAAATACTCATAGAATTTGTCAGGGTACTATTCAGGGACTTTAGATAAAAACTGTGCTCAAAACTGTGCTCAAAATGCAGGCGGATAAAGGATTTATAGGTCTTTCGACCAATAAATTATTACTATTAATGAATATCAAAATTTTGATAATCAATCCTTTGACAGGTCGAATGGCTGCTCCCAGACAGCAAGCCTGTGTCGCTGGTGCTGGGTCTGCGACAGGTGCTGTCAAATGGCTCCCTCGAGCTGTCACCCTTCGCAGCAGAGCACTTCAGGAAGGATGTTCACTCCACCACGTATCGCTGCAGAGTCAGAGTCAGCAGCGGATTTGTCATGCTGTCCACCAACATTCATGTGCATGCTGGTAAGTTTCTTATTTGTGGGTTTGTTTTGATTTGAAGAGGATTCGTTAGTGACAGTGTGACAACCTTTAATTTGCATAGTTAGTTTTTAAAAAAGCTATGGCATATGTGACGTCAGGGTTTAATGTTTATTATACCTACGATAAAGGTAAAAAATGGTCGATACGAAGATAGGTGACTTGTTAACATTAATTTAGGTACGACAACTCCTTCGCTTCGAAGGGCAGGCTACGCTATCGGTGCCGGTTGATGCATTTATCATAGGAGTTTGCCATTTTCAGGACCCAAACAATTCTGATATCCTCCTACCAACACTGGGCCAGCTTGCTGGCTTATGTTTTAACCAGGCCAAGTAATACTCAGGATACAGACTCGTGGGCTTGCAATGTTCAATTGAAAATGTTTGTAATGTTTTAATTAAACCACCATTTATCCATAGAAAGAGTCAACTAAAGGATTAAGAGGAAAATATAGGACAGCCGGGAAATGTTTAAAATGATGCTTACAAAAACGTTAAGACCTAAGTAATCAAGGACAGTCGCTAAATCAAGTTATCATTAAATTTTTCTATCTTCTCATATTTTGCATTATTGTCCTTTAACTCAGCTTTAAGTATACCATGGGAGGTGTACGTGCCAGACGTGTACGTGATTGCCGGCAACGCCGCCGTGCTGCGCTGCATGGTGCCGGCGCACTGCTCCGACCGAGTGGCCAGCACCGACTGGCTGACGGCTGATGGCATCAACATCATCCGCCACTTTGGTAAGCAGTGCTACCAACCTATAGAACTTTAGAGAATAAGAGTTTCTTTAACAAGCGCCAACTAGATAAACTCTAGTCAAACGTATGTTTCGATATCTAAGCTCAGGTGTGAACCAACAGTATTTCATGCAATTGTGTATTAAGGTCGCATACTCCATCTTGACTCATCTTATCTTAATAGATGTGATTCAATGACAAATGACTACTTTGATATTCTTAGAAATCTGTGCGGGGAATTTGTTTTAAAATTCAGTCAGTATGTATCAAAACTCATTTTCATACGCGCATGTGACACGTTTTACATTATGAATTTAATAATATTTTAATTATTATTTTGGGAATCTATACATCTATGCACGTCTTTATTAATAACGACGCAATATCTTACTCTTACTAATATTATAATGTAATGATGAAGTTTGGATGTATGGATGTAAGGATGTTTGTTCCTTAATCACGGCAAAACGGCTTAACGGATTTGGATAAAATTTGGCATGGTGATAGTGTACAGTCTGGAATAGTACATAGGGTACTTTTGATCCCGATATTCCCACGGGATTAAAAATTGCGCGGGTAAAATCGCGCGGAACAGCTAGTTTATACTAAAAAACGTAAGTACTCGTTATACATTACGTCACGCAATGTAATTAAGGTACAAAATATTCAAAAGTACGTATAATAACAACATATCTCCAAAGTATGCAAGTCACATCAGCCCATTTACATTACCTCCGTAGATTACGGAATTCCGTCAAAACATCTCAAGACGCATTTGTGGGTGGAATGTTCAGGAAATATTTCTTCAGCGCTCGAGAGCTGCCATCAAAACACATGACAAGTGTGAGGCGACGCGTCTCGCAATTACGTTTTCATCGCCTTGTATTTGTCTGTGCCGTGTGTATTTGAGGACGTAATGAGCTATTGTAGATAAATATTTTTCGAATTAAACAAAAAAAAAATTGTACAAAAACAGCCCTTTTTATTTTTTAAAAGTACATTCAGGTGTTTCTAAGATAGTTTTCCTGAATTTTCAGATGTATGATGATCTAGTTTTGTTAATCGATTTTCATATTTAATTTACGAAATGTTTTCACAGTAGAAAGGTCGTTTCCATTATTATTTACAAAATAATGATGTATACTTATATATACTTGAAAATAAAACTGTGTGAAAATATAAAGATTTTTTACATTGTACTTATTCTATATCACAGTGTAGATTTCTTCTAAGAAATTAACAATAATTCATTGTGGTCGTTGATCTTAAAAAATCTATAAAATTACCTACCAGCCTAATAAATCGAAGAAGGCGTCAATTAATTTTACCTCGTTTGTCACTGCCACATATTAATCTCTGAGTCTACCGTACAGATAACCAGACCATGTTATAACACCTCAGTTTTGATTTCAAAAGTGTTTTTCTCATTGTTTTTCTTCAATTATATTACTAAGAGTTTATCTAGGTTGGATTTCGTGCAGTCGAAATAAACAAAAAAAGTTAATTTTAAGCATAAATTTTGTATTTTGACAGCAGAATTATTTATAAATATTATGTCTGGTGAAAGGTAATTGGTATATAAATTAATATTTTTACTTGTTTTTATAACTAATTATTAATAAAATAACTGTTCGTAACTTAAAACAGAAAAAATATACTATGGTAATGACATATTATATAATTTATTGGCCGTTGATTTGCCAGAGGTGTTATAACACCTGGTCGTATTATCCACGTCTAAAAAAAATTTAAAGTACGATCGTATGATTTACGATCAAGAAAAGTGTTACAGCTTACTGAAATTATGAAAGAATTTGACTTAGAGAATGTTGACACAACCTTGTCAAGTGTTATCACTATTTTGCTTCCAGAATTCGCAAATGGAAATGTCATTGACGAGGATTCAGGTGACAAAAACGTCGTGAATTCGCACAATCTTCCAGATAAATAGTATATTTCATTAGGAGTGCGGAAAGCCTGTCATTGCAAAGAGTTCCGACAAATGTCTACCCGAAACGAGGTGCAGCCAAAGGTGAGGGTTGACAGTCGGAAAAAGTCGCATTGACGGTTTCGCACGTGGACTGAACAACTATTTAGCACAGTTGCGAAAAATTGAAGCAATTTAATAAACTACTAAAAACAGAATAAACTCGCAAAGAACATTTTTGGAAAATGGCGCCAACCGTAAAAGAATATAAGCAGAGATTTTTTTTTGTTTTCTTTACCCATTCTGGTTAGGCAAGGGAAGCCAAGGCTTTATTGGCTTCCCTTGCCTATAAAATGAAAATTGATATAAAATGAAAATGAAATTTCATGAGATTAAATTTAATGGAACCTAACCTAACTATTTTTTTTCTTTTTAATAGACATTATTTTGACAGTTCTGAAAGAGAACGCCCGAGTTCGGAAAATGTAAAGAACAAGCACGAGTACAGTCCGACAAGGCTTTTTTGGCGCTTGAATGATGACGTCAGAACGGCGTGAGGGTGAAATTAGTGTTACCATTAAGTGTAATTTCCCTCTCTTCAGGGAAAAATATGAATGCATAAACTTTTAGTTTTTTCATGTTTGAAAACAGAAATTATTTCATTTTATTACTACAAAAAGGCAAGGCGTAAACTTTGAGAAAAACGTTAGTGGTACAAAAACACAGGGTTGAAGATCTAAATAGCAGATTAAGCAAGAAAATATAAGTATTAAAATAGAGTAACATGAAAATAATATCATGTTTTAATGATTAATTGTTTTCCTCGTCATCCTCGTCACCGCTACTTTTTTTAATAGGTACATACCTACTCGTATCTAGAAATGCTCGTATTTTGAAAGTTTTGTAATAAATCTGCTTATCTTTCTGTACTTTTCATAAGTCTTTCTAAAGAGACCATTCTCCTGAAATCGTAATTTTTATTGAGATTTAAAAATGAAACAAACGATGTTCTTAAGTGTATTTTTCAAAGTATGGCAATATTTAAACATTGCAGAGGCAACGTGATTCAATGCACATACCTTTTACCGATTTATATGCTCCCATGAAGGAATGCCACAGAGAACTTTTCAATGATTACTGGAGGAATGTATCGTCCGATAAGGGAAAATGGTACTATGACATACAAAAGGTCCCGCCCGCCCAACCCTGGTACCACAAAATCTCTGGACCGAGAAGCTTCATAGCTTCCATCAATAGAATGAGATTTGGGCACTGCCAAACAAAATCCCATTTGTGCAGACTGAAGCTTGTGGATAGTGGACTATGTGAGGAGTGCAACGAGGAAGAGGACTTAGAACACGTTGTTATGAAATGTAGAAAATATAACCTACAAAGATTGTTATTGTGTAGTGAAATCGACAATGACACTGACAGACAAGAGCGACAAGAAGAAACATCGTTGAAAAGTTTACTTTCAGAGAAGAAGTTTTATAAATCTTTATTCCAATTTTTATTGAACATAGAAATGAAACTGTAATTTCAAGAAGTGTTAACATTTAAGAAGTGAACTTTATTTGTAAACTGTATATTGTTAATTTGTGTGGCTAAAAGGACTCGTTTCCAGGCCCGTTAAATAAAATATTAAAAAAAAAAAGCAGAGGCAACTTGTTTCTTTACTCTTAAAAAGGGATTTATTGAGAAGTTAAATTGTTTTTCTTTCTGAAAACAACTTCTTTCATTTTATAACTACAATAAGTAAGCCTACATTTTGTAAACTTTGGCGTTTTTTTAAACTTAATATTGAATGTAAAAGTACATTAACAAATATGAGCGGTAAAAGTCATGAAGTGACATTTCCCAAGGTGATAAGTTCCAATTTTCGCCACGCGCCAAAAGAATCTTGTCGGACTATATCTAATAGCCCACATCCCGAACGCTATACGTCCCTGCAATACGTCACTTTTTGAGCAACTGTATTAAAAAAATGAATTTTTATTATTGTCTTGTTACTCATTTCTACTTTTCCTTATCTACTAAAATCAAATAGTCAGTTTTTCTTTTTATTACTGTCAAAATTCACCTAAATTGAATAGTAGATATGTGTTTCTTTAAGGCTCGCACAAAGAGTTGAAGTAGACATTGTTTAAACCCAGTCTTTTCCAGGTGATAAAGACCATATTCCATTGTCAAATTTAGCCCGTCGGTCACGTAAGAAACCGATATTCTTGTAGCTTGGACATCATTAGTGAAGAAAAATCAAAAGTATCCTTTGCGAAATCAGCAAACTCCGAAAGAATACCATTGGCGAAATGATTAGACCCCTAAATATTTACATTCACCTGTGCAATATCGCAATACTTTGATAAGCAATCAAATCATTGATTTGTTGGTGCATTACACGAATATATGTATATGCACATCAAATGTATAAGACACATAAGCATGACTTAAGCGGAGATGAAAATGTTTTCTTGATATTTCGGTGTGAAGTGGATATATTGTGGTGCCCCATATGACAATGTATTAGGGAAAGTCATCAGATACAAATTTCCAATTGATATCTAAGTGTTCATCACAGATAAAATAAATTAAATTACATACTATTTAATTTTCTCTATATCAACCTTAACCTTAGCCCTAAATACTTGACAACAGTACATAACCCTACCAGGTGTTATAACACCGCACATTTTCCGGCTTTCCCTGGCAACTAAAATTAAGTATTATACCGGTATGCTTAGTTAACACATTTTTTGGTCATATCAATATAAATCAGTTATATCAGTTTTTTTTTTATATTGTAAGGATAGGACGTTTGTCTTCCATGCCACCTGATGGAAAGTGCCCATGAAGACTATGGTGTTACACGTACATCCACGAAAAACTTATTCACTCGACACTTAAAAGTTCCAGGACCGTAGTGGTCAGGAAAAACAGACGCAGGCAGATTGTTCCACTCCTTGGCAATCCGTACCAAAAAGGAACTATCGAAGAGTTTTGTTCGACTTCTTGGTAAATCCACTATATAGGGATGGAAGTTCTGTCTGCGTCTGGTAGTCCAGTGGTAAAAAGGGGTGGGTTCAATTTGGTCAAAAAGAGCACTCGCACACTCACCAAAATGTAGCCGATAAAATACTGTAAACAAGCAACCTTACGACGATGCTCCAGCGTCTGCAATTTTTTATTTGTAAGGTTGTTGTTATTTATGATTATATAACTTATATAGTTAATATAACTTGATCAAGTATCTATCTACGCTTAAAGGAGATTTGGTGAAAGGGATTTGATTTGAGAAAGGGAGATTTGCTTTCACCGATTTCCTACCACCGACAGCCTTTACAAGTTTTTTAAGTTAATATAAATAGCCTGTACAACTCCTCAACTACAACCGCATGGAAAAATACAGGGTGACTGGTGACTTTTATATATTGAAGGAGAGCACTCTGTACTCAATTCAGATCATAATTATGTAATAAAAGTAGGTAATTAATTTTTCACCCGATTTCCCTATTAAAAAAAAGAGACATCACTACCCTTTTTCCGACGCGCCGCCTCAATCAACACGCACACAGAAGTGTTTCCGCCACACGTACACCATCAACTGCTAAGTATCTATTGTATAACGCTTATGTAAATTCTTTAACTTTCGGTTAAGTTTACTCAGTAACTATTTACCTATTATTTATTTTTTATCTTATTTTTTCACTTCATGTATGATCTCAAACTATCACGTCCTCGGATTTCGAAAGTGACCCACCAGTCACCCTATATGAACCTATATGAATTCCTAAACATACTTGGACTTGGCAGAAATTTCAAATAATGTGGAGTCATAGCTCAAGAAGCTTAACTATTGGGTTGGGGAAAAAGTTTCTTCCCATTTTTTAAGAAAATTCAAAACATTATTTAATATAAATAAATAAATATTTCTGACACTCACACAAACATACATATTGAATAAATACATATTTTTTATTAGAATAAACTTAAATAAACATATAAACATCCATGACTTGACGACTAATATATTCATCACACAAATATCCGCCGCCGCCGGGATTCGAACCCAGGACCTCTGGCATAGAAGGCAATGTATGTTACCGCTACACCAGCCGGTCGTCAAATGAATATAGCTTATTGACATTTAACTAAAGTATGTATGTACCATTTTGTTCGATAACCTTTTGCCATCTTGTAGGTAGGGACATGATCCCATTGCTATAAAAAAATTGGGACCTCTCATCAAAATACCGCGACAAGTGGATTTGGCAGTCCTCTCGTGATGTTAACCTAACACTGCCTAAAGAATTCTGAAGAGACCGAAACAGGTGGAAATCTGAAGATGCAAGGTCAGGACTATACGGCGGATGCATTAACACCTCCCAGCCAAACTCTCTTAATTTTTGCTGGGTGGCTATAGAGGTGTGAGGTCCAGCGTTAGCATGATGAAACACCACACCCCTTCTGTTGATCAATTCCGGCCGCTTTCTCTCAACTTCTTGTTTTAATCTCATAAGTTGTTCGCAGTAGAGTTCAGAATCGATAGTCCTGCCTGGTGGTAACAGCTCATAATGAATAATGCCCTTCCAATCCCACCACACACACAACATCACCTTATTGCGAGTCAACCCGGGTTTCGCCACAGTCTGTGAAGCCTGACCGGCCTTTGACCACGACCTTTTTCGCACGTTCTTGTCATACGTGATCCACTTTTCATCACCAGTTATCAGCTTCTTCAAAAATGATTCGGTTTCGTTACGTCGTAATAAAGAATCACAAATGAGTACACGGTTCATTAGGTTTCTTTCAGTGAGCTCGTGAGGTACCCAAATATCGAGCTTTTTTGTGTACCCAGCTTTTTTCATATGCGCCAAAACTGTTTTGTGGTCAATTCCCAGTTCTTCAGCTACATCGTAACTACTGATATGTCGATCTTGCTCCACTTTTTCAAAAATGGCATCCATTTTATCCGTAATAGGGCGACCAGAGCGAGGTGCATCTTTGACATCAAAATACCCGGATTGAAAACGCTTAAACCAAATTTGTGCTACTCTCACAGACACTGCACTAGGTCCATCATCATCATCATCATCATCTCAGCCCGCGCTAGTCCACTGCTGGACGTAGGCCTCTCCCAACGCGCGCCACCGAATTCGGTCTCTAGCGCTGCGCATCCAGTCCCTGCCAGCCGTCTTCCGCAAATCGTCTTCCCAACGTGCCGGGGGGCGTCCCACACTACGCTTGCCTTGACGTGGCCTCCATTCGAGAACCTTTGGACCCCAACGATTGTCAGTTCTTCGACATATATGACCAGCCCACTGCCACTTTAGCGTGCTGATCCGGTGAGCTATGTCGGTTATTTTTGTTTTCTGTCGGATAACCTCGTTTCTGATCCGGTCTCTCAGAGAAACACCTAACATAGCTCTTTCCATAGCGCGCTGTGTGACTTTAAGTCGGTGAACTAGCCCTACTGTTAGGGTCCACGTCTCGGCTCCATACGTGAGCACAGGCAGGACGCACTGATTGAAGACTTTGGTCTTCAGGTTTTGCGGAATAGGCGACGAGAAGACGTGACGTAACTTCCGAAATGCTGCCCACCCCAACTGTATCCTCCTGTCGATTTCCCTCTCGAAGCTGTTTTTACCCAGATGTATAATCTGCCCTAAATAGGTGTATTCGGTAACAACTTCGAGAGGCGTATCTGCGACGGTTATCGGCATTGGGGTAATATGTTTGTTAAACATGATTTTTGTTTTATCTAAGTTCATTCCCAAGCCAATCCGCCGAGAAGACACAGCTAAATCGTGCAGCATTTCTTGGAGATCCTCCAGCGATTCTGCCAAAACGACAATATCATCCGCGAAGCGGAGATGTGAGATGCGTTCGCCGTTGATGTTGATGCCACGTCCGTTCCAGCTGAGCGTCTTAAATGCGTCCTCCAATGCGTTGGTGAACAGCTTCGGTGAAATAATATCACCCTGCCTCACTCCTCTTCGCAATTGGATAGGACACGATCGCTGATTCTGTACTTGGACGGACATTGTGGCGTTCTCGTACAGGCATCTCAAAACATCTATGTATCGCCAGTCAACTTGACATCGCTGTAAGGACTCCAGCACAGCCCAGGTCTCGATCGTGTCAAAAGCCTTCTCATAGTCCACAAATGCTACGCACATAGGCAGATTATACTCGTTGGTTTTTTGGATAATCTGCCTCAGCGTGTGGATGTGGTCCATGGTGCTGTAACCCGACCGAAACCCGGCCTGTTCTGGAGGTTGGAAGTCATCGAGTCTTCTCGCTAGACGATTTGTGATGACTCTCGAGAACAGCTTGTATACGTGGCTTAGGAGCGAAATTGGTCGATAATTCTTCAATAGGGTTTTGTCACCTTTCTTGAAGAATAGGACGACGTCGCTCTGACTCCACGCCTTTGGAGTTCTCCCGTTGTGAATGGCGGAATCGAAGAGCTTTTGTAGCTCGATCAGTATCGGTGTATTACCGGCTTTGAGAAGTTCTGCTGTGATTCCGTCATCCCCTGGGGCTTTTCCATTCCATTCTTACGACGGGGAGTTCGTCGGTGTAGTGGCGGGTCAATGTAGCACGGGGGTCTGTGATTGTGGGCACCTGCCGTGATTGCTGGGAAGCATACAGTTTGCCGTAGAACTGCTCTATCTCGGAGAGGACTTCAGGTCTAGAGGTGACGGTCGTGCCTTGTGATGTTTTGAGAGTTGTCAGAGCGCTTTTGCCGAGCTGCTGAGCAAACACTTTCGACCCTCGGTTCTTCTCAATAGTCTCCTCGATGAGAGTCGTATTGAACCTCCGAAGGTCGCGTCGGATCAGTTTCCTGATCTGTTTGTTCAGCACTCGGCGCTCCAACAACGTGGCAGAGTGTGTTTCCCGTCTAACCCTCATGGCCTCCAAGGTCTCATCCGAGAGTTTGCCCTTACGGCCCGTTTGCCGTCCCTGGCAGATTTTCATACCCACTTCCCGTATGGTGTTAACTACATTTTGGTATTCCTCATCGATGTTGCCAGTAGTTTCCAATGCACCGAATCTATTACTTAGTTCCAGTTGGAATCTTTCGGATCCCAAGGAACTTTGGAAAGCAGACGGGCGGAGTATCGGCTTCATTAGTTTGGCACGTTCAAGCTTAAAATCGATATTCAGGGTGCCGCGGACGAGGCGGTGGTCACTTCCGGTATTAAACCTGTTAACCACGGTGACATCCCTGAATATATGCTTTTTGTCCGTAAGAATGAAGTCGATCTCGTTCCGTGTTACACCGTCCGGGCTCTGCCAAGTCCACTTTCTGTGAGGCTTCTTTTTGAAGAAGGAATTCATCAAATACAATCCTTCGCTCTCCAGAAAGTTTACTAGCATCTGCCCCCTCTGGTTTCTGCTTCCATATCCGAAGGATCCCATACTAGATTCGGTGTGACTGTGTACTCCTACTTTGGCATTGAAATCTCCCATGACAACACTGTAGTGAGCCCTTGTGGTGTTGTGCAGTGCCTTAACGATATCTTCGTAGAGCAATTCTACGTCATCATCTGAGGATGTCGAGGTCGGTGCGTATACTTGTACAACCTTAAGGTTGTACCTTTTGGTGAGCTTAAGTACAAGATACGCGACCCTGTTCGACACGCTCGAGATTTCTACGATGTTGTCAGCGAGAGATTTGTTGATGAGGAAACCGACACCGCCTTGGGAGAGTTGGTCGCCCTCTCGAAAGTAGAGAACATGACCCGATGGCAGAGTTATGGTATCCTCACCCTCTCTTCGGACTTCACATAACCCAAGTATGTGCCACCGAATCTTTTCCAGTTCTACTTCGAGTTCCGTTACACTAGCGTCGAGCCTCAATGTTCGTCCGTTGTACGTCGCCAGGGTCAGTTGTTTTTGGTAGCCTGCCGTAGCCCGGGGATTCTTAGCACCCCCTGTTCCACCGTTACCTAAGCCGCTACCTTGGCTAGGAATAATGGAACTACCGGGAACTGGGGGCCGATCGGGGACGGGACTTTCCATTTTGGGAGGACTAGGTCCATAGACATCGCAAATTTTTTTCGCGGCTTGCGTTGCATTTTTACTTTTTTTGTATTGAATTTTAAAATGTATCGAATTTCTTCATTAGATTCACTCATCTTGACAGTACGAAAAACAAATGAAAATCACACATTTTCCTAATTTGAATTTGGAATTATGTTCTTTAAAATTTTTACTTTCAATGATACCAAAACCAGCCAGATACAAATACTATAAGCCAAAGAGATTTTATTACAAGTTCATACATACTATAATGCGAAAAGACTTTTTCCCCAACCTATTATTATAATAACCCCAAAAAGAAGTCATTTTTTTTTTCACGGGTCTTCATAGGCGTAACGTTTCTTTAGCGCATACTGTTGCTTTCTCCATTCATAATATCTAGCCTAACATCTTCACTAACTCCACAGGGTCTAAATACGTGAGTCTGGATGATGGGTCACTGTACATCACAAGCGTGAAGCCCGACGAACAGTACAGCGAGTTCCGGTGTCGCGTGCGGGATCGAGTCACCGGCAAGGCTTTTACTAGTAAATACTATGGTGAGTAAATGTATGACTCAAAAACAACAATATTTAACACAATTGATCAATATTTTTCAAAACTGTACGAAAACCTTAGGCAGGGACTGCATATCGGTATAAAAATTTTAAATAGTACTAGTAAAATTTCAGTACCCTTATTAGTGTACTGCTTCATCAAACACAATAACTGTACAAGTTATTAAAATATAAATTTATTAAATCAGTACCCAAATAATGTATACCAGATTCATTTCTGTAGATGTTTTTAGTACAGAAATATTTTAACCGATTTAATTTTGGTACCGAAATGTATAGGTCAGCATATGTACCTACGCTTCATAGGCTTCAACTAAACTATCGAACATTCTACAGTTATTTAAAAATAAAATTTTAATATCAATATTAATACCAGAAAATATCAGTTAACTGAAAAAATAATCAGTTATGCTACAATAATAAAAAAGGTACACGAATTATTTCAGCATGAATTCCTGTACTGTTAATTTTTAAATACAACTAATTTAACGGTATGACGTCATACAGAAATTCATACCGGTATGCAGTCCTTGACCTTAGGTACTTTTTATTGTTATTTAATTTACATCAGAAATGACATTTTTTTTTCTTTTATTTGTGACTAAACCCGCGTTTGACCTCAATCTCACCTGGTAAGTGAAGAAGAGGTCGAAGATGACAGCACACTGCTTTAGCAAGAAACAGGTTCATAAAATATTGCCAAAACACGTTACCGCTAGAGCGATGATATTTGGCGGCAAATTTTATAGGAAAGGTGTTCGATAGCCGGGCATAACCTGAAGGGGTCTTGTAACCAGCGAGGCCACTCGTATAAGTCGACTTTGTCGCAACAATTGCGGCACCGCTCCGACAGGACCTAACTTTCTCCTGCGTCCCGCTGTACCCGTCACGTATGTGCACATTTCACGTCTCCATAACTCCACGAACGATGCTGATGTCGTAGAGTACTTGGAGACAAAGACGAAGTTCCGGCTCAGGATTGAAAAACTGGAAACGCGCAACAACGTCAACTTTAATTCGTTTGTTGTGCGCGTACCCCGGGACCACGTATCGGTGTTCCTGAAGGAAGAGCTGTGGCCGAAGGGAGTTATTTTCCGCAAGTTCCGCGGCCGCCCGCCGCCCTCAGGAGCCGCCAGACCCGCGCTTCACGCCGCCGCAAAGTAGTGATTTGTGTTTATTTATATATATGTTAGTTCTTAAGGTATTTATTTCACTATGGGCCTCTGTAATCAATTATCTATGTTTTCGTTTATATTGCCTGAAATAAATGATTATTATCATTATTACTATAAGTCGCTTTTTACGGCACGCTTATCCAGGGGTGGTAGATTATTCTAAACCGATCCCGGGCAAAGAATATTTCAAACCCCTAAAACGGTTGTTTTGAATTACCTATACTGATATTTGCTGGAGGTTGTAAAACGGATAAAAACACTTTCATTACTAGAGCAATTTTGAGCTCACACGTCGTTCATTGATACAATATGAACACAGATATTAGTCGTCAAGTCATGGATGTTTATATGTGTATTTAAGTTTATTCCAATAAAATAAAATAAAAAAAATATGTATTTATTCAATATGTATGTTAACATATTTCTTAAACATAGAATGTACCAGCTGCTTCTCTTCCCGGCCATACTGTAAAAGTCAGTTAAGGGACAGAGGTTTTATTGGCATTTTTGTGGGCGAGCTGACCCCCTGTCACTGCAATAGCCTCTCTCCATCATTATAATACCTCATTTGTCAAACGTGACATCAGACGGTCTTATAACTGGTGTTCTGCCTACCCCATAAGGGATACAGGCGTGAAGAAGTTATGTATGTACATATTTCTTAAGTATATCAGTTATCTAGTATCCATAACACAAGTTCTTTAAGAAACTTAATTTGGGCTAGATAATGTTGTCTGAGTGTCAGAAATATTTATTTATTTATTTATATAATTTCGCAGGTCACGTAATAGTAACAGAACCAAAAGGCGGCGTTCGTCCGTGGGTGGCGCTGGAGTCGCGGATCCGGCGCGTGCAGGCCGGGCGGGGCGCGCGTCTTCCGTGCGCGGCGCACGCCTGGCCAGTGCCCACTTACAGGTAACCAACTACATAGATAGATAGATAACACTTATTCACAATCTACAATAGAATCCAATCATCATCATAAGCCTTTTAAAAGATCCCACTATACTTTTTGAAGCGTGACAAGAAGGTTAAGCCAACCTGGACGAGTAAAAATATTTACGGAGGATTATAATTTTCATTATGGAAACTGCTTAACTGTCTCTGGTAATATTCAACGTCTACAATTACTAAAATGAGTTTAAAATGAATTTAAATAATTAGTATCTTATTGATCTATTCTTAAAAATAACTGAAACAATAGACTGTTCAACATATTATATGTAGAGTAATTTTCAAATCGAACCCGTCATCCATACCTGATGTCAACACGTTAACAGAAAAGAAAAAAAACATATAACTTCATCTCGTATAGAATTATATTTTTAGTTCTATGCATGGTAAGCTTTTGCCGTAAGAGCTTTACAAACTTTACAAAGCGCCATGTTAAAGAGTCCTCCTGAGTAAGGTTTAAATTTTCGAGACTTTCACCAGATTTTTAACAATAAGTCATTTTATTGCGAGCAATTTAGCTAAGCATGTAAAAGCTGTGCTCGTCGTACGGTTGTGTAACCAACGTCTGAAAGGTTTTCATGCTCGAACAAACAAATAAAAGAGCTTTATGAAACTGGAAGAGGCTCATATGTCTTTCTTTGAGGTTTTTCCAAAAATAGACCTTCTAGTTGTAAAAAATATAAGATTTTTTGGTAAACAACGTCTCCATATAGTTAGGAATATTGTGTACAAGAGTGGTTATAGTTTATTTTTTAATTGCATTTTTTTTTTAATACCTCTTTTGAATCTATTTTAAGACAACTAATTTGGAACAACAAACATTAATCAATGATTTAAAAATAAAATCTCAACATAATCAAAACTTTAAATCTAAGTCAAAAATTTAAACTTAACCGTACGTGGTAACCAATATATTTTCCTGTATTTCTTAGAAAGGTTCATCGATCATTGAATTACCGTTTCAAAGAGCCCTCAATCAGTCTTGTGGTTGAACGAAATTCAATACATTTTAATATTGGCAATTATCTTGAATACCTACAATATCGGAAAAAAACAAATTTTACCTTATGTCATTTACAGTGCTTTTCAACAATAAATCTTAATTCTCGATCTTAGATTTTAAACTATAAGTACAGGGTTAGATTTTAATAACCGGCCAATTTTTTAACACATTAAGTATCATTTACAAAAACGATTTTTGAAAAAAAGGCTGTATTTTTTATTCAGGAAGTTAATATATTCGCTAACATATTAAGGAAAGCATGGTCACTCTAAATTATGAATGAATAACATTGAGAATAAAGACGACTACGCGCTTCCACAAAACTATTTGTAAAAAAGTTTGTGGTGCCATATGTTTCTTTTTTTCTTCTGAGCGAAACTTAAATATGCATCATATTGTATCAATAAACATAATTTTAAATTTGACCGGTGACTACAAAATAGCCCTGTACATGATCATTGCCATGACGATCAAAATCAAGATTACTGATAATAACGTCATAATGACGTCTTCCGTGTCACAGTAGTCCAGAGTTCGGCTGCGGTGTGAGAGGTTCTGGGTTCGAGTCCTTGCCTAAATTGAATGTACAAGGTTATACATATAGGGTTCATTTTAATTAGCACATCACCTCTTGCAGGCTGCCTCTCCACATTAATCCCAACAACATATTTTCCACGACTTTTTACAAATCTTGATAAATAACCCAAAAAAAGAAAAAGAAAAAATGTATCAATCCCTCTGTCATTTGTTACTCTGTATTTTGTAAGTCACCCCACAACCCCATGCCCGCTGACCGTGGCGTAAAGGCACATTTTCATTGATCGTTAGTAACCGCATGCGAGATTTTTATTTTTGAAACGCATGCCATAGGGCCCGCACGATGGGAACCGTTTTCATAGGTCGTTAGTGCCCGCATGCGGGATGCGGGAGATTTTTGAAATGTATTCAATATTATCATTACCCGAATGCCGGAACTCCCCGCACGCTTTGTATCGACCGATTTATCGACCGACGAATTTCATTGGTCGTTAAACCGCATGTGTAGAGTTATAGACCGACTTATCGACTAATGAAAATGCGCCATGACGCAAGGTGCGTGGCATCAGTTTAAATGGAGTAACGCCAGTTCAAACACAATAATTATTGTTGGGACTGATGTGCAGAGGTAGCCTGCAAGAGAAGTGATGCGATAATTAAAATTATGCCTGTATAATCTAAAGTGGCAGCAGTGGCAGGCAGGAACGAGCGGTCTGTATATTATACTATGTACCTATTCAATTATACAATGTATATTTTCAATTTATATTTTACCGGAACATAAGTCGTAAACAGAAATTTTTGTTCCTTCATATTTTAATGCAAATCCATTGCATTAACTCTAGAACCGAACAATTAATTTTAATTGATAATTATTGTAAATAACCAAAACACCAACGTGTTTATTGACGTTATGACTTTTAAAAATATTGCACTCAAATGCTCACAACATACTTATTTTCCTTTTTTATTTTATAATTTCAAAAGATATTCAAACTGGCTAAAACCACACATAAAGCATTATTAATTCATAAAAAAATATGTTAATTTCGTATGCCACCAGAACTTATGTTGTACGTGGTCCCAATTATATTTTATTTTGTCTCGGTTCGTGACGTGGAATTCACCGCAATTTTATAATCCTGGGAAACGTGATTCGTTTAAACTGGCAAGGAGCAATTTGGCGGGAAAACTCGACGAATTGCATTACCCGTGAAAACGTAGGTGTGGGGTTACCAGTAACCTACATTTCGAAAGTACCATTTAATAGGGAGACGTAGGGTAAGTAAGTTAAATTCCTCGCAGAATAAAATGTAAATTGAATGGTGAAATTTGTTATAACTATCTACTTTTAATGTGAATTTCAATTTAAATAAATTTTAGTCTCTTCAAGAGTTAACTTAATTAGCTTGTGCTATAAGGCCACATAGCGACGCTAGGATTTATTCTAGTACGACACCAAGGCCAGAGCTAGATTTAAAAAGTATTTATATTTAGGATAAATATGCATTTTACATTTCATTTTACTTGTACTAGGTAAATTAGGTAGGTAATATTTTTCGACACTTATTTTTTTATTTCATACTAAGTGTACCGTATACCTATACCAAAGGTAAAAAAGGTATACATAATGCTAAAATACATACATAACTTTACGCCTGTATCCCTTATGGGGTAGGCAGAACACCAGAGGCTATAAAACCATCTGATGTCACGTTTCACAAATTTGAAGGTATTATTATGATGGAGTGAGACTATTGCAGTGACACGGGGTCAGCCTATCGCTCGCAAAGCACCAATAAAACCTCCGTCCCTGAACTGACTTTTACAGTATGCCCGGGAAGAGAAGCAGCTGGCACATTCTATGCTTTTCTTTACCTCCCAGTCCAGCATGGAAGAATAATACTAAAATAAACGTTTGAAAGTGACCTTATGAGGACCCATTTAAGCAACAACCTTTTATTATAAATTTTTATAAGTATTAGAAATGACAGCTCAATGGATTCTTAATTATTCTACGTAGCGAATAAACGGATACAGGATTAATTTATTTTATTTCCTTGACTGATCATAAACTGCCAACAGAGCCATCGAGAATATTGATTGTATTTGGCGCCTGTAGGATATGTGAATACGAGTAATAGGATTATGGTTTGCTGTTCTATAATTTAGCTCAGTGGGCTAATAGCTGGTGGAAGTACTGTAGTGACCTTTCCGGGATCGACAGGTAGAGGCGATACTTTCGACTTACTAAATTTATAAAAGAAACAGCTCGAATGCGTGAGACTTAAACATTTATTGTTATCACTTTTTTCGGACGCTCACTGGGGAATGACAGTCAAAATATCAGTCTACTTGACATCCTGAAGGTTCTTAATTTTAAATTAATTATTGTGCTATCAAAATATTTCCAGCCAGTGGAATTCAACGAGTTCGAGTCCGAATTCTACAGTACCTACCTAGAAAAGATCGTTTATATTTAGGTACATTTGCCTTTCAGACACCTTGCTCACGTGTGGCTTAATCACTTCATTGCAGGGCTATGTGTCTCTCCCTTGGGGACTTACAGGTTTTAGGGCACAAACCGACAAGCTGGCCCAGTGCTAGTTGGTGCATCTCAGAATTTTCACGGCACCAAAATGGCTTTTAACAAACCCTAATGACTACGTATGTATAATATACGTATACAGCACCTGGGACCGAATACTTAATGTACCCTACGAAGCTCGGAAGTCGTTGCGAGAAGTAAGTGGTCGGCAGTCACCCATCCTTGTACCGACCCGGTTGCGCGTTGCTTAACCTCGAGCAATATAGAGATTAATATACAATTAATATATACATTAATACAGGGTGACTGGTGGGTCACTTTTGAAATTCAAGGACGTGATAGTTTGAGATCATACATGAAGAGATAAATATATATTAATTATTCACTAATGGCGGGTTTCAATATTCAACTGACTGGTATGAGTAACCGATACAGGTACAAAACTGGTAGAAAAAAAGTAGTGTTTCACAATATCTATCAGCTACGAGCTGTAAGTTCTCAAATTTGGCAGGGGCCTTCTTTACATGACGTTCTTTCAAGAAAATAGGCGATAAGTATGTGATTTATAGAATATTACGCATTCTTAAATTATTTGTATGATATTTGAACTAAATAAATGTATAAACTTATTCAATTTATTTTTGCTATGTTTTGGTATTCGATAAATATATTATAGTAGGTTTTAGAGCTTTTTGCTAATAATTGCGTTTAATTGCTTGCGTAAAACGAAACGCCAATCCTTTGCCTTATTATGCCGTTGTTTAAATCATATTTTTCATGACGTTAAAGTAAATATTTAAAAGATAAATTATATCATTCAATAATACTCGTCCTTGTTTTCAAAAACTGTTATAGATAAGTAAGAAAGAGAAAACTGGATTATTAAATAAAATAAAATAAAAAAATCTTTATTTGCGACAAAATAAAAAGGATTTCAAGCACAAGTTTACATGAAAATGTTGCCACAAATTCTATGTATGTTGATATGTTGACGGATATTTGAAAGGATATTTTAGTTAAATTAATAAATTGTTACGTGTGATTGGTCATATGTAATGAAAACTTAATTCGCTATTGTCTGCAGCAGGCCGCCGTGCCACCTTTACCCCATTAGTTTAAATTAATAACTTGTTACGTCGTCGTTGGCTAGATAAAATTACTTATTTTGTAAATTATCAAATGTAACGACGTTGCCTAGCAACCCATTACAGTCAAACAGTTCTTAAGATTTTGAATATAGAAAGGCAATTTGGTAGTGAATTCTACTTTTCGTAGGCAAAACGAACAGTTTTCATGACATTGAAACCATAAGTAAACTTAATCGAAAGTTTGAATTGATTAGGTACGCAACGCATGGTTACACTAGCGTTGGCAGCGATCCGCGTGCCAGATCACGTGCCGCGATTGACTCATTTGTATGTGAAGTCAATAGTAACATAGTAGTATTTATTTATAGGGAATTGTAGTGAAAAATTAGGTTCCTACATTTATTACATAATTGTTTTTTTTTTTTTTTTATAAGTGACTAAACCCGCGTTTGACCTCAATCTCACCTGATGGTAAGTGACTTGTAAGTAATTGTGATCAGAATTGAGTACAGGAGCCACTGCACCACGATTACTTCGTTTAATCATAAGATGAATTACTCAAATGAATTCAAAACATAACATCTTCAGAAAAATTCACCATCAGAAAAATGGAGGTAAACTGGTAAAATATTTTATTCCTTTTACCAGTCCGTCGAAAACGAGGCATTGCCTTTTCATGAGTCCTGTAGTCGTAAACTTTCATAACCAGAGCAAAGAATTACCTTTTAGAATAGAAATGACTGAATTCTCAGGTCTTTTCAAAACTATTTCTGTAGGAAACTAAATGGAAGGACATGGAGGATATTCATTTCCAGCAGATTCCGCTGAGATCTTCAAATAATAGCTGGTTGCATTGTTCGGCCGAGATAAAATGCAAGAGTAATTGTCAGGCAAAATTTTACGAACTCTGTTACAGAAACATTTTGTAATTTTCTTGATCCCTTTTTTATTCTTGTTGACATTGATTGTATAAAAGGATTATCTTAGGAAATAATAATTTTGGTTGATGATGAAACACACTGAAACCAGGAACAGTCAGATTTAGAAATTACTATTGTTTTGACAGAAAAGTTTCAATATTATAAGGTTTCTAAACAAATCGACCTAATGTAAGCAAAATTCAAACAGAAATAACGGTAATAAGGTAGTCTTTATACAAGCATAATAATAACGTAACGCAGACAATGACTTATTCTGAAATAAAACTTATAGCTTGCGCAGACGAGGGATTTTTGTCCGCGGACTTTTTTGTCCGCAAAAATAGATCGCATACAACTATATCGAGTAACGCAAACGAGGGATTAAAAGTACCGTAGTAAAAGTGCGAAGTTTTTATTCGCGGAGCGTACTTTTTACTCCGCCGCGGAGAAAAGTCCGCCGTCTGCGGACTTTTAACAATTTTCCGTAACAATTTTAACGTAACAATTTTCTGTAGTACCTGCCATTTTTTTTTATATTGTTGGTAATTAGATTGAAATCTTTTAAAGCGACGTAGGAGAGGTCATTTACAAGCATTTTAACCCAAATTCTATGATTCGGAAGTGATCCATTTTTATAATATTTGGGGTTTCCTTTTTACCCGACTACGGCGAAGCAAAAAGGAGGGTTATGATTTTGTCCTGTAAGTATATATGTATGTATGTGGGTATGGATGTTCATCTGTTCCTTCAGAACTTCTAAACTACTTATCACAATTGGACAAATGAGGTGTTGTTGGAAGCCTCTTTACTGGTTATAGGCTATATAAAGTTACGTTAAATTTACTACAGCGCCATCTAGGGGACTTAAAGTGAAGAACTAAAAAAAAATGTTTTTCTTAAAGTTTCGTGTGGGATATCAAATAAAAGAGCTTTGTGAGCACAGCTCAAATATGTAAAAAATATTACTCAAAAATAAGTGAAATAATAGTTATAATAAAGAATTAAAAAAATTATTCTTTACTTTTTCGTGGGGGTATCAAATAAAAGAACTTCGTTAGCACATTTCAAATATGTAAACACTATTTACTCCAAAATAAGTAAAAAAAATAATAATTTTGAAAACTAAAACCCGACTACTAAAAACACGCGCTAAAAAGTACCTTTGAAACAAGAAAATAGTCTCCGCTGAAATGTTTATGTTTATTTACGTCATATTGATATGTTCAAAGGATAGCCGTGGTCGTATGCCACCTTTTGTAGCAAAACATATTCATTTTAATAATAAAATAAAATCAAAGTGGCATAAGATCACGGCTACCCTTTGAACATATCTTTATCAATTTTTACTTAAATACATAAATATTTCAGTCAGACTATTTTTTTGTTTCATAGGTACTTTTTAGCGCTTGTTTTTAGTAGTAGGGTCTTAGTTTTTAAACTTTTTTTTCTGAAAATTCCGTTTTACTCCTTTCAACATCGTTTGTTAAAAAATCTGTTGGTCCGATTACAGTTCTATTTTAAAGTAACTATAAATAAATAAATATTGACACCATTAACTATCCCTGTATACAAAATACTGCGCTTATTTTGTTGATACCTATATTAGGCCTCGATGAAAGTTCGCTGGGCTGACGGCCAATCTTCAATGCAGTGGAGAAGCACCTAAAGAAATAGATACCTGAAGAAGTAGATACATAAAAGTGTACACTGAAGTCTGTGACAGAAAGTGCTAGCCTATGACCTTCATCGATTGTCAATAGTTACCCCCCGTTCACACATGGTACGTTTTACTGGATACGTTTTACCGGATACGTTTTTTTTTCATCGATGGCGCATGGAGTTGTATGGTCGACTTCACATATGGCAGTATTCAGTATACGTATTTTCGATACAAAAAAGGTATCCAGTAAAACGTATCATGTGTGAACGGGCTGGTTGATAATAATGTTAGAGTACTTACTACCAGAGTACCATTATGAAAGCTGATCCCTATCCCTATCCCTAGACAAAAGCACATTCAAATAAAAAACCTAATATTCAGCATTATTAGGTATAAAAGTAAAATATATAAACAAAATCCCCAGACAATCACAACAACAATCAAAGTAAGCATAGCTTGTATTATGGGATACCATGTAGCGAACTAGGGGGGAACCTAGAATATAAAGACATAAATAGATAAACACCCAGACACGGAACATGTTTTTTGTGCCGTGCGGGAGTCGAACTCGCAACCACTAGCATCTGAAGCAGACAAGTATACCCCATCGCCAAAGTGGTCGTCTAAAGATAAAGATAAAGGTAAAGATATCCTTTATAATTTTATCTATTTTCATATAATCTTGCTTTATTCTATTGTTGTTCGCTTCTGTGAAACAAACCTCTTTGTTGCTCTTATTAATTTCTATTTCTTCGAAGTTCTCGCGTGTTTTGTTGTAAAAACTACTTCTCCGTCCACTCTATAACCATCCACCCAACAATTATAGAAAATGAAATCTGGTAAAGGAAAGATGCATCAAACCCCACTCTAGCACAAAAGCACCAACCCAGTAATTCTTTGTTCGTCTTAATTGCAAGCCGAGAACAAACAACGACGATAAATTCTATGAAAGTATACGTATTTACTAACAACAGGTAATAAGCGTCCTAAATTGTAAGGGGTTATGGTCTAATTTGTTTTATCAAAATTATTTATTTGTAGGGAAATATTATATACGTAAGAGTTTTCGACGCTGAAACAGCTGAGCAGATTTAGCTGAAGTCACACAAGTAGAAGCTTGAGATACATTTTATTTTAACCGAATTTTGCTTGTAATTAATCTATAATTACTTATACGATTCAGTGATTTTTCAGACACTATGGTCATGAGACACTAAAATAATATGTGTATCATTTAGACAGGACTTTCATATATGACTGTGAACTAGCTGGCAGAAGAATAATCAATCACGTATTCATAGATTTTACTCTTTATTCTACGACCGTGGCGTTTGGGAATACTATAACACGGCTTTAAATACTTTAAATATTTTCAATTGACTAATTATTGAATACTTTGAATGTTAAAAAGTTAGTAATTTGAAGTATTAACCATCGAAATCAAAGAGCTTTCCAATTCAATAGCAATTAGTAGCTTTATACTCACCTTTCACCGTGTGCACATTTTCTTTATATCCTGAATGTTTACTTTTTTCATCAAGATTCTTTACCACCTATACAAGGCTAGTTTTTAATACCGGCCAATTATTTCATACAAAATCAGTATCATTTTTAGAAACGATTTTCGCAAGAAAAGGAATTTATTTATTTAACAAGCAAATTATAATATTCCCTAACATATTAAGCAAGGCATGGTCACTCTAAATTATGAAAAAATGCCATCATAAATTAAGACGACTACGCGCTACTACAAAACATCTTGTAGTACTACGTCGTAATATTATCAAAAGTAATCAGTGAAATGCCACGTCGTAGTATCGTACCGTGCGTAGGGCGTTTATAAGAGACTATATGTAAAAAAAGTTTGAGGTGCCAGATCATTATTTTATTCCATTGAGCTTTACTAAAATAAATTAGCAGGTACGTTTATATTAGAATCAAAGAACAAAAAAAATCAAAATATAGCCCTGTATGATACTTAAATAGTCAAAACCACACCACCGAAAAAGGTTTTACTCTTTTAACACCAAGCCTGATTTTAACGGAAGCTGTCCTTTTCTACTCTGAAGCTCCGGGGTAACCTTCAAATGTAAGTTTTTCCAAACATTCATGAGTCGCGACCTCTTCTCAAGACCTCTACTCGCTATTTCCACCCGTGACTTATATGCACGACCTCCATCACTGATGGTAATTACTAAGCCGCCCACTTGATCTTCCGCAACCATGTATAATAAACAATTATGATTTAATAATGCCAGTTTTTTGCGGCGGATTTTTGTTCCTTTAATAATAATAATAATAATAATCCTTTATTGTACACCAACATAAAGTACAAATTTAAAGCCGTTGAAGTAGAAAATTCTGACATTCATTAAATGTCTGTCATGAACCTACAGTAAATAAAGAAATATATTTAATATTTCCTTAAGGATATTAAGAAACTTTAATGAAATCAGTAATTTTCAAAATCTTGAAGATGTAGTATAACTTTTTCCACCTATCAATAGCCTGACACCACGCCTGACATCTCAGGGGGTCTGCGAAGATACCGTAACGTCGAGGTAAAATGTAAATTATAAATTATACGCGATAAATCAGATTAAAAAGTGTTTTATATCAAATTATGAATATATATCAGTTAATCACAGACTACACCTACTACAGTGTCAAATTGCCATCATAACTCAAAAGCAGACAGAAATAACGGTTACGATAAAGCTAAATACTTGATCGCACAACTTTGAAATTCTAAACCGTTGAATGTTTGAAATTAGCTCACGTCCTGAAACCATAAATATTAAAGCAGCGAGGCGTGCCTGATACTATTAATAAGCTCTAAATGTGAACAATTTTAACTTCTTTACATTTATTCAATAATTCAATTAACTGAAAATAATAAAAGGTTATTGTTCATAAAATTTGTATTGCTTTTCTTTTATGAATTAATTTACTTTTTGGTACTTAATTGGGTTCTTTACGGAATTAATTGACCATCTATTCTTAAGTGCAACCATTTTTTACTTTTATAGCGTATTGGGCAAATAGCTGGCTAAGAATTGAAGGTCACGGGTTCAATCGTGGGAGCCATTGATGTATGAATGATGAGTATGACGCTAAACGGGGTATTTGGAAAAGATTTGTATTTATTATTAGACTAATAAACGTTTCAAATCAAAATAATTTCATTTGATAATCTTAAAATTAGGGATAAAATAATTTGGTTTGGTTAGACATGTAATTGAATGAGCAGTTGAGAAAAATCTAATGGAAAATTTACTGAAATATAAACATCTCGTGGTAAACGAAATTGATAAATTTTATTGCGTACGTGGACCGTCATGAATTAAAATTGAAATGTGTTAGCAGTCACAAAAAAGCTGTAATGCACAATTAGTCCCTTAATGCAAGAGCTCGTATGTATGATAAAATTTTTGAAACACGTTTTTAACACCCACACATATTGAACGCATTTCGTTCACTCACTGCCCATACATTTTTGGGAGATTGCTCGTTTTGTTTGGTAAAGTTAGATTTTTAAAATTCGTTATTTTTTTTTAATCATGAACCGCCTGGCCACGGGGCATTCATCATGACGAAAATTGACATGGCGGTACAATTATTGTAACCATACCATGCGCAGCGGCGAGTGCAGCGCTACCAGCGATATGTTTCGAGCGAATCGGGAGCGCGGCAGCGCGACAGCGGCGGCGGCGGCGGCGAGTGAAACATACGTATGAATCGTATGTTTCACTCGCATGAAATCGAGCGGCAGTCGCGTCGAACAAATTTATTCAGTTGTTTTCGTAGCAAATAGTGACTACTGAGACTTTTAAAACAGAAATATTAGTTAGGCCAACTATTTGGAAGTCTGGCCTTCCACAGCGTAAATTTAAACATGTAGTGAAAAGATTGCGGGAAAAAGTTGAATGTTCAGATTCTGTAGATAAGCATACTTTATTTATTCATAGGTACAAATAATCACAGTCGTTTATCCAACCGTATAAAGACTTGAGAATTATGCTGTTGAACTACTACTTTCTATTGCTACCTGTCGATTTGTACACTACTCGTACACTTTTAAATTTCGACTTAATCGGTACATTTAAAAAAGGCCAAACTTTGTTGGTACACTTTTTTCAGGTGTAAGACAAATACATATTCATGAAGCCTTTTTGTCCACCATATAAATATTATTTTGCCCTATCATGAAACCCGATAGTTTATAAGAAATATACCTAGGTATATAACCCTACTCCACAATATCTCACAAATTTTATATCTTGAACCATAAAAACTATTACATTCTATGCAATATTGACATAATATTGTGTTAATCCGGTTAAAAAGTGTTTTATTTAATATTGACATATCTTTGAAAAAGACATTCGCCCTTTGGCTTCCTTGCGTTCTTGGTACATCCTGTATTTCTCGTACTTGTGCAATTCTTCAACTATACCCCGACTCCTATTCAACTCATGAACTCTACAATCTCTTCAGAAATATAAAATCTTGAATAAAAAGACTATTACTCTCTAAGCAATATCGATATAATATCGATACCGGAAATTTCAATTGTCGTAAAGGACATTTTACCTAAAATGAGTTATTTATATATTTGGAATCAGCGTCGCGAGCTCTATGGAATGGCATATTTAAAATTGTCATATCTCTTAAAAAAAATCCTTTACGACCTAGATTTTCAATATACTTTTTTAAATATTTAGGACATATGGTAAAAATATTTTTTGGTAGGCGTCGTAAAGGTGCATTTTTATTATTTATGAGGTTGTAATTATGTTATATGATAATCGGAAACCATTACGACCTGTCTATTCTTTATTATAATATTCGTAATTATGGTGTAAAGGCCGTTTGTTATTTTGATGTCCTTTACGACCCTAATTTTAAGCGATCATTTCTAATACCTACGGCGCGCGCAGCGTGAAGAAATATGCAACAAGTTACGAGTTGTAATAACAAGTGGCGCTCGGGCTCGGACACGAGGCGATGCGCAGGATAACGGGGGTGTAAGTAACGGGTGCGGGAGGAGCGTGACCCATACGATTCACTTTGCAAAGTCAGTTCGCGCGCAAACGTTAGTTGGTGTTGTTTGTTTTATGCTAATAATGTCGGACCATAAATTACCCAAAAAATTGAATTCTTTACAAGTAAGGAAGAGGAAAGTTAACGCAATATTAAAGTACCAGTGCAAAATGTTACGGTAAGTAATTAATTCATATTATTATTTATTTAAATCTAGGTATTATAGTTAAACTAAAGAGAACCAATGTAAAATAATGTTTGTACGTAGGTATAATAGGTACATACCCCAAAAAATCAATTATATCTATTAGATAAGTGAAAATAGGTATCTAGGATGTTTACGAAACTTGAATTTTGATATAGTATAGACTAAAATCAAATTAAATGTGATGACCTTTAAAATTAGATACCCACCTACCTACTTACTTGATTTACTAAGTTATTGTAGTTAACCATAAATGATAATCACAAATTATCATTATTAAGATATTTTTTGTAGATAGCCCGAGACATAGATAATTATAAAATCTTACTCTCTTAAATAGACGACAAATGACAAGTTATGTAGGTAACTTTGTTTCCGTATAGCAATTCTGTCATTTCATATTGCAGTAATAGACAATAGACATAAGTTTAGGTATTCATCTGTTTACCATCACACTAATTGTTATTATAAATAAGTGAACTTGTGACTGGTTAATAAGCTAGTTAAAGCGGCGAAGGCGCATTGAAGCACATTATGAAGTAAATAATTTAATATAAACTTAACTACCTAAAGATACGGTCTATTATTGTATACTAAGAATATACGACGAACGTCACGTGCGTATTTATTATTTTTACACAATAATTTACCCTATTTTAAGGTAGTTAAGGTTTAGTATTAAATTGTTCATTTCAAAATGTGCTGCGTTGCGCATCCATCGGTGGGCGCTGGGTTGGTCTTAAAGGACTTTATAACAAGATTTTATTTGTTATGATGTCCTTTACGACGTAAATCACTGGTGGTTCGCGCGTCAACCACTAAAGACATACATCTTAAAGGACATCATAATACGATTTTATTTGTTTTAATGTACTTTATGATGTAAGTCTTTGTTAGTTTGCGCGTCAACCACTAGAAACATACTCGTAAAAAACGATTTTGTTTTTGCTTATTTAAATTTCACCAAAATCGAATTGACAACTTTCTACTGGTCCTTATTCGCTCGGTCTTCTATACATTTACTATAATAATTATTGACTACAATTAACTAAGTACATTAATACTGTTTTAGAGTCGATGCTGAACATTACAATTATGATACTGAAAAAACAATCGTTGAAAATAAAAACCACGAAATCGATAATAATAATGCCACGTAAGTTATAATTAGTAAATATTTATATTATTATATTCATCCTTATCGCACTAGTTAATCATACTAATATTTATAAATTCGAAAGTTTGTGAGGATGGATGGATGGATGTTTGTTACTCTTTCACGCTCAAACGGCTGGACCGATTTCGATGAAATTTGGTATGGAGATAGGTGGCACCCTAGAACCCTTTTTATCCCGGTAGCATGTTCCCGTGGGATAAATTTTTAGATAACAGACTTCCACGTGGGCGGAGCCGCGCCCAATAGCTAGTTCAATTATAAATGAATATATCCACTAGTATAAAAATGAAAGTGTGATTTGTGTGTGAATGATTATTAATGCTAAAGAAATTATGAAATTTGGTCTATAGACATCTGATTAAATACCTAGCATAAAACAGTTTACTTTTAACTAGACTTTAAACCCTAAAAACTAGATTTACCTACTAAGTTTATGTTTTTCAGGGATACTACACGGTGTCCTAGTGGAAGCTCTCTTCAATCTTCCGCTAATAGTAGTGAAATAATAGATGATACAGATGAAAGTAATTATTATGAAAATGTGAACGCATTCTCTAATATGAATCAACAGCAAAACAAAGTAAATATAAAACGAGATGAAAAAGTTTCTAAAATGGAACTGACAAAATATTTACGATCTGCTAAGTTTGGTGAAAATTCTGTAGTTCCCAGTGATAATCATAGCATAATATTATTACCACCTCCGCTTGTAATAAATCAAAACCGAAAATCACAACAATTTAAAGCACAAGCAAGTGACGATGTACTTACAGCTGTCAGCATCCAGGACATACCTCCAGGAGATGTTGTCTTTACACGTACCTCTGAAACAAAGAAAATAACGCAAAGTTCTTCTATTGACGACGTACTTACCTCTGATGGCATCGAGGACATACCTCCAGGAGATGTTGTCTTTACACGTACCTCTGAAACAAAGAAAATAACGCAAAGTTCTTCTATTGACGACGTACTTACCTCTGATGGCATCCAGGACATACCTCCAGGAGATGTTGTCTTTACACGTACCTCTGAAACAAAGAAAATAACGCAAAGTTCTTCTATTGACGACGTACTTACCTCTGATGGCATCCAGGACATACCTCCAGGAGATGTTGTCTTTACACGTACCTCTGAAACAAAGAAAATAACGCAAAGTTCTTCTATTGACGACGTACTTACCTCTGACGGCATCCAGGACATACCTCCATGAGATGAAGTATTTTCGCCTGAACCTGAAATAAATACCACTTGGGCTACTTTTTCTGATGTAATACATGAACCAAAGGCGCATCATTCTCGTGATATTTCTTGTACTGAAATAGTAACAAACAACGTTGACCAATCTGCATTATTTCAACAACCTCAGGTGTACACTTCCTTGAAAACAGTGGTAATTGAACATGAACCTAAGGATATAGAAGAGCGTAAGAGTTCCCCTTCGATTATCGATGTTTTAGATACATCTTTTTTTGATCCAACTACTGACCCCAATAATCATGTTATGATTTCTGAACAACCTAAACTTAACAAGAAATATCGTAAGAAGATTTTAAAATCCTACGTTGATTATCTTTCTGATAATGAAGACTTTTCAGCTGGTAGTTCGGATCTTTGGAGTATGAATGAGTCGGATAGTTCAATTAATAGTGATAAAAAAAAGAAAAAGTGTACTAAAAAGAAACAAAAAATAATAGCTGAGAACAATAAAACAGTAACCAGTGAAAACCTAATTAAGAGAAAAACCAAGAAAGAAAATAAAAGTAAACTGAGGAGAAAATTAAAAGATACTGGTAAGTCTTACGAAAGAAGATCAGGATGTATGGTAGAAGAGAAGACAATGAAAGGAAACCCATGCTTACTTGGCGTATGTGCTAGAAAATGTTATGAGATATCAGAGGATAGAAGAATTAGCCTATTTAATTATTTCTGGTCTCTGGATATTCAACGTCGAAAAGACTGGATTGTTAGATGTGTACAACCAATTTCTATCAAAAGAAAAAAAACTAAATCTGTAGAAAGCAGAAGAGGTCAAACGTTTGAATATTTTATAAACGAAGGTGAAGGATCTAGACCTGTTTGTCAAAAGTTCTTAATTAATACATTAGATATCACACAAAAATTTATTTTATATACAGTAAAAAATTCACAAGAAAATATGGCAAGCGTAGAAAAGAGAACATGTCATGCAGATAAGTATAGCGATGAAGATAAAGCATACGCCAAAACTTTTATCGAAAGCCTTCCAGCCATTCCTTCTCATTACTGTCGTAGCAAGAGTTCATGTCTGTATTTACCTCAAGAATTTAAAAATGCTACAAATTTATTTAGGATTTATCTTCAAGACTGCCAAAATAATAACAAAGTACACCTAAGTGAAAAAATCTTTATTAAACTTTTTAATGAAGATTATAATATTCGGTTCCACATACCCAAAAAAGATAAGTGTGTGATGTGTACAAAAGCTGAAAACACAGAATTATTATCAGAACAAGAAATCAAAGACATGACTGTTCATCTAGAAGAAAAAAAGGCCAGCTACCAAAGATTTAAAATACACCAGCAATTAACTTCAAATGATACGCTCACCGTTAGCTTCGACCTGCAAAAAGTGCTGAATACTCCTCATGGAGAGAGCATGTTGTTATATTACTCTAGAAAATACGCCGTCTATAATTGCACATTCTACGAAAGTCAAACTAAAAAGGGACATTGCTATGTATGGGGTGAAAGCGATGGTCAAAGGGGTGGCAACGAAATTGCTACTTGTATTTATAAATTTCTACTTGAAATTGATAAACGTCCTATTAAAAATGTGCCTCCACTACTTTATACAGCATTCTAAGAACATACAAGTGGTACAAATAAATTATTTGTACCCGGGGCATACTTACATGCCCGTCGATTCAATGCATGCGGTCATTGAACGCGAGGTTAGACGAATTATTGTTTGGAGTCCAAGTCAATGGCCAACATACATGGAATCTGCAAGAAAAAATCCTGACCCATATAAAATTAATGTTTTAGATTACTCTGATTTTATCAACTGGAACAGCTTGGTATCTCAAAAATTTACCAGTAATTCTCAAAAGCAAATACAATTAAAATTAATGCGCATCGTCACATTCAAGAAGAAAAACACTAAAAGTATGGAAGTTAAATATTCAATGAATGACAAAGAAGAAGCTCAAGTTGTAACATTTAAATGTAAAGAAAGAGGATCAAAAGGAAAAGGCAAAGGGAAGAAAGGAAAAAACCAAGATCTGAAAGGAGTTGAGAATGTAGAAGCAGGTTTACAAAAACTTTATGACAAACCTAACCCTATAACAGTCGCTAAATACAACGATTTAAATCGTTTATGTACTAATGGAACTATACCAAAGCGTTTTCATAAAGAGTATTTTGAACTGCCGTCTTTAGGAACTGTAAAGGATATTCTTCCTGAAACAGATGAAGAAGACGATATTGAGTTTTAATTTTAGTTTTTTAGATTCATGTATCTTACAAAGCAGTTGATAACAATTGTGTTACTTTAAAATACCATTTTGTTATAAAAAATAATTTTACGTTTATGTTAACTTGTATGTGTCGAAAAGACTGAAGTTACTTGTCATAATTATGTCAATACTTTATAAGGAAAAAATTCTTAAATTTATTATTTTTATGTTTAAGTTCAAGACTGATTTGGTAAATAATGATTGCATTTTGTTAATAAAACAACAATAAATATTAACAATTTTATACAGGGAAATTGAAAAAATACCAGCTACCTCTTAGGATATGCTTGGCATGATGGTCCTGAGCAATGTTCAGTAAAAGTAATGTTTAAAACATTGTTCAGAACCATCATGCCAACCATGCCCTAAGAAGTTGCTGGTATTTTTTCAATTTCCCTGTATAGAAAAACGGCATCATAATTGTATGTTCCTATTAGAATAATATTTTCGTTACTTAATAAACCTTTTATTTCACTTAAAAAATAAATCTTTTATTACACTTAGTTTTACTACCCATTGTAGGTATCTTTAAATAGAGCGTTTTTGGTTTTGCTCTCTTTACGACCATAATATTTGGTTTACTTAACTTATACTACCCATTTATGAATAGATTAAGGCCTTTACTGCACATCGAACTTTATGATAACAATATTTCGCGGGTGTAAAGTACAACAGTTCAAGTTTTTGTGGGCTGTAAAGGACCTTCATTTTCGTTAATAATTAAGTTTAGTTTATTTTGTCAATACAAACGGATAGAACACGAAAAAATAGCATAGGTCTCTTTTGACTTGATAATTATAGGAGTTTGTTTAAAAAAGTTATAAGGCAAAAACTTTTTTTTTTTTGTTTTTTTGCTCTCCTGAAAAGTCGTGTTTTGTCCTTTACGACAATTGAAATTTCCGGTATCGATATGGTTGATTACGATATTTTGCACGTGGGCCTCCTTATCTTATACTATGGTCGCGGTGGTAAACGCTACTGCCCGTGGGATGCAATTCGCGCCGCGCAAATTTTCCGTTCGCGCCACCTGTTCCCGTGGACAGGCCGTAAAATGGAAGACACCACAACTCTCTTTATCCTTTACCGCTCTCTTAAGTTAATTAAAAAAGTTATCTTAAAATATTTAAGTAATGATAAACTTGTGTTTATTTTATCTCAAATAGAAAAAATTACGAGATGATAATAAAAGATTCATAAATATATTTATTTAACTAATTCGTACAACAACACATATTTAACAAAATAAAACTCACAGTATTAAAAGCATAATATGTTAAAAAAAGACGTGTGGCACTCGGAGACTGCCGCGGTCAAGCTATTGCATTGCATAGCATTTTTTATCAACTTATACAATTATAATTATTTATTTATTTTATTAATGCAGTAATGTTCGAACTTATATGAAGTTCCACAAGTTACTAGTAGATGGCGCTGATTGTTTATTAAAGCCCGCATGTAAAGTTATGAAATCAAAGTATCACCGGTGTGCCGGTCGGAGTGGGGGGTGTTAGGTTTTTTTCGTTACGGAATTTCAGGATTCGGTCCCCACGCTCAAAGCCCGCGATAGAAGCTATGCAATAGCTTAAAAATCATTTAAAATATATATTTTTTGTAGATGGTACCGAGAACACCACGATCAGCTGACACCAATAGAAAAGACGTTGCTATGGCAACGAGTGAAACTCTTCGGCGGGGGACTGCTCAGCATCACATCAGTAAAGCGAGAAGACGCCGGCAAGTTCGTGTGCTGGCTCAACAATACCGTGGGAGGAGAAGCCGTACATTATGTGCTTGTTGTTACAGGTAATATATTTATTTACATTTTTTATTAATCGACCAAACTCATTACAGATACCAATCACTGAGGAAACTTTTCACTATAAAGGGTGACTGGTCGAAATTTGAAGAAAAATAAAATAAAAAATAAATATTAACTATTTACGGAGTAAATTTAACCGTAAGTTATAGAATTCATAACGCAACGAATGGCTACATAAGCGTAATACATACAAGAGATACTCAGCGGGTGGTGATGATGTGCGTGTGGCGGGAACACTGCTGTGTGCGTGTTGACTGAGGCCGGGCGTCGGAAAAAGTGTAGTAATGTCTCTTTATTTATGTATAGAGAATTCTGGGGAAAAATTAAGTACATCTTTATTTATTACATAATTATGATCAGAATCGAGTACAGAGTGCTCTCTCTCAATATCTAAAATTTGCCACTAGTCACCCTGTATAATCTACAGATTTAAGCATACTGCGTCTACTATATTATTGAATTCGAGACAGCTCACACATAGCAGTTGACCTTACTTTCTCATAGCTCCTGTGAATATAACAAAACCTATAGTTAATAATATAATTTGTGTTAAAAAAATATAGGAATTTAGGTAAAATCGATAATTTACTTCCATACAATTTACACTAATAATAACACTAACTACCTAGTCAGTTTTTACCCTTGTCTCATCTGATCGTAGATGAAGATGTTTTCGAAGAAGGCAGCACACACGTTTAAAAAGTAACTACTTACTTCTGCATGAAACATTACCGTGACAAATCACTTTACACATACGGAGTGTGCTCGCTAGCCAGGCGCAACCTGAAGGAAACCTCCACCAAGCATTATTTAAATTAAATTAAATTAATCGTGATACACATTGTAAAAAATACTTTGGCACACGTCCAACTTAAAAATAACTTCAACTTATTCCAACTCCACATATAGTTTATTCCAAGAATCTAGCTCTCCTATCAACCGAGAATTTCAAATATAAAAATGCTACTATTGTAGTGACGTCACGTTTTATCAACTGGCTAAAATTTATAGTCCCATCTTGTCTCGAGTCAGCTATTTCAATTTCTGCGCCAACTGACCGATGTTTTATCTTCCAGAACCCATCTTAGTTCATATGAAACCCGAAGTTTTACGAGCAGATTTGAATAGTGAAGTCAGCTTCGAATGCAAGATAACTGGGCATCCAATTGAGGCTGTGTACTGGGTACACAATGGAAGACTTATAAAACCAAATGAAAGGATAAGGATATCGCAGGACGGGCTACGACTACATATCAAGAATTCTCAGAACGGTGATCAAGGAGTCTTTCAATGTTTTGCGGAAAATTCCAAGGATCAAGCTTATGGAGCCATGGAATATTTTATTGAAGGTTTGTTCCTTTTAAATATTATCCTTTGAGAATTATGATTCTTGTTTTCCTATTGCTCTAGGTAATAAAAAGGTCTTAAGGCAGATTCACAGCGTGTCAAGCCAAGTTAAAGAAAAGGAACTGGCTAGCCAGCGCCGAGTGTAATATTACACGAACCACGTGGTGCCACTTTTTTTATGTTAGCCTAGTAGCTTTGTGTGGTTTTGTTCTCGCAACTTACCTCGGAGGAGGTTTTTGAAAAAAATTACCTGTAATGACGTAAACGCCAATATGGTTAACATATTTCTATTAATTTTAACGGTTCCATGGGAGAAAAATTCTATGCAATTAATTGTAGCCGCTTCGTGTGGTTCCATGTGATATAAGGAATTTCTGGATATAATCAGACTGGTAGTTAGAGATAAGCGCGTTCAACGATTCTTAAAGATACAAAATGTGATAGGATGTTGAGATTTAAGTTAAGTTTTAGGCGAAATCTTGTGTAATTTGATTCTCACTCGAAAACTTACAATATATTATCATATCTTCGTTGTCTGTTATATCTTAATATGTATTAATATAAAATATTACAGTATCTTGTCGAAAAGAGGACTTGACGAATTACCAATTTGACATATTTCAGACTTGACCATTGTCGTTTGACTAATTAACAAACTTTTCAGCTTTATGATTTCCCACGGGATTATACTATATTACAAAAGAAATCGCGCTCTAATTGTTTAATTCACTTATCCCTAACTTATATTATAATACATACATACTATACATAACTTCACGCCTGTATCCCGTATGGAGAAGGCAGAACACCAGAGGTAATAAAACCATCTGATGTCACGTTTAACAAATTTGGAGGCACTAAATTAAAATAGACAAAATTATAAATAAATAGGATTACAACATCTATCTAATATCATAAATGTGAAACTTTGGATGTATGGATGTTTGTTCCTCAATCACGGGAGAACGGCAAAACAGATTTGGATGAAATTTGGCATAATGATAGAGTACAGTCTGTAATAGCACATAGGCTACTTTTTATCCCGAAATTCCCGCAGGATTCGAAGCACTAGTACCACTAGAACCACTAATCAAGATACCAAATTCAATTATTCCCGTGCAGAATTTATGGCTGAAATAAGACACTTTATTTTTTGTGGTATTATATCGTAAAGCAAAAAATAAATAAATAATAAACACTGGTAAAGCTACAAACAAAATATAATATGATGCTTCTTTACTAAACTGAGAAAAAACGTTTTTGATCAACAAAGTTAAAAATTAATTATATGTAGAAGTATTTATTTGTGATCGTTCACCTCAAAGTGCCTTATATCCAACGGATGTACCTAATCGTTTTCTAATAATGTCTTAATATCAATAAATTCATGACATTGTAAGCTCGAACCAACTACCTATGCTCTGTCAGCACAAAACTACACGGTTTTTAGATAAATAGATTGTTAAAACCAATGAAGCATAACTTTTGATATATAATACATACATAAATACATATGTTGGCGGCACTATCTTTCGATAATTAAGTGGACTGTAATTGTGGTTGGAAAAAACAATATTTCCAAATTAAGTTATATAATAAAATGACTCACCAGACAAAGGGAAGGGATGTTGGGAATATTAGCCTGTAGTCGCCGTTTCGGTGATCGGATTCTCTTTCCTTGATGAGTTTGGTGCCAAAGGTGAATCGGTTACTCCTTATTGCTCAGCTCCGGTAGCTAATTAGATTTAAATTATAGCAGCACAGCGACGTGTTGCGTCCTCGATCGGTTCGCGGTCGAACTTCAAGTCCAGGGTCGGTAAGGTGGGGGGAGGGTGAGTGTCAAAATACTAAAGTAGAAAAAGTTCACTTAAATATTGATAGATGGCGCCACCATTTCACCCCGCCCTTAAAGCGTTGGCTTTAAAAAAAAATAAACGGATAATAAATAAATATACGCTATATAATGTACGCTCCTAGTCGGAATTTATACTACATACTACGAACGACCGCGTTACTTCTCTTACGTTTCGTGGTTTCATAAGTGAATATAACTATTTAAATTGAGTTAGACAAACACAAATATTAAGATAAACAAACATAACAAATTAAAAATATACTAAAACATACGATGTATTTATTGCGTCGGAAGTGGGCAAAGGCGTACTACCGGGCGCAGGAAAGATCCCTTAGACGTCTTAACTGTAACTACACGCACTGTTCCGTCTTTAGAAGGATGTACCTTATCTATGACGCCCAAGGGCCACGACAGAGGCGGGACGTTGTCCTGTCTGATGACAACTACAGAGCCTGGGACTATAGGAGTAGTCAAAGAGTTCCACTTCGCCCTAACTTGTAGATTGTGCAAGTACTCTACACTCCACCGCTTCCAAAACGATTGCACGAGACTATCTACGAGAGTATGTCTATCTCTTGGCGTCATACTGACGTCCACTGCCGGTGCGGGCATTGAATTTATAGGAGCTGTGTGTAGGAAATGACTCGGTGTAAGGGACAGGGGCTCAGAGGGATCCGAGCTTAAAACGGTTAACGGTCGTGAATTTAACAAACATTCAACTTGGGTGAGAACGGTATTCAGCTCTTCAAGAGATAAGAGCTGCTGCCCTATCACGCGAAAAAGATGATTTTTAATTAATTTAACCATTGACTCCCAACAACCACCAAAGTGGGGGGACGCCGGTGGAATAAATTTCCACACAATACGACTCTCGGCTAATTCAATTTCAAATTTATTGTTATATTCTCGATTTAAAAAATTATATAATTCACGTAAATATTTACTCGCTCCTACGAAGTTTGTACCGTTGTCCGAATACATAACTTGCACTGGACCACGGCGAGAAAGGAATCTCTTCAAAGCGGACAAAAAACTACTCGTACTTAAGTCGCCGGCTACCTCAATGTGAACCGCGCGCGTCGTGAGACACGTGAACACGCACAAGTAGGCCTTAAGGCTCCTAGCACCCCGTTTCCTAATCGGAACATACTGTATAGGGCCTGCGTAGTCACACCCTGTATATGCGAATGCTTTAATAGCAGGAACAACTCGTATGTCGGGAAGGTCAGCCATCAAAGGCGAAGAGGATTTCGGATTTAACCTAAAGCAAGTATTACATTTATGTACTTGTCGCCTTACTACGTTACGTGCGCCTAATATCCAATACTGATGCCTTAATAATGACAGTAAGAGCTCTGGACCGGCGTGTAAATATTTTTTATGGTAAAAGTCTATTAAAAGATTGATTGCGGGGTCGCTATGCGGAAGCACTACGGGGTGTTTATGTGAATAATTCAATTCGGAATTACCTAATCGACCACCTACTCGAATTAGGCCGTTATCCAAAAAGGAGTTAAGTTTTAATAGCGCAGGTGAGCATTTCTTACCGGCTTGTAAATTAAGCAAATCGATTTTAAAGTATTTATTTTGTAAATAAAGCAGCAATTTATTTTCTGCAAATTTAAAATCACTTGACGTAATTGCCGAAGTTTCGCTACGCGGAAGTTTATTAGAAAAACGATAAATATAAATTATAATACGTAATAGCTTAGTCCAAAGGTGCCAAAGGTGAATCGGTTACTCCTTATTGCTCAGCTCCGGTAGCTAATTAGATTTAAATTATAGCAGCACAGCGACGTGTTGCGTCCTCGATCGGTTCGCGGTCGAACTTCAAGTCCAGGGTCGGTAAGGTGGGGGGAGGGTGAGTGTCAAAATACTAAAGTAGAAAAAGTTCACTTAAATATTGATAGATGGCGCCACCAACATAACTTCACGCCTGTCTCCCTTAGTATTTCAAATTTAATTCGCAACAGTTAAAAATATGTTTTCCTCAAAGTTTTTTGCAATTGAATTTATACAGGAGTTCACATACAAAAACCCCCATTATGCTACTTAACACCTCATAAGAGCTAATTTACACCGAAACAATATTTTGTATCGATTTAAAAACGATGTATTTTTTGATCGGTTTTAGGCGTCGACTGTACCAGAAAACTTGTAGGAATGGCACCACGGATGTAGAATTGTAGACATAAACTTGTGTGTGAGCACCAATTGCATTTCGCGGAACTCAGGGAGAAAATTTACTTTGAAGACGAACTTCGACTGAACTGACCGCATTATTCTGTTTGCCGAAGGAAAGTTCACTTTTAGCTTTTTGCATTAGACTATAAAACCCAAAGTGTCTAGTTTTTATTCAGAGTTTGGAAATAGATGGAAAAATGTCGGGTTTTACGACGGCTCCGCATTTGGGTCTGAATATTACTCGAAATGGAAATAGTTTCGTTTGAATATAAGGGGCGTTTAATAAAGTGTGAGTTTTTAAAAGGTAAATACGATCACATATAGTTTCGTTATTGTCACATTTTATTATTATGCATTGCATTTTTTTTTATTTGACCTTACATTTGTATACATTTTTTATTCATAAGCATCATAAAAATCTCCTACTGCAGCATCTACTTCAACATCTTCGATTCATTGCGATTATAATAGATACTTTTTGAAAATGTTCAAAAATCTATTAAAGTAAGTTCGGATATTAACGTACTCTTCAATACAGACACCCATTACCTTTTACAGAATGCCAGCCTTCAATTATTTCCATTTTACTCGTAAACAAAAAGCGGCAAAATTTTAATTTTGTATTTTAAAGATTTTATATTGCATTCCATATTTATTAAACGCCCCTAATAATGTTTACCTTTTGGGTGCTATTTTAAAATTGGTTGCCTGAAAATATGCCCGAAAGTTTAAATGAGTTTAGTCCTTCTGTTAGTTAATAGTTATAAATTAGTTTGCTTAGCATTTGTTTTGCTATACAGATGTCTAGGTAGGTAAGTACATATATATGTTTCTCATTTTGCTGTTGTAGTTAATGAAATAAAATATCGTAGTTTTAATACTGAAAATAAAATTATGTCGATTTTAATGATTGTTATTTCGATTAAATATGGAACATTTCATTTCAGCAACATTTTTAGGTAGGTAATTCATTGCTGAAGAGATTTTGGGAGCGAAAGTCAACAAAACTATGAACTAAATATGAAACAGAAATACACGACACAAAATATCGAATAATTTTGAATTCGGAATTCAAAACCAAACGCGATAGTTCAGATATAAGGGGCCAGTTCGTCAAAATCATAATTTCATATGTAAAAGGCCTTATAGTAAATAGTATATTGATTCAGATACCGCGGAGTTTCGCGAAAGAATTGCATGAGGTGAGCTCTCAGTGAGCTCCAGATTTCCCGGGGGCTTCATCTGGTTATTGCGTCTGAGTTATTGAGTCTGTGTTGACCTGCTGTGTGCGTGATATATAATTCATTTCATTTTTTACGATAAAAAGGGAACTCCAGTTGAAACATTACACGTGGTTGCAATATTACAGAACCTTGTTTTATTTAATACTAGACACCGCGCGCGGTTTTACCCGCGTAACTTTTGATCCCGTGGGAATTTCGGGATAAAATATAGCCTAAAACGTTCCTCAAGAGTTGGGCTATCAAATGCAAAAATCTCGCTTGTAGTTTCTGAGATTAGCGCGTTCAAACAAACAAACAAAAAAACAAACTCTTCAGCTTTATATATAATATAGATTTATTTCAGACGACCGACTGGTGTAGCGGTAACATACATTGCCTTCTATGCCAGAGGTCCTGGGTTCGAATCCCGGCGGCGGCGGATATTTGTGTGATAAACACAGATATTAGTCGTCACGTCATGGATGTTTATATGTTTAAGTTTATTCTAATAAAAAAAATGTATTTATTCAATATGTATGTTTATATATTTCTTAAGTTTATCAGTTATCTAGTATCCATAACAAAAATTCTTTAAGAAACTTAATTTGGGCTAGATAATGATGTGTGAGTGTCAGAAATATTTATTATTTATTTAAACCTTCATATATTTCTGCAACAAAAATATTAAACACGGATTAATTTAATTCTTTGTTATCATAAGTTTGGTTAGTGATGTTAAATGAACATTGAACTAACGGTATTTCGAATTTTAATATACAATACCAATTCGTTTCTTCGTAAAGCTATTAGAGTGTTTGTAATAGGTTAGCGCCAACTTGTGTAATAAACGTGACAAGAGTGGCGACTGTTTCTGGATTTCTATTTAATCTTAATCCGATATCTAAATTTGTAAACTAAACAACGAAAATCCATTTATTTTGTCTGAAAATTCTTTGATTGAAATTCAGATATAACTAAACATCTCCCATTTTTTTCAGTAATTTTAATTTAAGTCCGGGTCTATCTTTTGGTACAGATTAGATTAGATTCACACATTTCTTAAAAGCCGTTCGTTTATTTTTAAAGAAAATGACCCTAGATTATTTTACAATAACGATTGACCACACAAAGTATTCAAAACTAAACACAAAAATGTATCCACAATTATGCTATCCAAAGTTCAAATCTTTTAACGAATCAAAACAAAAATACTACAAGAATTAAATATTAATACCTCCATTTTGAATACAAAAAAAGAAAACATTATTGTCTATTTTCTGCACAACAAAGTTTAATAAACTAGTCCATTAGGAGCACGATACAAACGGATATTTATTTCCGTAGAAGCGACCCCTGAGCACAGAGCCACTCCATTACCCAGGCAAAATAACCAATAACTGTGCACTCACACTGCAGACATTTCCGCATCTAGAATAAGAAGAAATAAATAATGCATGTCGGAATATTGTTTCTTGCTCTGTGACAATAAAACAATGTATCATAATGTTTGTACAATACTAACGGTAACAGCAGTCCAGCGTTTTTGAATAAAGTTGTTTGCTGCGAATCTTTTTACTATATTGGACTTTGTATCGGCTATTGGAATAGATAGCCTATGTTGGAATCAATAAGGTAGCTTTCCGAAAGTGAATTCTAATGGCTTTTTAAATAGATAAACATTATACAGGCTGACTGGTGAGTCACTTTTGCAATTCGAGCTCGTAATAGTTTGAGATCAATACACGAATATAAATAATCAACGAATGCAGAGCATTAAAAAAACCGACTTCACGTCAAAACTTTGGCTTTGAGAATGTCATCAACGTAAACATTCTCCGAAATCATACGTATTTTTTCAAAAGTTTGAAATTTTCAATGAAGTACACAACCGATTTCGATGAAATTTAAATGAGATTAACTATGAAGTATCCTCTATCATATGTAACAATTCATAAATGTCCAAAATATCGTGTAACAAAGATACAAAAAAAATCATACAGACCAATTTTGAGAACTTCTTCCTTTTTTGGAATTCGGTTGAAAATATTGATTAATTATGTAAAAACGTAACGCATGGTTATGTAACTACTTACCACGGACGTACGCACGGCGCTATCAACACAGAATAGGCAGATAGGTATAGACGACTTCACGAACGGTCATCGAGCCGTGAAGCTTTCGGAAACTCTTTATTTGTTTATACAAGGTGTTCCGCTTGATTTCCCATAACTCTAGGGTATTAATGGGACCATGTAATGGAATCAAATGACATGCAAATAATATTTCTATTTTTTTTATTTTTCATACAAAAAACATCTTATGTAAAACACCTTTATGCAAAGTATGACAACGTGGCATTTTGTTTCCCTTTTTTATCGCTATGCACAGGTACAGTTCACAACGTCTTGCATTGTGCATTGTATGCAACATTCCTCAACGTTTAAAATGTTTTTGTTGTTTATTGTATGGCTTCAGTGATACACGTCTATTGAATGAATGTTAAAGAGATTGCAAAAGGGTGATAATTTATGAACTCATTATATTAAGATTGATGATATCTTGGAAAGTATGCACTTTTTAACCACATATTCTTTGGCAAAAAGTATTATTTTTTAGTAAGGAACAAAACCTCAAAGTTATGGAATCATAAAGAACACATTGTAGAGAATTCTGGTGGAAAATTAAATTCCTACTTTCATTACATAATTATGATCAGAATCGAGTACAGAGTGCTCTCCTACAATATCTAAAATTTTGTCACCAGTCATCCTGTATACGGTTTTTCAATTTCTAATGTGTAAACTAATAACTAGAACTAATTAGATACTTAGTATCTTTAGGCTTGGGTACCCGAAATTTATTGTAAAATCTATTTTTGCAATTATGTAACTAAGCAGATTCTCAAACTTTAGATAAACTTTGAGTCATGAAGAACTTGTTAGTGATTTACTAGCCTCTTCACAGCAATTCTGTCTAACCGAAGTTCAAGTCACTACCATAGGTCTGCAGTCGAATGTCAACTCAGTAGTCTGTTGTATAGTGCGCCATTTACAATGCGGTAACTTCCGTTAATATTAAGTCGTTCGTAACTACTTAATATCTCCAAGTAGCTGTTGCACAGGGTGCACTCACAACAACAGCTTGCGTTGCTATGTAAGATGCGTAGGGTCGGTTTAAAACAGCTCCATCCCCCCTGGACAAGTATGTCGCAAAAGGTGACTAATCCGAAAGACTCTCACGTTCCATGGTAGGACCTCTTTAACGTTCGCGCGATTAGTCACGTCTCATATAAAATTTGCTGCCAGATATCCAACCACTTTGGCGATGAGGTAACACTGACTGCCTCAGACGCCAGTGGTCGAGTTAGAGGCGTAAGTCTACTCGTATTTACTCTGGGTGTAGGTATGCCACGCAGCTTGCGTAATAAAATATCGCTTCAATATAATAGTAAGCACTTCTTACAGAATGTAGAGTTAGGAGATAAAGCTTTTCTTTTTTTAAATATTTTTGTATTATTCTTCAAGATTTGTAAAAAGTCATTGAAATTGATGTGGAGAGGATGCCTGCAAGAGGTGATGTGCTAATTAAAATTAACCCTGTATATATATTTATATTCTAGGTTCCCCCGTAGTTCACTACATGGTATCCCATATCACAAGCTCTGCTTAGTTTGGGGCCATGTGGTTGGTGTGATTGTCTGGGGATTTTATTATTATTATTTATTTTATTATTAAGAGCCAATTCCATCCTAAGCTCGTGTGGTCCTTATCTTCGGTCGCATCTTCAGTTATCATCAGGTGACTTTGAGCCCAAAGGCGGAATTAGCCTTCGGGTAGCAACGCATAATACAGGGTGACTGGTGACAAATTTTAGATACTGAAGGAAAGCACTCGGTACTCGATTCTGGTCATAATTATGTAATAAAAGTAGGCACTTAATTTTTCACTAGGATTCCCTGTAAATAAAAAAAGTTCTGTTACTATTTACTTTACTTACGTCTGAGCCAATCGCAGCACGTGACCTGATCACGGATCGCTGCCAACGCTAGTGTAACCATGCATTGCACAATCAATTCTTTAACTTTCGGTTAAGTTTAATCAGTAAATAATTTATATTTATTTTTTATAATTTTTTGCACTTCAAGTATGATCTCAAACTATCACGTCCTCGAATTTCAAAAGTGACCCACGAGTCACCCTGTATATGCTACTATCTGATTAATGGTTTAAAGAGACGTAAATGCCACTTATAATCAGATGCATATAAGCTTTGTTTACCTTCACGACACTGAAATAAAAACGGAATTTTCCCCTTGAAAATATCACGATAAAATCTCATGCATCACCATGATACTTCCTTCCTACGTAAAACTTTCATTCATCCTTCTCTACAATCTTTCAGATCTATAACAGTTAAGTTAATCGTTAGCTCCATATAGAAAGCATATTGTCAGGATCCCCATTCTTTCCCTTCTGTGTAAATACAAAGTCACCTCATTACTTAACTTCGAAAAGAGTCTATACTGACAGTTATTTTCTCGACTTACCACAACTATCAGTTATCATTTTAAATTGCCGTTTTCTTGTCACACTTTGCTTTATGATATTTAATACTATTTTATAAATAAACTGGCACAAATTTAATAACTGGATATCCGCTTAATTTGCCTATGAAGCTCTGCCATTTTTGGATCAAAGCTAAAATTATACAGCCAATCAATGGACGCTGCCATATCTGAAACTAATTAATTCTCGTTGAAATTGAGGTAAATCATAATTAATGATCCTTGTTTTCAGAAATGTACCTAAATTGAATTAAGTAATAAAATAAAAATAATAATATCTAAAACTATACGCATGAGAAGTAACTAAACGCATAGCATTTTTAAGCCATGTTAGCTAACAATCATTTAAGGAAGTGTTCATCGCCTATCATCAAATTATTACTAGAAATTTTGTACTCCAGAGATGCTGATACTGGATTTATAGGTGTCGTTAGTGTTTTTCGAAAGCCATTTCGGCTCTCAAAAAAATCCAAAACAGGACTGATCGGTCGTTTGCGGCCTCAGCGTCCTCGACACCCAGGGGATTGACTAATAGCCCTGCAGAAACCTTATAAACAATCGTTGTCGGCAATAATAAGTACAATAAACGTCATTTTTTTCCGGATGTCAAGTGGTAATAGAGAGCGAATTCAAAATAAACAAATAAATATTATGATAATCGGTAAAGTTCACAGTGATTAAAATTTTAAAATTATTAAGTACCGACTATGTATAGTAGGTGTATACCTTTTTAAAGGAACTTAGTGCCCAACGATGTTTCATTAAATGTAGAGAGTGCACACCTGCGGTAATACGGGAACTAATAATACCCTACGTAAGCCGCGTAGAGTGCACCTTGAAACTCATTTGGTGGTAGGATCCCATCAGGGTGCTTCCTGACAAACGACCACTCTTCATATAATTCGGCCGCCAAATATCACAGCTTCGACGGTGATGTCCGGCAATATGTTATGAAGTGTCAGTTCCATCTGGAACCCCTGTACATTTTCTTGGAACATTTTCAAGTTCCGGTGAGATTGACGTTGAACGCGGATTTAGTCACTAATAAAAGAAGGGGTGTGTAATGTACAGAAGGCCTTGGTTTGCAACGCTTGATCTGCTGCTTTCTATACAATACTTACAAAAAACACTGATAAACAGAAAGAAAACCTTCTAAAATTTTAGTCGTGTAGAGGTTGCTCTAAATAGCCATAATGTCATAAAATAATGTTTAACCATGCGGATCAGAGGTTTTGTTAGCGTTTTTACGGGCGATAGGCTGACCCCCTGTCACTGTAATAGTCTCTATCCATTATTATAATACCTGCAAATTCGTCAAACGTGACATCAGATGGTTTGATAGCCTTTGGTATTCTGCCTACCCCATAAGGGATACAGGCGTGAAGTAATGTATGTATGTATGCATGCATGCGGACCTAAATTTTGGGTAGGTCTCCTCTAGTGTTTTCCTAGCTAGCGACTACCCTTCATATAAAATCAACCACCAAAAATAACTGCTACGGTAGTTATGCAATCCGACCATCTGTTTAAATCTATAATAATAGAGCTAATTTTTACTCATTTTACATCAGGTTGGGTTTGAGACAAGTGCGGTTCTAGTCGCCCTTAATCTGTATCTGTCATATACACATATTTATTTACTCCATCCGCCACACAGGATTTCATTCAAGTTTATTCTACATTGGTTTTTCCCAACCATTTACACTTTAGAGCCTTTATTGTTACCGACTTCTGTAGCTGACTGTACATAAGCAACATAAACACAGAATGCTCGCAGATTGTGAATTTAATTTACTTTTTATACTGTGACGAGAAAAGAGCATTATTAAAACTAAATAACATTAGCCCACTTTGTTGCAGGAAATAACTTGGTGTGGTTGGAAAATGCGCATATTTTTATACTAACGGATAATGTACTAAGTCTTAAACTTTTGTCTTGATATTATGTTTTTCTGTACTATTTATAATTACAAAGCATACATAAAATATTATTATATCTGTGAATTTATCGAAAAGATATAACTTTTTCTTAAATAATAGAAGCGTTAGAGTCCTATTTGGAAGCTCCTAGTGTTGTGTCAAATATCTGCAGATGACATTTATCATAGAGTGGTGGTGGGTCGCTTTTTCACTGTTTAGAGTGGATTTCTATATCGAATTTTAATTACAATTCAACTGTTTTTCTTACAAAAATAGGATTTTAATAATTGCAAAGCTCATGCGCTTAAGTTTATAAGTATTTTGAATTGAGATTCTAAAAGAAATCGACTACTAATCAATATTCTTCCCACACGGTCTACACTTAAGCCTTAAACTATCATAGAAAAAAGATTTTTTATCTTGTAGCCGCAGTGAGAAGGATATCGTAACTCCAGTAATAAAATATAATTACTTATTTAATTTTAAATTATTTAGGTTTCCATAGTTTCCATTGCCCTTTCACTGCTATCGGGAACTTTTAAAGAGAACTTTTAAAGTTCACAGCAGACCTGTCAGATTTTTGACAACTCGTGAAATGTTTTAAAACAACTTATATTGCAAATTTATAGCTCATGTTCGGTTAATTCCAAATATTTACTTATATTAGAAACCGCAGCAAGGATTTTAATATATCACCCTCTCAAGTTACTCAATAGACGTATCATCCACTTGAAATGAAAATCCCGATATCGTTTCTAAGAAATTAAATCAAATCTGCACCAATAATTTAGATATAAACAGGCAGCATTTCAATGACAATATCATCTTTATTCATTCACATACCTAACAAAAAGTAGTTTGACAGGTCAGAGACTGTATAGACCGTTAAAGTAAATTAAAAAAGAAAGTGAAAACTTTAAAACTTCTGAATATGCCCTTATTTAAAAAACGTTAGCTCGTTAGTGCATAAAGCTCTAAACGGTTTTGAGGTCGATCGGAATGCATATTTGACAACAGCTCGGCTCTTTACCGGTAATGTGATGACGTTAGAGTTCACTTTATTGCAACCTCATAAGTGCTAAACACTTTAACCTCTGTGCGGTAATGTTGTCGAGTGCAGTCAACTATGAAGAGAAATATCACACACCACATGATTTTTCAGTTTTGTCTTTGAAAAAAATGTGGCAAATTCAAATATTTAAAATTCCTCTGTTTCCAAATATTTTTTCGATTAATATTGTTTTTCCTCTTTTTTCAAAAAGTAGATACCTATTGAAAACCTTTACTTATTATATTTTTTATTTATCCTATAATCTGCAATCTAAAAAGGAAACAAAAATATTAACGAATTTTCTTTTGATCTTGTATAAGCTTACTGATATTAATCAAGAACTTTTGACTTTTTGACATTTGATCGTACTAACCTTCCTACTACTAATAAATTTTCAAATCCGACTGTTGGTGTCCAAGGCTGGCGCGTCTGAACAAACAAACAAACATCTCTCCAGCTTTGTAATATACAACCCTCCTCCGCAGTTCCTTTTGCACGACGGATTTTAGAGAATTTAGACCCAGCCGTGGAGACAGTTTCCACAAACCTGTTATTGAAGTCATCCACATCGACGCAGTCGCTGAGGCATTCAAAACGGTTTTGCGATTCGAGCTGAAAGCTTTCGGGGTTTTGGATCTGGATGGGTTCATCTCAACATGCCTCTTACCATGCGGTGATCGCTACCGATTTTGACGGCATTGATCACAGAGATAGACATTAAAAGTGATATATGCTTAGCTTCCGTACAAATAGTTAAAATTAAAACATTTAAATTTGCCTTGACCTTTGTCTTGATTGTCTTTATTTTTTTAAATATTTTTCGTAGAAAAAAAAATAAAAAAGTCTAGTAGAATAGAACATAAATAAATTTAAATAAAGTGTTTACAATCGATCCTATGTACACCATTTTGAATTACATTTTCATGGGTAAGGAAAAAAGTTTCCATCATCATCAAGCAAACAAACAAACGTTACAAAACACTCTCACAGTCAAAAACAAACGTTTCTGCCGACCACTCACAATCGAGATGTCTCAAAAGCAGTGCATTACCCATTGAAGCATATTTGCGAAGTTCCCTACTGTAAGGCTACGTTCAGATCACACGTGCACGCTAAGCGCACGCCAAACGTCTTATCACCGGTGGCTAACTCGCTTTGCAATATGTTATATATATTTTGAGTCTTATGTAATTCATCAATAGATCTCAAATATTAAAATATAATACCCAGACAATCACACCGACTACATGGCCCCAAAGTAAGCTTGTGTTATGGGATACCATGAAACGAACTAGGGGCGAACCTAGAATATAAGTACATAAATAGATAAACACCTAGACACGGAGCATTTTTTTTTCTTGTTCCGTGCGGGAATCGAACCCGCAACCATTGGCGTCTGAGGCAGACCAGTTTACCCCATCGCCAAAGTGGTCGTCAATTATGTGATCAGTTTTAAATGTGCAAAACTTAAATGGTCTACCTACTCTTAAACTTGACTTATCTACCTAATAAGTAGTTACTTTTGTAAAATTAGCTTTTTATTTATTAACACTTTATTGCCAATGAAAAATACATGAGAGACAAAAGAAACACAAATTTAGGACAATGTGGGTGGCCTTATCGCTTCAAGCGATTTCTTACAGGCAACCAGTTATACTGAAAACTATGAAAGAAGTCTTTGGAAGTAACACTTTCACTTTCATTGAACAAGCATGGTATTAAACTCTAATAATACCCTACTAGTTTGACAAATTTAGCATGGTTTCTAGTAAATTGTTATTTTTTGCTTTATTTAAAACTAATCTTACAAGTATCATTGAAAACAAGTCGTGGCGATCGCGCGCATTATACGGTTGGACTGTGCGTGATCGACGCTCATCTGAACACGCCCTAAAGATGTGTTGAATTTGCGAAGTACCCATCTACAAAGACGTGTTATTTGCAGAGTCCGGCCGGCCGCGGGCGAGCGCCAACCGCTCGAGACGAGCGCCTTACGCCCGGAGCACACACATACATGACGCGGACTGGAACTTTACTGGTACCAGAGGTATGTTCTATATTTTAATTTTACTGATAGCCAGCATTCCACCTTAGTTATGAGTGAAGATGAAGTTGAATATGACATTATAAGCTTTATAGAAAGAACTGACTATGCATAAGGCATTACCAGAATACAGCATTGCGGCTGGAGCAGTGATACTAAGCGGCAGACTTTATATGATAGATGTTTGCTAGCTAGGTGAACCCCGATCTCCAAGAGGTGGTCGCTTGGATTGACTTGGACTTTTTGAAATAGAAATTTTAAATCACAAATTAATTTATACGATTCTGCAAATAAGACAGCCAATAAAGAACACATCTTAAAAAATCACAACAAACATTGACAAAGTTCAAAAATAAAAACAAAAATAATGAAAAAAGTACTCATTAAAAGGTTACCTGTAATGTACTCGCATGTTAAATAAGACACATCTCAATATAATGCTGCAGCTGAAGCCGCAACGCTGGTTGGAAGTTTTAAACCACATTTGAAGATAAACTTTAAACAAAGTGACTTTAAACTAAACCATTATTATCAAAATGAAACACAGACTATAAATTCTGTTTTTTTTTTATTTTTTCACCATTAGAAACCTTAAAAAACATTTTTTTGGAGTAAAATAAGGTAACAGGGTGGGTCAATAAGTCCGTGACTTTTGGAATAAAACAAAATTTTTTTGATAAATAAATAATTTTATTTTTCAACGTAGTCTCTCTTGAGCTCTGAACACTTTGTCCAATGCTTCTCCAATTTTTTTATCCCTTCCAAAGAATATGACTTGTCGAGGTCCTCAAAATAGGCCTTTGTTTGCGAGATGACTTCATCATTGGAGTCAAACCTTTTTCCACCAAGCCATTTTTTCAGGTTTAGGAACAAGAAGTAGTCACTCGGAGCCAAATCTGGAGAATAGGGCGGATGAGGGAGCAATTCATAGCCCAATTCATGGATTTTTGCCATGGCAACTGCACATGTGTGCACCCTTGCATTGTCTTGGTGGAATAGAACTTTTTTCTTGGCCAAATGAGGTTGGTGTTTTTTCAAATCGTCATTGAATCGGTCCAATAAATTGGCATAATATTCCCCATTGATTGTTCTTCCCTTTTGAAGGTAGTCAATGTGGATTATCCCGCGTGCATCCCAAAATAAAAATACAGTCGCCATAACTTTTTTTGGCTGACAAACCCACCTTGGCCTTCTTTGGCGCCAATTCACCCTTAGAAACCCACTGTTTTGACTGTTGTTTGGTCTCTGGTGTGTTGTGATGGATCCATGTTTCGTCCACGATTACAAAACGGCGCAAAAACTCCTCCATATTGCGATTAAACAACGCCAAACCTTCCTGTGAAGTTGTTATTACGTTTGTGGTTGACTGTGAGCAAACGCGGCACCCATCTTGCGGAAAGCTTCCTCATGCCCAAGAGATCCTTCAAAATTGAAACCACTGAGCCATGCGAGATCCGTACGGCTTCCACAATCTCTTGCACTTTCAATCTTCGGTCGGCCAACACCATATCGTGAAATTTTTCGATTGTTTCGGGTGTAGAGACCTCAACTAGGCGTCCAGGACGTTCGGCATCTTCAGTGCTTGTACGGTCACAACGAAATTCATTAAACTACTTTTTTACCATTAAAATCGATGGTGCAAAGTCCCCATAGCATTTATCAAGCTGAGCCTTGGTCTCGGTAATTTTTTTTTTTCGCAAAAAATAATGATTAATCAGCACACGAAATTCACTTTTTTCCATTTTTTCCTAAAATTACTGGGTAGTCTGTTAAGATAGCTGTCAAGCGGTTTCGGTATTTACGAAACAAAATCGTTACGACTTTGGTGTATGCTGACAGTGTTGTATAAAGAACACTGTATGTCGTGTGTGGGCTTTAATTTCAACCCCATTACATTTCAATTGACCTTTCTGCTTCTTTCTGCAATCATCACCACTAATTTTCTTATTTCTAAGTTTCACCACCTTGAAATATAATGTTACTTATTTTCAAGTTTGTATAAGTTTGTAGATGAACCCTTTGACTTTTGTAGCAAATGCTGTTTAGCTTAGCAGTTAGAGGGCAGTGATCTTGTGAAATATTTAGGGGAGGTTGTATTTTTTCCTTAATGAAGATAAATAGTGAGCTTATGATTGTTGGGCTGAATAGAAAATGCCGAAAATCTTCTTCAGGTTGATATGAATCTTACCAAAACTAGGCTTTCTGGATTAGTAGCATACGTTAGATTAAATTCCATTATAGCCCCTTTTTAACTATTATACTACAACTCTATTTTGATATTTTATTTGGCGAAAAAAAGTTTCTGGTTACTGGTCTTCCTTACTGGTCATTTACAGACAACCAAAAAATTGGTTGAGCTCTCGATTTTAAAGTAGGTTTTTAAATAAAATACTTGAATATCTAAGTTATTCTTAGCTATATGGGCTTTCTAAAGCTAACATGTCCATAACTAACATCCCCATCCTGCTTATTTCAGCTTTGATGTATTCCTGAAAGACAGCGTTTGTAACTAAAGTGATCGGGACTAAATATCTTATGTGCAGATTCTACAACGTTTTTTTAAATACTATGGATAGTAAGTTTGTCATCCATGCCACCTGATGGAAAGTGCATATAAAGTCTATGGTGGTATGTACACGAACATCCAGTAGAAACCAATTCACTCAAAAATTAAAATAACTAGAACTGTATTTGTTACATCTTTTGTGATGGTGATCACTTAACAGAAAGAAGCCCTCACGCTCGATAGCTCTTATAGTAAAAAAGTCGCATATAATCAATATCGATTAAGCTTAAAACTTTGACTAAAGTAGGATCATAGCGGTCAAAGTCCCTGCAGTATAATATCTGTAATCTCGAACTTTAAAGCTCCAGACTTAAAAGAGCTAAATACCCTCAAGTTAATCTAAACGAAGCGAAGCTAACAAATGATGCTATCTTAAATAAATAAGCGATATCAAAGTTTCTCGCTTAAATCCATGACACAGCAGAATGAACTAACTTTATCACAAACATAGACCAGGAAACTTTAACTGAGATATGACGCAAAACGCGTTGCTTTTGGACGTTTCGTTGTACAGTCACATGTATACACTTAGCAACTTATTCTTTTGTAACAAGGTTCAAAGTCCAATGAAATTGTATACATTAGACGTGACTGTATGTAACTTATAACGAATTTATAATCTTGTGTTTCTGACACAAGACAAACGAAACTAAGGATTTATTGCATCTCATTGCACGAAAGTTTGAATCAAAGTTTACCTTTTTCGGGTATTGTATTATTTATATTTGAAACGTAGAATGAATTATGTTTTAAGATTGTAGAGATCTCTTGCTTTCGTTAATAAGCTATGAAAATAGAAAAATATTAACAATTATAACATCGAAGAGGATGTTCTGAATATGAAAATTACATAATTGGAAATAAGACTTAAGAATCTTACTAAATAGAAACTATTGTTTAAGCCTGTTACATTAATTTTTTGGTAAATAAACAGCTACTTATACGTCTACAAGCGTGTGATGTTAAATAAAATATTTTTTTTTGGATTTAAAGGCATAAATTAATTAATAAAATCTAGCTAAAAGTCGTTTTTTTTTATTTTCAATCTATTAATCGTGAAAACTCAAAGCAACATGTGATGCTCTTATATTAATAAAGGTCATACATAACTTTTATCTCAAAGACGCATTCTTATTACCAAACATACACAATCATATAACAAACTTGCTATAAATATAGTTGCCACTTCGTGAACTTGATGTGAATTGTGGTAACGAGCGAATTTAAAAACGTCTTCTTCCAAAAATCCATCCATCTTATCCTACTTCCTAATAATATTATAATTGTGAAAAGGAGGATGACTAAAGGAAGTTTACCAAGAAGATAAGTCTAAGTCATTGATAACTCTTCTTGCGCAATTTAATCGACGTACAGAAATATCTATCGAAATGAAGTAAACAAAAATTTTAGAACTGTATAACCGTTTCTGACTTTTTTGAAAGTGAGTCTGCCTGTTTCGCTTTCACGCTTAAAGTACTGATCCGATTTAAATAAACTTGGGTATATAGATAGACCAGGCCTTAAGGGTAGATATTTTCTAACTTTTACTACGAAAAACGGGTTAAGGGATGTAACTAGGGGGTGTTATTTTGAAATTCCTCACAACCAATTTCAATGAAATTTGGTATAGATATAAATTTAATCTTGAAAACGTCCACACTACTTCTTATTGCAAAAAAGGGGTTGAGGGGGTAGAAATATGGAATGTTTTTTTTTTTGAATCCTTGCAAGCGATTATACTAATTGAATGTTGTCGTAGGCCAGCGTTTTGTCAATTTTATGTGAACTAACTCCTCATTCGGTATCATCTAGTGTTAAAATACTTTTTAATATGTTAATACCACGGGCAGTAGGTATTGTTTAAATACTTACGGCAATGGCAATGCTTTTCAAACAGAAACTTTCACGGCTGTTTTTTTTTATTGTTTATTAATAAGCTTACAAAAATCTTATTTCTAAGAACACAGTCCCACAAAACTGTTTAAACAGTTTGACTGTGGGATCCAGAGTCTCATTACAATTAATACTTACTTATAATTATCTACATTTATTACTTGTAATTTATTACTTATTTAAAAAGCTACATTAAAGAAGACAATAAATACTTTTTCAATTTGACTTTGAATTTATTCTTAACTTAACTGTTTCTTGTCGTATGTCATCCGGCAGACTATTTAAAAGATATGATAATCGTTTAGTTAACGTTCTGTCGCCATAATAGTTATTAACTTTGGGTACTTCATATTTGCCGGATGACACAGTCCTAGTACCTTGATCATGTGATAACATTTTTAGTAGGTGTTCTTGTCTTTTATGGTTATTTATGTAATATAATATATAATATTTAATACCTACCATAGCTAGTAGGTATTTATGTTTAAACTAATAGGTTGTATGTTACAAATTTTAAATCATTTTCTATAATCTCCTTTACAGTTTGCTTTAGTTTTTTATTTACTAATAACTTTAGGAATCTGACCTGTAAGGACTCAAGTTTGTCAATATATGTTTTAAATGTAAGACCATAACTGTCAAGGGCGTAACTCAGTATACTATCAACTAGGGAGAAATATAGACATTTTAAAATCGAGGAAGGAACTTTAAAGCTTAAGTGATAAAATTTACCTAGTAACATTCTTAATTTAATTAATTAATTTATCTATGTGGTGGGACCAAGAAAAGTTATTATCGACTTAAAAGTCAAGGTAAGTAACACAATTAACTTTTTCTATAGGTTTGCATTGACAATTAACAATGTGATTATGAAGGCAACTGAAATTATGAGTAAATAAACTAGGGCACGGTTCAACAGGATTGTCATGGGATCTACGAATCAGTTTCGACACTGCCAGAAAACGTATTTAGTGCCCGTTCTGCCTTTTAACAAACATTTATTTCAACAATATATCAAATGCACAGCAACATAAAAGTTAACCAAAATTACTTTTGGCATCTGAATAACCTAATGGCCATTTTTCTATATAACGCGGACGAGTAATAAAAATTTTAAATATGAAAATATTCTCAGAACTAGGGAAATGTACTGTTTTGTATAAAGGATGACAGTTTATTAAATTGACGTGGTTAGATCACCGTTTAGAATATCAATCATCGTTGTTTTCCAAGTATATCTTGATAAGTTTTTATAGTAAAATAACGGCACCTCTATTTGAATAATAAAATTGCTAATCCGTGTTTATAAAACCATGTTTTTTTAACAAGTTCATAAATCCCAGAATCTGCTTTGAAGGCACGTATTTGAGATTTCCGTTTATAAATAAAGCTATAGCTGAGTTAAATAATGCAAAAAAGTTGTTTTTTTATGTTAAACTTTTATCAACATACTCACTGAAATGTACGACGAAAACCTCACGTGTTTTTGAAAAAATACCTCTGTTCTAAGAATAGTAAAGTCACAAATCACGATATCAATTTACTAAGTCGCTTTCTCCGTGGAATATTTTAAAAACCCATTTTTAAGCACAGCCCCGCTGCGAGCTATTAGAGTCAGCTCTTCAGCTCAAACAAAGAGTTTCAGTGACGCAGGCACGCCTGGCACCAGCGCATCCGACCCCTACTAAATACAAATCCCAGAATTTTCCAATTAAGATCGTATCTCTGGGTTCATAGGGTTGTTTTTTGACGTCATCGCGATGATATATAGGCCGCTTTGTTTCATTATTAATTTGTTCCCCGCTATTTGGTGTCGCCGCTCAAGGGTTCCGCGATGTAGCATACATAGCTAGTATGGAGAACGCTCGAAGCATTTACGTTGAAAGCAAACAAACTTTCATGTTGTTTTCGATAATAAACCTTTAAAACTGGGTATAATCGATAACGGCTTGTCGCTAAGTCCTTGTTAAGGAATTAGATGGTTTACTAGTGTTACTGTTCATAAATTATTCAAAAGCTAAGTTGGTTCTGAATCTGCTTCGGCCATCTAAGACAGCTAAAACAAGGTAATATCGTGGTTTAATGGTAATACTCGGGTGGAGATGTTAGTTTAATTGAGGTCGGATTCGAAGCCTTGTACTGCGGATCCCTAATTCAGAAACTTCTGCGTTGGTATAGCGTGCATAGTTGTAGATATCCTACGAACGGCGTACAGTACTTGGGCGTGCTATTTCAATATAATTTGCTGGAGATTAATGTCGGCTTAGTGGATGAATTGTTTTATATTGGTTGATAGCGATGTGTTTGACTATATTTCCGGTTACAAAGAAAGAAAACTGTTTCATTCTTTTTAACGTTTACGTTGACTACTTCTAAACCAAGCTAGATATTATACAAACCTTCGTAATACTGGTTGTATCACCTTAGAAACTCTTCGATCTTTAAAATATGCCTAGATTCCCGATAAATATTTACAGCCAAATTAATTTATTGATTTGTTATTGCGCTTTCGTGCCCTTTCGTACTTCTGGCGTATTCTCCTCTTCCTCTCAGTGAATACCTCGCATGGTCAATAGAACTGTGGGTGTTCTGAGGGGTAGTTTTCTGGGGCGGAAAAACAAAAAAAAATATGTTGCAGCAAATTGTACAGGCAAATTTGCAATAGCATGTGTGTATGTCTCTACAATATCAATGGTCATCATCAACATTACAACTCTTTGTAATGGGTTTACTGCATGGCATGAGTCCCTCCCCTGGGTGACGAGGAGGTATAGATCATAATCCACCAAGCTGACCCAGTGCTGGGTGGTGGATGTTGGTATTTTGTAGGGCGCCGAAATGGCTTCTGACAAACCCTAACGACTACTGTATACAAGTATACAGCACCAGGGACCGACTGCTAAACGAGTCCTCCGAAACATGGAAGTCGTCGTTAGAAATGAATGATCAGCGGTCATCCATCCAAGTACCGACCGCACTAAACGTTGCTTAACCTGTGATATCGTAGATACGCACAGCAAACACGGCGCCACGATGACAACTTATCAATGATCAAATAAAGCAATCAATTAGGCAAAACATTTACAAAACTTCAAGAAACATTAGGCTGGCGAGCCGTATAAAGATAGCAAATAAGGCTTGTCCTATTATGAAAGCTTTCTCAATTTAGCTTCTACAGCGAATCTATGCTCAAGTCACGATCAATGCTGAAGGAATCTCTCATAAGACGGACTTAAGAGCTATTTCATAGCCTAAGAGCTCTATCAGAGTTTCAACTACTCGCAGAATAAGATCGTAAACAAAATTGGGACGTAAAAAGCCTCCCTCTAAACTACATTAACAAAGCTATTCAACGCGCAGTCTAATGAAGGGACGGGCTATTTTACATTATTACATTTTACTCAGATACAAAGATATAGCTCCCTAGGGAAAACTGTTAAGGAAATTTAATCTACTCGCTATAGCTTAATTTATGAAAGTAAAAAAGTATGAATTTAAAATAAAGCAACAATATTTGAATAAAAAATGAACGCCATTATGCAAAGCAAGAGTAAGATAAAGTAATGTAGCAGTCGTTAAAATATTTGTATTTAAGGTTGTATACTATTTATAATAGTGAAGGAGAAGATATTTCTCATAATAGTTATTATTTTGAAGGAATAAACGAAGTCCATCTTGGTAACTTTTCGTTTCACAACTTCGTATGTGATGACTGACTTCATCAAGTGTTTTGTGAAATTCCTAAGATGAATAAAACTTTTTTTTTTTTTGAACAATGGTTTTGATTTTAGAGTTTCTTGTATTGTGGAATTGCTACAAGTGTATCATTGTAAAATAGATAAGGTAAATCCGTATTTTCTCGATGATTCTCAATTTGACAGATAAAAGTGAACCTTTGCGTCCAAACATAATTTTTTTTCTTCTTTATGTTTTGTATCTATTTTGACTAAGATAACGTATATAAAATAAAAATAAACTACTCTTTCCTCGCCCCGAGAAGAAACTCATATTACTCATACGAAAATTTGATTTGAAGACATATTTACGACTAGCAGTTTCCCGAGGTAGTTTCTGATCAGATGAGAATTTACTGATTAATATAGAAATGTCCTATCGAATACAAAAACATTTTGCAAAATCCTCAAATTAGCGCGTTTGGATAATCCCCTAAGCTTTATGAAGTTAGGAAAGGTTACAACACTTTTCCAGGAATTTTAAACATTAATCTTAAACTGATAAACGGACTTTGATAGCCTTGTTTAAATATTAAACCAGAATCGAGCCTACAGCTATATTTACCTACCTAAAATTATTAAAATCTAGCAAATTAAATTCGATGCGTAAACATTCTTGAAACGAAAGTTACAGTCAACAAGCTGCTATAAATCCAATTTATTTCTCGCTGCCTACCAGATGGGTGACTCGACGAGGTTGAATACAAATTTTCAGTTCAAAATTATCTCACGCGGAAAAAATACAGCAGCCTCTCCGAATCGTGCCTCATGCCACCCCGCCCGGATTTACCGCGTCCGGCCTTGCGTCCAGATGGCTCTAATTCTTCAACTAAGTAGGTATCCACAGCTGAGTAAATTAAAACAGAGGTACCCCGTCTCTTTACCTAGCGGTCCGGAATAAAGCCTATAATATTTTCATGGATCTTTGCTCGGAGAACCAAAATGGCAAATTGGATATCTCATAATTTATGTACTGTATCATTTGTAGAAGCATTAGCAAACGAGTAGATTTCTCCTATTTTGGTATTCGCCTAACTCCCTCATTTACTTCAAGTTGGCATCCAAGTCAAAGTTATGAAACATCAGCGTAAGATAATTGGGGAATCTCAAGGCAGTTATCAATTATAAGATAAAGGATCTGTAGTTCCATAGTAGTTTGTGCTTGGTAAATTCTCTGACAGGTATAATTAATGACATTTAGGTGATTTTCGTATCGGCTTAAAGTATCCCTCGAGGCTGTAGTATAAACTTCGGAATAGTTCTTGAATTAAGTTATTACGTGAGGCAACAAATATTAAATATCACTGCTTTCAATATCGGTACAAGACGCCGATAATTTGAATTCATTTCATTTCATCTCGTTCGACAAGTTATTACGGCCGATGCTGCTCGGTAAAATATCGCTGGGATCCCCGTTTAAATTAGGTGTCTACGAGATAATTATGAAACCTTTGTTCTTTTGTTATCAACTGAAATATATTTTAATTAATTTCGCCGAACTTTGACCATTCGGTGTGTAATAAAAACGAATTTATTTACGTAAAAATGCAGGTCATTTGAGTTAATTTGTTCTTTAATTATAGCACTTTGAATTAAGTTCATTTTATTATGTTTTAACATTGATGGGTTATTGGCCTTAGATGTAAGTAAGGAGACTAAGTAATAACTATCGAACATTTAAATGATCGTTTAGAATATAATGAAGAATTTACCTTAAAAATCATCTTGAATTAACCTCTAATTTTTTAACATTCGATAAGAAGCAAACTCAAATGAAGCGATTTAAATAGTGTAGCTAATATAATGTGACTTAAACATATGAACTTCTAAATAATTATTGATATTTTTTTCGGTTGGAATACTTACCTACAGGACTACGAAACTCAATATATGCTTTTGATAAAATTTTCGATAAAACTAGTGCAATATATCTGCCAACATTGGAATAAAATGGCGAGATTTAAACTGTTCACAGAATTTGTTTATTAATTTTACAAATTCTTATTTACTAAGAATTATAATAACCCTGTAATATAATAATCTATAATATCCCTGATCGAGTAACAAATTATTCTGAAAATCGATTTCTGGTCAGAACTGACAACATAGATAACTTAGTTTTTTTCCTTATCCATATCGAATAAGAAAGTTTTGTTTCTTGTTCAATACAAATATGAAAAAGAGGTATTTTGTCTTACGTTTTCTCGATTTGTTTCGCCGTCCTTACAAAACGAGTGCTTTCGTTTAAAAAACGTCCTTTGTTTATAACGTATCCTAATGTAATGTGAAGTAGGTTGACAATAATGGAATGATTCCTCTTTTACATGAATTGAAACACTTTGTCAACAGAATCTAAGCCAGAGCTGGTGTTCTGGTTTTCGGAGCAGACGATGCAGCCGGGGCGCAGCGTGTCTTTGAAGTGTGTGGCGATGGGTCATCCACCCCCACAGTTTACGTGGCTACTCGATGGTTTCCCTATACCAACGAATACAAGGTGAGAACCATACAACATGGAGTGCTCTCCGAAGCACGGAAGTGGGCGAGTGTAATTAATGATCAGCGCGACGACGCGACGGTCACCCATTCTGGTACCAACAGCGCCCAGCGTTGCTTAACCTACTATATTGAATGCCACCACGAGACGACGCTTTTACATTCTGGGTCTATTTTCTTCAAATACAACATTTAAAAAAATACAATAAACTATAAATACAACGAAAGAACCGATAACTTTTTCGTAATTTTAAAACGAAAAGTATTTTAAAGTAAATCTATAGGCTCTACTATTATCATCGTTTTCTCAGCACTGACAGATATAAAGTTGTAGATCAAAGGAATAAACTTTTTTACAAAGTTTTTTCCTCATCGAATTGCCTTCTTTATGTTTGAACTTATCGGCGATTACGATAACATTTACGCTTCCATAGTTCATAATTCTTTAGCGATATAAGACATTTCATTCTGAACAACGTTCTATATGAAATGGTATATAACAAGGCATGCTAGGCAGATACTGGCATATGTTTACTGGGACACTTGTGTGGTTTCCAAAACTAAGAATTTTGAACGGAATTGATAGAATATGTGTTAGCTGATCTTTTAAAACGTTCCTAAACATTTCAAAATTTTTAACAGTGTTCACCAGTGTATTACATCTGTACACAGACAATAATTTGTCAAACGTTTGCAGATTCGTTGTCGGGCAGCACGTGACCTTGCAAGACGACGTGGTCAGCCATCTTAACATCAGCCGCGTGTCAGAGCAAGATGGCGGCGAGTACGCCTGCATCGCATCAAATTCCGCGGGAAAAGCAGGCCATGCCGCAAGAGTGAACGTCTACGGAATGCCATACATTCGAGAGATGCCTAAAGTTACAGCGGTGGCTGGAACTGACCTGGTCATCAAGTGTCCTGTCGCTGGATATCCTATTGAAACTATAACCTGGGAACGTGGTGAGTACTGAATTTTGTTTGATCGATAGCTATTGAAACATTTTAACGATGATGATTAGACAGCCTCCATGGCGCATTGTTCTTAGGGATGTTTGCGTTACGAGAATTTTTGGGTTTGGGCTAGTCGGACCAGTTTAGGAAACAATCTTTTTGTAACTTGCTTGAGTCTAAGATACCTCCATAACGTAATCTAAGGAAGGACTATTTAGGACTTTACCTACCATGTGTCAGTTTGGATTTGGATTTCAATCTGGATTTAACAAATATAAAATTAAAAAAATTATCAAATATTATTATGCCATTTAAAATAATATTGTTAAGTTTAACGGTGCGTTTTTATCGGTAACATAAAAATAGGGATCACAAAGATAAATGGCTCTTCCTAAAGAACTGCTGAAAAATAGATTCACCGAATCTATACCTGCGGGTAATCTTTACGAAAAACCGGATTAATTCAAGTACATCTAAGCAATGCTTGGCTGACTAGAAACTGCAAAAATATTATTAAGTATAGTTTTTTTCTTTACTTCAATGCCATTATTGATCTCATCGTAAAGAGTCAATTCATAGCATACTTGGAAGCTAACGCTAACGGCCTAATTCTTACCACCCATTGTCTATTTCGGATAATTTGCCAAATTTCCGAACAGATATTTACTGGACATTTTGGCAGAGATCCCAAAATTCTTTAGCCAAAATATTCTGAAGTAGTGTCGGAATATGTATATGTAGGGTGCTCACAGTAAGTTTAATTCGAGAAATACTTACCATTAATGGGTATTTGTGGATACAGTGTTCGATAATTCGCCAAATTTTTTCTTAGAATTGTACACTAGTATCAACGTGGTACCAAATGGCCAAAATGGCTTTAAGTATGTCACATTCCTTTGAATCAACATTGAGTCGAAATGTTCAGAAACATTTATTTATTATTTCACAAACAAAATTGTAGAGTTCTTAATACCTAGATTCATATAACCTCAGTATCGATGTTTAAGACGTTCAAAAAGACCAAAGTCAACTTACAGTTTATATTCACTCACAAAATAATTTGCAATTGCAACTTATTGGCCAAATGCAGAATTTGACGAAAAATAAGCTATTTATGTAAATTAAATGTGTCACAGCACTATAGCAGTTCATTAGGTTGATTTCCAGTCAGCTTATACCCATATTTAAAAGTAAAATTGAGTTAACTTACAATTTAAAAAAATCTTATAAATACTGACAAGTAAAGACAAGTAAACAAGTATGTCCCTTTAAGTAAATAACCTTTTACTAGTGTTGAGGTGTTACACAATAACAAATATGCTTCATACTATGTTAATAACAGGAGAGTAACTGTATTTCGTATTGCTATCTTCTCCATTCCTATTCACCCTGTATAAAATTGTCAGGTCCTTTTTTTCTTTTTTAGCTACCCCGTCTTCTTTTCTTGTGATAGAGGTGCAATGAATAGATAAATAAAAAGAGACATTTATTTCACATCCTCAAACGATAACATACAGAGACATAGAAAGATCACATAAATTTAACACATACAGTTATGAATAAGAATTGACGTGACTTTTTATATGAAGATGGATGAAAATGGAAACATGAGATGAACAATCTGATTCTTACAACATATTGCCGGTATGTTTTCTACAGGAAATATACCAGCAAAAATACAACGTAAGAAATATTCCGGTAATATTAGGTACCTCCGTCACTTCTGATAACTACCCAAATATAAGTTTCAAATGCTACCGGTTGGGAAATGGTTATTTTTTAGCTTTATAATGGACATATAATATTAAAATTAATAACGTATAACTTTGCCTTGTTATTCATCCCTAATGATCAAACCGTAATTCCTCATAAAAAATTGCCAAAATGCGTCATTGGCGAAACTATGATCAGTGGCAGTAAACTTCATATGACCTTGAAGTATTTTTCGTTCCGTACCATTGAAAAACAAGGGGCTTAGGATTCAAGAAAAAAACGTTAATACCAATTTAGGATTACGAACAGAATAGTTATTTATTTGTTAGAATCTGCCAATAATGTGCCTCTGCCTTAAGCTCTATAGTAACAAGACGTCTCAAAAGTTATACTTGAAGCAGCCTTGAAAGTTACAAAGCTATTTCAAAGTATGCGTGACGTGTATTAATTGAACAATATAGTGTAAACTAGGCCAAATTATATGATTATATTATAAACTAAATTAGGCCAAGAAAGGAATAAGGCCAACTGAAGCCTTAGGTGGACACTGCTACTACCAAATACTTTATCAAAATGATCTGCTATTTTCAAATACACACGTTACATATACACACAACACATTTCTGTTAAACAGTCAAGCGGTCATCAATATAAGATCAAAATATTTAGGAGTAATCAATATAACTCCTAAATATTTTTTTCATTTATTTACAACACACACTAAGAAGAATTAATTTTTATAATATAAAATCGTGATGCCGAATCATATATTTTCTGAAATCGATACCACTGATTTTCTTTTTCATCTATCCAAATGTTGCCAAGCAATATAAACCCATGTTATGTAACTCATTCTCGAATATTCTCAGTTTACTTTTAACCAAACCCGAAGCTTAAAACGTAACTGTATTACCATCAAATGAACCAAAAACGTCCCCTGGGCCCTGGGAACCATTCCTACTGTATTACAGCAACAGGTCTTACTCGACTTTAGGAAAGGTGTATAAAGAAAATTTATTCGATTCACAGAGTTTGGAATTTTTGTAGACATGCTGAATTTGTGACTTTTTTATTAATTTGTATAAGACTCATGATCGTTATTGATTATTCGAAACGATGATGATTCATTATATAAGATCAGTATGTTTGGTAGAACACACGTATTGGGTTGTCGGCGTTATGGTCCATTGAGTTATATAGATGTGGAAAGTTAATTTGGTATTTAAAAAGCACATAAATAATGTATAAACTCTGAATATATTTCAAAATCAGTTTTTTGATGGAATCATTTAAGTCCTCGTAACTTAACACCGCCATACACTAAATTATCATGAAATTATTTTGAATCACATTTACATTTGTTCACTCACACACTAAGAGTAAAAAGTACTTACCACCACTTTCTCCTTATAATTTTTCTAATTATACCTAATAAAAAGTAGTAGGTATATTAATACAGTGATATTTTGATTTATTAGTATTATCTCTTGGTTATATCGAACGACACGGCTGCTACTATTGGTTGGGCTAATATAAATCTGTAAAATATCATGTTTTTTTTAATTTAAATATCAAAATAAAATAAAGTTACTTTCATTTCTCTTACAATATTAAATGGATAGCTTTAATTTCTTATTAAAACCTTTCAAGATACAGTATGAAAGTTCGCTGTCAACATATTTATAAAATATATTGATCCATTTTTGTGTATGACTACGTGCACCTACAACGATGATAGATTAAATACAAACTAAAATGAACATAAACCTTTTTACAAGTAAACAATTTTAACATTGTTCTGTCTAGTTTTGTTTTCCTTCTTAACTCTATGAGTAACCTTTTTCTTGGTTCCTTAAGTTTTTCTCCGAACAGAAGTTAATGGGGATGTAAGTTTGCGTTTCGTTACAAAGTTTGATGTCGAGGAAAGGTTGGAATATTTGAACTTTCCGTTTGTTTTTATCGTATTAGCGTTTGTTTTGTGTTACATTAACTTCTTTGAAATTAAACGTAGTTTAAATGAGAATGAAATGAAGTGTATATTTCTAATGACTACGGAGAATTAAACTTAGATTTAAGATATCAGTTACTACATAAAATATTGAACAATATTGACGGTTCTAGGTTAGAATTAGTGCTATTACATTACTGTTTATCAAAAATGATTTAGTAATGTACAGATTCCACATTAATAACAAGTAATTTGAAAAATGAAGCTCTAGATAGTTTCGTCCTTATGGATTTTGGAGTATTTGCGTAATCTTAATATAAATTTCTGATGATACAATGACAATTTTATTCCATTCTTGTTTAAATACTCTGGTCCCAGTTTGTCATGTTCGTGTTGTGCATTCATAGCTCAATGCACCTACTATGTAAGCAATTTGGTTTTGGCATGACATTGGCCCTCACAATTAGCTGTCTTGTGTTTGTTTTTTTTTCTTTTCATGTCATGATCAATTTGTACTGTATGTACCTACCTATTTGTTTTAATTCGTATAATCCTGACTGAAAAAGAGTGCCAAGAGTTTATTTCCGCCGGATTTTTTTGTCTCTTAGTCTACTGTAATATCTTATTCAATAACTATCAACACCTTGTTAAAGCCGAAGTACAAAATTGTGTCGTCATTAAGCGGCCATTCGATGATCTTATGATTAATAAAAAATAATCATTTTCATTTTTTAATTTTCATAAACCTAATGCAGAGGTTTTTCAGCTCTTCAAGTCCATTAAGAAGCTCTTCAGTTAAGTCTAGATAACTGGTATCAGCATAGTCGAGAATAGTAGGCAGTAGCTTTTTCCTTTATGGTTAGTTATAGCTGGGCAAGCAATGTTTGGCCCGGTTTGTATGAAGATGGTTGACCACGAAACTCGGATATTCGAACTTATGTAATTGAAGTCAAGTACAGAAACAGGCAGCCTACTAAAGTAATGTATTTTATGATGCTGGGTTTACTCGGTGCTACTAACTACGATTCGGAGTAGTGGCATGTGAATCTCGTAGCAGTACTCGTAGTACTTCTCATGTTTTGCTGTTACCTTTACATTTTATTTTTCACTGCCTCCTGGTGTTGTAGGAAAAACTTTGTTTTGTAAACCAGAGTTACGGGGTTTGAGAGGTTATTTTTGTGTGACCTAAACTTGTTTTTACAAAATTGAACGGGATGGAAATTAACGATAAGGTCGATGATGAATATTACGACCAGGAAAGGGTTGATAGAGCAGGACACAGTTACGAGTCGATAGACAAATTTATTAGCAAGAGAAATGATTTATATACTTAAATCTACGTGTATAATTAACTTTGTTAGCAATTTTTTATCTTATCTAAAATGTAGTAAGTATCTAATAAATGTGCACTGGTAAACATGTTTTTATCAAGCACGGTATATATTGATAGTATTGATAGTGACGTCAAGGGACGTCACAATGAACATGAGCTTAGAAACGAACTGGCTATTCTTAAGACTATATCACAACCAGCGATATTTTAGCACATTTATCCATGACATGGAAACAAAAAAAACGAAATCGAAATATTTTGGTATTCGTATTTCTTTAATAATACATCATTATTTTAAATACGAAATAAAAATAAATTTACATTTTAATTAATGAAAAGTCACAATCGATATACAAAATCTCGATGACACTCGTTTACTGACCTGATTTTTAATATTGACTTTTGTAGGTGTCCTAATTGTTAACTCTCGATAATTGGGGCACCTGTCAGCGAATGCTCAATACCACTTGTCAACACCTGGAAATTGAAATTAGGGCGAAATTGATTTAAAAGCAATCAAGCGCTGTTTTTGTTTTTTTTTATACGTGACTAAACCCGCGTTTGACCTCAATCTCACCTGATGGTAAGTGACGATGAGGTCGAAGATGAAAGTACACGGGTTTAGGAAGGATGTCATTTGTTTCTTTTGTTATACAGGTAAAGTACATAATGGGCCGTATTCTTTTACAAACTGTAATTTTATGTTCCTCTAATCTCAAATTTAGAATCTTCAAAATCAGTTTTTGTAAGCTACTTTTGAATTTGAAGTCTCCTAATTTGACATTAGAGAGACTTAAAATAAGCGAATCCAATTTCAAATCGAGCTCATTAATTTGCTTTTTTAACAGTTACTTGAATGTAAAGGTAAATAATAAATGAGTAACTTAAATCGAGATGAAGTATGAAAATCCTGATTATACCCATACTTTTTCATCATCATCATCACAACTCTTTGTAATGAGCCCACTGCAGGGCATGAGTCTCTCCCCTGGGTGAATAGAAGGTATAGGCCATAATCCACCAAGCTGGCCCAGTGCTGGGTGGTGGATACCAGAATTTTTAGGGCGCCTAGATGGCTTCTGACAAACCCTAACGACTACTGTATACAAGTATACAGCACCCGGGACCGACTGCTTAACGTGCCCTCAGAAGCACGGAAGTCGTCGTGAGATATGAATGGTCGGCGGTCACCCATCCTGTGATATCGTATGATACACACAGTAACCACGGCGCCACGAAGACTTCATACTTTTTAATAGTTATAAATGTAAATTGATTCTTGAAAATAATTCGTTATTTAGCTTGTTAATTTTTCACCTTATTGTTAGTGAAAATAAGAACAAAGATGACAGCACGCGGCTCAAATATTACTGGAAAACATCACTGTTTGCCTGGAGGATATTTGGCGGCAAATTCTGTATGATGGGTGGTCGCTGGCCAGGCGGACCCTGATAGGTGTTATTGAGAAGGACGCTAGAGTTAGTCACCTCATACGAGTCGCTGACCCAGGAACAGTATACCTATTATTGTTTTCTTTAAAACAACAAGTATTTAAAAAAATCTTCTTGCCTTTAATAGTCTGACTCTTGAGAAAAGTTATGACAAACAGTCAACTAAACCTGAGAATATATAGCCACTTATACTTTTTTGCGCCATTTGTCAAATAAATCTCTTAAAGGCCCATTCGCTTTCTTACACAGGGAATACCTTGAAATAAAAGTTTGGTAATGACATCAGGTGAGAACAAAGAGTCCATTATTTTATTTTCAAATCTGTTTTTTTTTTTGGATATTCAGGGCGTTTGGCAAATCGAAGTGATCCTCAGTTACGCAGAGTGCCCGTTTACAACAACGTTCCAAATTCAAGGATAAAAGAAAAAAGAATATCGAACTGACTCATAAATAAGATGTCATGCTGTGACTATAAGTTTAGGGTCTTTCAATAAGGACGGATTGATTTCAAAATGAAATAAAATGTGTGGCTGTGTGTGATATACTCGTATTAACGAAATTATTCTTTTATTCGAAAGTCCCATTTTGTTTTGAATGCTACATAAATCAAATGGATGAAAATATATAGAGTCTGGCTAAAGAAAGTAGACAATGGGGGTTTTTGCAAGCTTTTTATATGGCAACTTATTCTGGTGTCACTGTTGTCAATCGAATGGTGTTGGTGGTTTTGGTAATTGAGATTTTGGAATTTTCATATTTGAAAATGAATAAAATGATTAAAATTTTTATAGTTTCATAACCAATGTAGGAAACAGCGATACCAGTGACTCTGACGAGTCATTCCATATAGAATTGCTGGATTCAGATTTTGATAACAATGAATAAAAATAATTATTATATTTTATTGCTTTATTTTTAAGCCTGATTAATACTAGTTGCTAATCATTTTAATTAGGTATATACTTCTCATCAAAAAGCACACAGTACCAATATTGTTTATTTTTACGATAATTTTATTAAAAAAATTAATCAAGTAGGTATCATGTTTGTTTAATCCATATGTGTCGTACTATAGTCGGGGTTACCATGATGGGATTTTTTTGAATTCGCCAGATTTTTTTCGTTCTCTACTTTCATTAAAAATTATTAAAAAAAAACAAAAAGTTTTATTCAACTTAGGAATTTCACAAAACACTTGATGAAGTCAGTCATCAACATACTTCGGGTTTAACTAGTTGTTGATAGTTGTTGAATAAGATATTGCAGTAGACCAAGATACAAAAACAAGCCGGCGGAAAAAAACTCTTGGCACTCTTTTTCAGTCAGAATTATCAAATAAATACAAATAGGTACAGTACAAATTGACCGTGACATGAAAAAGCAACAAACACAAGACAGCTAATGGTGAGAGCCAACGTCATGCCACAACCAAATTATAATAATAATAAATATTTCTGACACTCACACAACATTATCTAGCCCAAATTAAGTTTCTTTGAGAACTTGTGTTATGGATACTAGATAACTGATATACTTAAGAAATATATAAACATACATATTGAATAAATACATATTTTTTATTAGAATAAACTTAAATTAACATATAAACATCCATGACTTGACGACTAATATCTGTGTTCATCACACAAATATCCGCCGCCGCCGGGATTCAAACCCAGGACCTCTGGCATAGAAGGCAATGTATGTTACCGCTACACCAGCCGGTCATCAAAATTGCTTACATAGTAGGTGCAATGAGCTATGGATGCACAATACGAACATGACAAACTGGCACCAGAGTATTTGATCAAGAATGGAATAACATAGTCATAGTATCATTAGCAAAACGACCTGGCACCGCTAGCAGCACCCGTTCACGAGTATAACGCAAGCACCAGCCATCACCCTCCTCAACCATATTTAAGGGAAGAGGGTGACCTGATACCCGACGCTACCACTAGCCATGCCGTCTGAGGGAGCATGACGTTCTTGCGGTTGTCTTGACAAGAAAATAAGTGAGTGGAACAGTCACCAGTATGCCATATGTATATTGCACAGCCAAGCCGTAAAAAAAATATTAAATAATAAGAAATATCCTGTTTTCCTTAATCCCATGCCTTTTTATCGTATAAGTAATCTTTAGTTTTATAATAAGCTTTTCGAGATAGAGTGTTTTTAATGATTGATTTAAATTTATTGAATGGCAGGGATTGAATTGACTTCGGAATGTTGTTATATACCTATACGTATTGACATTCCAATAAATGATTTGCTGCTTTTAGCCAGCCTTAATTCCTTCGTTCCTAGTCGTTACAGAGTAATGTTTTCATAAATATATTGTGATGCAAAGTTCAAGATACCAATCGCTGTAAACTTTTCTCGAATAGAATCTCTATATGCAAGTTTATACATTCCACGAATAGCCCTTTTCTGCGTGTGAATATCTACGGAATTGCCCCAAAGTATTATACCGTAGGACATTATACTATGAAAATAACTAAAATATACCAGCTTCGCCGTATTAACATCAGTCAATAAGCGAATTTTCTTTACCGCAATCGCTGCAGAACTAAGTCTACTCACTATTTGTGAGATATGGTTGCCCCATTGCAATTTATAATAAGCCAGACTATATAAGACTATATCTCATTGGCCAGACTATATAAGTTATTCTTTTATTTGAAAGTCCCATTTGTGCCATTTTGTTTTGAATATGACATGAATGAAATGTCCATAATTCATATGCACTTCAAATAAAACCCATATTAACCCAGTTACCCACATTGATAAATGGATCGTCAATTTCTATTTGACTTCGCCGTAAATCGGCATCACATAGACGAATAAAGGCTGACAAAGTACTCTTAAATAGAACAGAGTGGTTCCATCGTTTGACAACTAAGTAGGCCTTTGATGTTAAAAGTTTTCGCTTTCTAGTCAGAAAGGATTTCATTATTGGTTATTTTGAATAGTTGGATATCTAAAAATAAGTTGTTATTCAACGATTCGTTTAAATTATTGATGTAGGAAATATAAATTAGAAATGAATAGATACTTAAGAACTTTCATGAACTTGCGTCCTTAACAACAATAACAAAAGATAATAATAAATAATTTTACTCAATTACTTAGTAAACTTGAATTTTGAAGATTAAAAAAATTTAGTACTTACTCCATTTTCACTTTCATAAAAGGAATTTGATTATAATCGGCCAGGCCTAATGCAAGACTTTAGATAACAGCAAGGCCTAATTAGATGGAAAAAAACATACATACGTCCTTTTGACGTCTTCCTATGCTTATTTTAAATTTAAATGAATACAAAAACTCCTATGGACTTCCACGCATGCCACTAATACAAACTCGTCGTTTAGCGCGGTAAAAGTTCGTGCTATTGTTTTGATATTTTGCACTTAACATTCCTTTTAGGCTGACGTGTTTGATATATAGGTAGCACGATATATAGGTACTTACAGAAATTCGGATACAAAATAGTTTTAAAAGCTGATGGAATGTGTTACGTAATTTAAATAAATAAAATAAATAATTTAAATTAACTGATTAATGAACTAAGCTTATTGGTATAGGTACTGTTAATATTTTTTTATTTGTGCTGAATGTAGCATCGTAGCTGAAATTGGGACTCAGAATGTGATTTTTCAAAAATAAATTGAAAAATGTTATTGTTCTTTTTTTTTGACAACCCATAAACTTAAATATTGAAATTATAATTTATTATACTTGGTTTTTTGTGCTCGTCATCAAAAAATGATGCTACGGGGACTGTTTTAATGGAAAAAATCCGCTATGCACAGCCCTTAGTGAAGATATTCGTATTTAATGATAAAAGAAACTATGGTTAGTTAAAGTAAATAATATTTATCAGAGGGGTAACTAAGTGGCTAATGCAAACAAGAAACTCTTTTATTTTCCTTCCTCCCTTCTGTTTCTCTGTCTCAGTAGGTACCTACTCTAACGAAGATAGCCCTTCACTAAATGCTTTAAAACCTTTACCGAAGAATGTTTAATTTCATTACCGTAAAATTGGAAATAAATAGAATGAAAGTGCTATCATATTGACTCTATATCTTAATTTTTTTTTAATTCACCGTAAGTAAATTTTTATTGATTTTGAATTCTAGTAGTATAAAGATTTTTTTATAAGTTTACTGGTTATTTAGCATATTCAAAACAAATAGAGATTTAAAAAAAACTTTTATAAGTATTTATTATATTAGTTCAGATTATCTATATCCCGGCTTAATCATCGTAAAGTATGCTCTACATGTCCCCAAATTTTCATTTCAAAATGTATACACATTTATGTATGAAAGAGTAATAAAGTTTTGTAATAATTGTTATTATTATATTATTCTATTCTCCTAGGTTTTACACTTTTAATCGGATTATATCGTATTATATTGTTATATTTTAGTTTATTATAAAGTTCTCCTATTAATATCCATTCATTCATTCTCACAAACTTTCATGTTTATTAAATGAGTTGGATATAAAAATAAATAAAATATAACCTCCTTTTTTGCCAAGTCAGTTAATAAAGCTTGACGTTGATTCTAATATAATTCAATTCAAGTATGTTGCTTGTTATGTTGTTTTGCGTGATTTTTCTAAACAAACGTGCTTCTATCAAAAATCACCCTCACAACTCACTTACAAAAGTAATATTTAAAAAATTATATATTTGATTCCCTTTGAAGCAGTTCGATCTTTCATGTATCGTGCCTACATTTACAAATTATATTCGACGTGATAAATTTACTTACAAATTGATAAGCCCGAAAAATCCCTGTTGCCTCAATGCTGTAGGAACGGACGAGAATTGGATTAAAATCCGTTCCGATCAGTTTACGGTAAATTTCTATTCATCACGAAGTAGAACCTCCATCAACAACTTTTTCTTATCATTTTCAACAGTCTCATTAAGAAAATATAAGACATTTTTAGACCTCGACGCTTTTTTGACGTTATCAAATATATTTTAAGATTAATCGGATTCTTGTTTTAATTAATGGGGTTCATTTTATACACTACTGCGAAGTTTTCGAATGAGCGGTAAAAGTCTACTGAGACCAAAAGTAAAAAAGAAAGTCTTATGATAAACAAAATATTTATGTAGCTTATACTTAACAGAAATATAACTTTTTTAGAGTAACAATATAAATAAATAATAAATAAATATTTCTGACACTCACACAACATTATCTAGCCCAAATTAAGTTTCTTAAAGAACTTGTGTTATGGATACTAGATAACTGATATACTTAAGAAATATATAAACATACATATTAAATAGATACATATTTTTTATTAGAATAAACTTAAATAAAGTTATAAACATCCATGACTTGACGACTAATATCTGTGTTCATCACACAAATATCCGCCGCCGCCGGGATTCGAACCCAGGACCTCTGGCATAGAAGGCAATGTATGTTTCCTCTACACCAGTCGGTCGTTGCAATTGATGACAAAGCTGTTATTTTAAACGGTTGAGAGTAAAATATTGTAACAACAGAACCCATTGCGTTAACATTAATATCAGTTTGACGACCGTAGTGCATTTGGGGCGCCAACGACATAATTATTAAAAAATATATATGTAATAGTCCACATTCATGATGCATTTTTACAACACTTAATTAATATGTGCTGCCGTGTAAACAGGGTCTGTCGAAATGAATGGATAACCCGTTAACTGGTTAAACCGTTGCTCCAGATGTAAGACTTAAGACGTAGACTTTTATATCCTGTATATATTTTCCAACAGTTAATATTATTGCCAGTTTTTTTCTCATAATAGCTCTTTGTTTACAGATGGCCAAACACTTCCACTAAACCGGCGGCAGAAGGTGTTTCCTAATGGCACCCTCATAGTTGAGCTAACACAGAGAGGTGAAGACGCAGGCACTTACACGTGCCAGGCTTCGAACCGACAACGACACGTGGCCAGGAGGGATGTAGAAGTACAAATCCTGGGTAAGTCAAAAACAAAACTTTAATTTTTTATATTGTTTTTAGTGTTTTCAGGATTCATAATTTAAATACACCGTATTTGACCGGATTTATTGCGTATAATTTTTATTTTAACTCGACGTTTCGCAGACCCTGTGATCACGAGCGACTGACAGTCATGATACGCGATAAATCCGGTTAAAAAGTGTCTTATTTTAATTTTATACTTTTACTTTTTATTTTTCAATCATTATAAACACAACCCTTTTTGTGGAACTCACTGTAGGACCATAATTATCTCCTCTGAGCGACGAGAGTGTTTATTCTTTAGAAGTTACTCAACACGTTTGATCTTAGTTTTACGTGATGGTATGTAACGATGAGGTTGAAGATGACTGCTCTGCATTGAATTGCGATGAATTGGCTTTGCATTGAACATTGTCGAAACACATCACCGCCGGGGCGGTGATATTTGTCCACAAATATCAAAGAAAGAAAGAAAATATTTATTTGTTAGAATGTGGTAAATACAGTTCTTATAATTAATTTCAGTGCAGACACATTCACCCGTTTAGGGCGTACAAAAATTTTAGTCTAAGTTTAATTATAGTATATTATGTAACAAGTGAGCTAAGTTGCTAATTACAGTCGAGGCTGTAATTTGAGGCTTAATAATGAGCCGAGACTGTAATTAGCAACGCTCGCGAGTTACATACGACGTTTTTGAACACACTTGTGAGTAAAAGGTCATAAAATAACAAACACATTTGATAACAAAGCTGTGAATTGTGATTGAAAAATGGTCTCGCGCATGCGCGTAGGTTTTTTTTTCCGCCAAATGTGTCAATGTCTGTATAGCATATACAGCCTATTTTAAGTGAAAATGTTTAATTTGGAGTGGTAAATGCAAATATTATAATATTTTATAACAAATTATTGTAAATTGTGAATAATTTGTTTGATAAACAAATTTGTTTTACTAATATAAGGCGCAAACATTTAAAAATGTATATGGATTTGAAGTGGTATAAAATCTCTTTGTTGTTTCTGAAAATATTTGATGTATAACCCGGACCAATAAAATATGCTCTGTTTACTCGCATGTAATTTGCACAAAGGTACAATTCAACTTTGTAGGATTCATTATATTATGCACTAGGGTATAATATATTATGCACGCGTGACTTATAGCCCAGTTTATAGTTCTAAATTCAATAGAATAACGCTCACTTTACGAGCAAGTGTGTTGAAAAGTTTATTATAATATTATTATCTAATTAATTGCTTAAAATATTCTAAGGTCAGATATAGGTACATATAACATACTATTTCATGTCAATTTAGGATTGAATGTCAACTTTTGTGATATAAAATACTCAATTAAGTCATAAAAACAATTTTGGACTAGCCACATCTTAAGTCTATATTTAAATTTATTGCATACAAGATTTTTTATGTCACAAGGTAATTTATTACTTATAGATTTTTACGGCCGTTGATGTACCTACAGTTTCTAGATTTCATGGCTGTCCGCATAGTTGGTAACAATAACCTATTTGAGCGCCTACAGCTGTAACATCTGTACAAGAGTCACCAGTCAAGCAAAACCTATGCTATTCGCGTAATTATAATAACAGCGTTGTGCTCGGAGACGAACTCGTCGGCGAAATGTCCAACATTTCGATGAATGTCACTTCTTACTCACGCCGTCATAAGCGGCGAGCGCCGGGGTCAAGCTATGTGTTATGTAAATAACAATTATGTCACTATTCACCGATGCATAGATGAACTAGCCCTGCGAATGGGCTTAACACCAAGCGGAGATTAAGTACTCGAACTAATTGCTTTTTAAGAAGCACTTATCAAGAAGGGGTAGGCGTAATCTAAGTTGACTGTACGCAGCTATCATAATTTAAAGGCGTTTACTTAAGTTTGAATGATTCAAATTGTTGAATTAATATAAAAAAAAAAGGTTCGTGTTTTAAAAAATTATATGCAAGCTACAATCAAGTCTCGTAATGATAAACGGTATTCTCGGATTTAACAGTTGCACTTTAAATTTCTAAATAAAATTTAAATGAATCTATACTAATATATAAAGCTGAAGAGTTTGTTTTTTTGTTTGTTTGTTTGAACGCGCTAATCTCAGAAACTACAAGTGGGATTTGAAAAATTCTTTTTGCATTTGATAGCCCAACTCTTGAGGAAGGTTATAGGCTATATTTTATCCCAAAATTCCCACGGGATCAAAAGTTACGCGGGTAAAACCGCCCGCGGTGGCTAGTAAATAATAAAATCCCCAGACAATCACACCAATTACGCCCCAAGGTAAGCATAGCTTGTATTATGGGATACCATGTAGCGAACTAGGAGAAACCTAGAATATATATACACATACAGGGTTAATTTAAATTAGCGCATCACCTCTTGCAGGCAGCCTCTCCACATCAATAATCCCAATAACATTTCTTCTTACACGGATATCTCCGGAACTACAAGTCCGATTTAAGTTATTCTTGTTTTGTTGTATTGTTTAACTTAGGGAATACTGTAAGTTTCATTAAAATTGATTCAGTACTTTTTGAAATCGGGAATTTCAACCGATCAAAGAAAAATATATGTATGTCGGAGTACAAACAAAACGAAAAGAAGCGTTACTCACAAAACACGATAGAATTAATCACTGGACAGTTACTTAGTACCGAGTCTGTGGGCTTGAGTATAACCCTGGCTTAGTCACAACAAAATCTTTATTCGCGAGTACGTTCCGTCAGTTACAATGCCAACTCAATTAATACCGAGCTACTATCGACCGTCAGTCCGAGATACGTCAGCGCACCTAGCCGTCCTAACCGTATCTGTCTTGCCATCATCCTACTTCTAGATATACCCGCTGGCGCTGCAATCGAATGTTAAACAGTCATTCATTGCATTTAGCGCCCTCTACAACAGTGCTACTTCCGTTACCATGAAGTCATACTAACATCTTAATATCGCCAACTTATCGTTAGCTCCGACATCTATATCTACCTACAATATAAATATCAGGTACCTTTATGGACTTACCTAGTTTTCCCTACAACTTCAATTAAAAAAAGGAAGAAATAAACGTATTCTGAAAAAATAAAACCGACTTCAAAATTTACCAAAAAAATAAAAAGGATAATTTCTGTCTTAAATAAACTCACTGTTATATAAGAACGAAGTATTCTTTGAAGTCGGTGCTATGAAAGCATACAAACAATCGTAAAAAGACACCGACTTCAAAAAAGACTTTGTTAGTATATTAAAATGAGTTTATTTAAGACAGAAGTTATCGTTTTTATTTTTTAAATTTTTAGTTCAATTTTGAAGTCGGTTTTTATTTGTCATAATATTTTTTAAGTTCTTTTCTGTTGAGCTCAATTATTTAGAATATTTTCAACATGCATTTAGATATGGGCCTCTGGATCGTTAAAAGATTCCTAGGATCACTTCAGTCTTAAATACGGGTAAATAATTTTAAGGGCCCAATCGAGATTGCCTTCTCTATTGTATGTGACCCACCTAGGTTTCAATATCAAATCTCAATATAAAAACAAATCTGAATTTTGGTTGTCATGACAACGCCCATACTTTTAAGTCTTTACACTGAAGGATTTTGGATTAAGATACGATATTGAAAGCCACCATATGTCATCCTTCTAATTTCAAACTAAGAGATTTCAAATTCAGAATTTGATATCAACTTTTCAGTTATACCTAAGTTTGAGATTCAAGATACTTTAAATGAAACTAAAATGCCAAATATCCCACAATGTGTACAAATGTAATGCAAGAATATACGTCGATGTTTCAACAAAAGCTGTATCATACGGAAACAAAGCGGAAACCGGAAATACTTGCCATTCCTGATCTTCCAAAATTCACATAGAGCTTTGGATTCCACAATCTCGGTTAGCTCGCGAATATACAGGGTGGCTGGTGGGTCATTTTCGAAATTCTAGGACATGATAGTTTGAGATCATATATGAAGAGAAAAAATAAATTAAAAAATAAATACTAATTATTTACTGAGTAAACTTAACCGGAAGTCAAAGAATTTTTTACGCAACGCTTGGTTACATAAGCGTAATTCAACAGATGGTGGTATAATGGTAGTGGGTGGTGGTGTGCGTGTGGCGGGAACACTTCTATGTGCGTGTTGACTGAGGCAGCGCGTCGGGAAAAGTGTAGTAAGGTCTCTTTATATATTCATAGGGATTTCTGGTGAAAAATTAAATACTTACTTTTATAATATAATTATGATCAGAATCGAGTTCAGAGTGCTCTCCTTCAGTATCTAAAATTTGTCGCCGGTCACCCTGTATACAGCTGAACACTATTTTATAAAGATATTTGGCTCAATTCGATACTAAACTCTCACTGTCTTATTTAATGAACCTGAACTAAGATCGGATTAAAGTTATGATAATTTTTAAATTTTTCACTGAAGCTTATCATGCTCTTTACATAATCTTCTTTGGCCTAATATAAAACAATAAAATATTTGACATAAACAGTTATAAATTGAAGAAAAAATCTAAAATGAATATTACGAAAAGGGCATGATTAGCCTCAGTCAAAAATTTAAAAATGAACGTAACTCTCTCTTAAGTCTGTCTTCAGGTCCCTTTACGAGAATTCACAACTCAACAGCTGCTTGCAAAAACTAATATTGAAGCATCTAAGTTTGACATTAGAGAGACTCAAAATTTGTGAGTCAATGTCAATTACAGGCCATTCGTCATCTTCGAATATAAAACAAAAGCAACATCTAGCAACACAAGATTTGATTAAATAAAGTTTTTCGCGCTAACTTCATAGGTTATTGAGCCTACATGCAAGAATATCTGCCCTTGATTTTTTTAGCCCTGCCTAAATTTTATAGATGAAAATACTAAATAAAATCGAGTCCCAGACTCGACCGGACCGGCACTCTTCCAATTAAGCTACCGGGTCCTGGTCGTTGACTATCGAAATTATTTAGTATATTGCAGTTTTCGTTATGTGCTAACGTAGCTCTATCTTGTGGAAATGCTTTGACAGCCGGGTTCGATTTTATTTGATATCTATCTATAAAATTATTAGTCTCAGTTTTATCATCATAAGCCTTTTTAATGAACCCACTTTAGCGTCTTTACCTTACACGATGATTAGGTTTAGGTTGCAATCCAGTGATGATTAGTAGATATAGTCTATAGAACATCAAAACGACTTCAGACAAACCCTTATGACCACTGTATACAAGTATGCTGCACCTGAGACTGACTATTAATGAAAAGAGATCATCGGGATCAGCAGTTCATATGGGAGTGCCCCAGGGCTCGATTCTTGGGCCTTTCTTATTCTTAGTTTATATAAATGATTTGCCATTTTTAGTGAAAGACAAGTGTGAGGTCATATTATTTGCTGATGATACCTCTTTTCTATTTAAAGTGAGTAGGCAATTGAAACATTGCTTTGAAATAAACTGTTGTATTGAAACTGTGGAGAAATGGTTTTCAGCCAATAACCTACTACTCAATAAAAATAAAACTAAATTTTTAAAATTCTCTTTGCCTAATGTCCGGCATGTAAATACTAACTTAATTGTAAAAGGACAAGAATTAAGCCCTGTAAATTCAACAGTGTTCCTTGGCATAACCCTAGATGCACAACTACAATGGGGACCACATATAGAAAGGTTGGCGAAGAGACTTAGTTCTGCAGCATATGCCGTCAAAAAGATGCGAAATATCTCAAATGAAGCTACTGCGCGATTGGTTTGTTTTGGTTACTTTCATAGCTTAATGACATACGGCATTCTCCTGTGGGGAAATGCTGCCGATATTAAAACCATCTTTGTGCTGCAGAAACGGGCTATTCGCTCAATCTACAAACTTAATTCCAGGGCGACACTTAGAAATAAGTTTAAAGAAATTAATATTCTTACCTTTGCCTCACAATATATCTTTGAAAATCTTATGTTCGTAAAAAAGAACTTAAACATGTTCCATAGAAAATGTGACTTGCATAATGTTAATACTAGAAATAAGTACAAGCTAGCCGGCTATGATAGTAGACTTCATAAAGTCACTAACTCATTTATGGGTCAATGCATACGTTTTTATAATAAGGTTCCCACAAATATTCGAAACTATTAAACTATTAAAGAAACTATTAAACAAAAATTGTGTAGTAAAGGCTTCTATACAATTTCTGAATATATGGACGATAAAAGTCCTTTGTTGTAAATTGTTTTTCAAATATTCTCAATCTCCAACTCCATCTCCAACTCCATTTCCAACTCCTTCTTATCCAACACCACCACCATCTCCTTCTTGTTCATACAACAGCAAGAACGTCATGCTCCCTCAGGCGGCAAGGCTAGCGGTAGCGTCGGGTGTCGGGTCACCCTCTTCCCTAAAATATGGTTGAGGAGAGTGATGGCTGGTGCTTGCGTTATACTCGTGAACGGGTGCTGCTAGCGGTGCCAGGTCGTTTTGCTGAAGACTTTATGACTATGTTACTATTTTGAATTTGACTCTGACTTCCCCATCTCCATCCCATTCCCCCATGTTCACGTCCGTGTTAGTGTCCAGTCTCTGTCCACGACTATCCTCATCTCCATCCACATTATCTGTGATATCTCTCACCTCTATCGCTACATCTATCTACTTCTATATTTACCTCTATATCTATGTCTACGTTTCTGTCTAGTACTTGATTGCCTAATGTATAAATATAATAGTAGACTCCAGAAGATCACCAACTCGTTCATGGGTCAATGTGTACGCTTTTATAATAAAACTCCAAAATATTTAAGATTAACCCTTCGATAGATTTAAGGATAAGCATAAAGGTTTATTATAAGATATCCGGATGCAAGAAGATTGTAAATTGTTGTTGTTGTTATTGTTATTGTGTATTTTTAAAAGATGATTGCTGTTGAGTTTCTTGCCACTTCTTCTCAACAGATCGACTTTCCGAAGTGGTGGTAGATTCAGTTCAATTTGTAAATTGTGACTTATTTCAAATGTATTTAAATACTTACGAAATAAAGATTCTTTTGACTTAGACTTGACTTTGACTACTTAACAAAGTACGGAAATCGACCTGATAAGTTTACTAATGTTCGGCGGTCAAACAACTCTATTGCGTATCGGCCGTACCTTGGTTACCTAGTTATGCTAATGATATACATAGAGGCCACTTTGCCGTGGCGACCTTGCAATAATTTCTAACTAATGACAAGTATTAATAATTCAGCTTAATCGCCAATCTAAAATCGTCACCACAAATCACAATCTGATGACGTTCATAAATTAAGGTGCTTTCGATCATTGAATTGAATATTGAAGCTTCAAAATGAAAACCCAAGTTTAAAGTAAATGTTAAAAGTTGTTAGAAGGCTCACGGTACACATAATAAGCTTAAAGTTTGTTTTCCACAACATTTACCGCGCGTCGAATTTATTGAAGTATTATTGAGCTTTAGCAACCGGGTTCTGTAGGACAGTAAATTTTCCATTTCGAAAATATATGGTTTATATTGGGTTATGAAAGATTTACGCAAAAAAAAATTAAAAGTAAAAATCATGCAAACAGTCGGATAGACAAGAATACATTATCATACTGATTATAAAAGTAAGAAGATAAGAAGAATTAAAATTGACATTGGGCCTTATTCGACATTGCATTTTCTTATTTTTAAGTTTCTCCCGTGTCAAATTTTACGACGTGAAACGTGATAGCCACATTCAAAAGCAATTTTTTTCTCTTTCTCTCACGCCATTAAAAAACACTTAAAATAAGAGAATTCAATGTCGAATCAAGCCCATCGTATTGTAATTTTTAAATCTCTATGGAGACATAATATTGGCGAAACTTAAAATTTCGAAACAAAATCATGATAAAAATGCGATCAGTTAATACTCTTACTTTTTTAATTAAATTATAAACTACCAAATTTATTACCATTAATTTCGGAACATAATTAGCGAAGCTTATTTTACGAGTATAATATTAGAAGTTCGCGTACTTTAATGAAGATTATGAAAATTTGAGTCATTACGAACACAAGACATCTCGGTCTTTGTGGTGTTATATTACATTATACAGTAAGATCACACAGAGTAATATTAGACAACCGAAAATTCCACTTTATCATTTCTAACAGTAACATAAAGGTAGCAAAAATATTAATAATTTTACTTCTCTCCCATTTTCCATTTCCAAAACGTTCTTCAAACACAAAATTATACTTTAACCCGAAATACACGTTTTATTCAAATTCAAATGTTTGAAAACAACAAGTGCCCAACAACCATTACTGAACTGGATTTTAAACTCACAAAACAACTAAATTCCAGGCAAACAAGTTGTTTATCAAGCAGAAGTTGTGATGGAGTTTATCTACTGTTTCGTCTGCTCTGTGGAGCTCTGTGCACATTTCATGTCACCAGTGCACCCCGCTGCCTACATTATGCTGATGAATACGAAACGTGTCACGGACGATGCATCAAGAAATTCACTGATGCATGTTACGTGCACAAAACGATACTCTGACACACCCTGTATATAGTAGATAGCATTAATACTTTGCCTCTTGAACCGCATTTATTAGATTTTTGTTGTAATTTGTGAGTTTGATACAGTTCAGATGCTTCAATATTTAAGTTAACCACAGTTTGATCGATTATAGTTCTAAGATAGGTTAGTTAAATGTATACAATAGCCATTTTTCTTTTTATAATGGAAATTATCTACAATGGAATATTTTTGAACATTGATTATTTTTTTTTTTTTTTTATTTATTGTTTATTAATAAGTTACAAAAATATCTTATTTCTAATAACACAGTCCCACAAAACTGTTTAAACAGTTTGACTGTGGGATCCAGAGTCTCATTACAACTAATACTTCTTATAATTAACTACATTTATTACTTATAATTTATTACTTTAAAAGCTAGATCAAAGTAGACAGTAAATACTTTTTCAATTTAATTTTGAGTTTTTTCTTAACTGTTTCTTGTCGTATGTCATCTGGCAGACTATTTAAAAGATATGGTAATCGTTTATTTAAAGTTCTGTCGCCATAATAGTTAATAACTTTGGGTATTTCATATTTGCCGGATGACACAGACCTAGTACCTTGGTCATGTGATACCATTTTTAGTAGATGATCTTGTCTTTTATGGTTATTTATAGCGAGTAGATATTTATGTTTTAAGCTAATAGGTAGTATGTTACAAATTTTAAATAATTTCCTATAATCTCCTTTACAGTTAGCTTTAGTTTTTTTATTTACTAATAACTTTAGGAATCTGACCTGTAGGGACTCAAGTTTGTCAATATATGTTTTAAATGTAAGACCATAACTGTCAAGGGCGTAACTCAGTATACTATCAACTAGGGAGAAATATAAACATTTTAAAATCGAGGAAGGAACTTTAAAGCTTAAGTGATAAAATTTACCTAGTAATATTCTTAATTTATCATAGATATAGTCTATGTGGTGGGACCAAGAGAAGTTATTATCGACTTTTAAACCAAGGTAAGTAACACAATTAACTTTTTCTATAGGATTGCATTGACAATCAACAAAGTGATTATGAAGGCAACTGAAATTATGAGTAAATAAACTAGGGCACGGTTCAGCAGGACGGAGGTAAGGTGAGTGTAGGACTAGCAGTTTAGTTTTTTCTGTATTTAACACAATGCCGTTGTCGTGAGACCATTTGACCACCGCATCAACATCTCTCTGGACCATACGACACGTTTCTTCCAGGTCTGTACCTGCACGCAGTGTGCAGAGATCATCTGCAAACATATGAGCTGTGCAGTACTGTAGTACACTACATAAGCTGTTGACGTGTAGTAAGTAGCAAATGGGTCCACACGTGGATCCTTCCGGTACTCCGTATTTCAACCCCGTCGTCTCGCTAAACGTATCCCCGACCCTGACAGAGAAGTGGCGCGATGTGAGGTAATCACGAAACCATTGGTTTAGTGGTTGGCCCACACCGCATTCGATATCAAGATATGTCAAGATATTTTAAGTTAAGTTTTTTGAGCCGTTAAATCTAGGGCCACGAATGTAGGATTTCAACTATAATATAAAAACTGGATGTTATGACTAGAATATGCGTTGCCTCGACCAACAATAAATAAATAGTTATTTTTTGGTAATGTTATAATATAAAGGTAGTGATTTATGACGGAGTTTAATGCTGTAAGTCGCAAATGAAAAATTCAATCGTTTTCACTCCAGAAACTATTGAAAATACTTATGGATAGCCAAAATAAAATTATTTACTGTAAATTCACCTTAATTTTCGACTTGATAACTCGCCATGATGCAATTTAACTTAGAATTATATACCATTTATACATTTCATAAAGTACTGTTGGCAAACAAAATAATTCAGAGTTAATTATTGCAGTAGCCAAAAAGCTATGAAGAAATACTTTTAACATAACTTTTGCAGTTTTTTGATATTGTTCCAGCAGGATATTAGTATTAGGCAAATACAGGGTTGTTTTTTAGTCACCGGCCCATTTTTTTACAAAATAAGTATAATTTATAAAAACGAACACGTTGCAAAAAAAGTATGTATTTTTTATAATATATTCGCTAACATATTAAGTAAAGCATGGTCACTCTAAATTATGAATAAATACCATTGCAATAAAGGCAACTACGCGCTACTACAAAACACCTTGTAGTACTACGTCGTAGTAGTATCATTGAAATGCCGCGTTGTAGTAGCAACTGTTCATCAACAGCGACTATTTGAAAAACAGTTTGTGGTGTCATTATTTTTACTTTTTCGTACTGAGCCATACTAAAATAAATATAAAGGTACTATGGAAAAATGTTCCGGTGTTCCGCCTTTAAGGCTAAATTCACTTGCACTTTAATAACTAGGCAGTTCAGTTAGCTCCGCCTTGTAACTTGTCTTATTTGGTAATCAAGATTTCGAGATCAAATCATGTATTTTTATTTAAATAAAAAAATATAAAATAAACAAATCATTACATTTAAATGGTTTCACTGTTAAGTTACAATTTATTATCATAGTTTATTGTTTTTGTAACAAACATATTTTTAAATGGAAAGTTATGTTACAAAAAAGACATGATTTGATCTCGAAATCTTGTTTAACAAATAAGACAAGTTAAAAAAATTTAGTATTATCCCCTTATTCATATGAAATATCAAATTTAAATAGTTTATAAAATGTTTTGTTTATTTCACTCTTTTGCAAAATTAAAGAGAGCCAGCAATGAAACAGCATTTAATCAGTGTTTTAATAATATTCGAAGAAAAAGGGATCACAACAAAACTAACCGGCATCGACAAGGGTCTACCTGCGACTAAGTAACTAACAAGGAGTAAACAAAGTGCAAGCACACCGATGATGATATATATGAGATCTATATTGTTTCATTGGCTGCAGAGAAAAGTACGCGGAGTTTCGATCCAAAAGCCATTCTAGGAAAAAATTCTTGACTGGAACACCGCGACGGGAGGCGATTGTACGTATATATCATATCAAAGAAAATAAAATTTAAATTTGGTTGGAGCCTAAGAAACAACCTTGTATACTGGGTCCATTTATAATAGTCAATTATATTTTAATAGTATATTAAGAATGATGAGTGGGTATGAAATTCAATAGCAAAAAAAAATTAAAAAAAAAATTCTTAAATTAATAGGTATTTCAAAATTCTTCTTATTGAGTAAAATTTAAAATTTAATCTACATTTTATGAATACATTCAATTAGATGGATTTATTACTTGCTGTGTAGACATAAACAAAAGATTAAACTTAAATTGTGATCACTTCGAAAAATTTTGAAATTTTAATTAATGAAAAATATTTTGTAAACATTTTTTTTCTTTCGTAATTTAGACACACTCATCATTCTTAATCTGCTTTTAAAATTTAATTGATTATTATAGGAGGACCCTATATATTTTCTGTTTTATTTTAATACTAGCTGTTTCGTGCGGGTTTACCCGCGCAATTTTGAACCCCGTTGGAATATCGGGCTGAAAAGTACCCTACGTGTTATTCCAGACTGTTACCAATCACCAAATTTCATCCAAATCCGTTGAGCCGTTCTCCCGTGATTTAGGAACAAACATCCAGACACCCAGACATCTATACATCTATGGGGGGTGCCGTGGTAGGTGAGTTAATATCGTGCACTTACAGTTAAAATGTAAAATCCAGTAACTTTTACACCAATAATTTATTTATGTTCCACAATTAAAGTAAGCACTTCAACAGTCAAGAGAAGATTCTGACTGGCGAGCCGCAATGCAATGCGCTCGCGCCTGTCCCCCGGCCGGCGGGCGCGGCGCCCGAGCCCGAGTACCGTTAGGTTGGACGTTTCCATGCGCGCTAAATGATTTGGTGTGTGATGCAATAATCTAAACGTGAAAATGAAATATAAATAATTATGATATTAATATGTACGTTACGTTAGTGAGGCTATTGATTAAATTCTATGAATGATATTAATTATGAATAATAGTGAGTGTATGATATAAAATAAATATGAATATAAGTTTGTGTGAATAATATAAATATGTATATAGGTACAAGTAGGTATATGTGTATATGTATGTGGAATGAATAATGCCCACATGGCTCCCCTCCAGAGACCGTCACTACGGGCGAAAGTAATCAGGAAATCGTACTCTGCGACCGTAGCGAGTGTGTTTTACGTCGCTAGTAGGACTTGGGATAACCTGGGGTTCTGGAAGTGCTTTAGGTATTGGGGATGGTGTGGTGACATTGGTAGGTCTGTGATATGTATCAGGTATGTGATAGGTATCAGGTGTGTTATGGGTGTTAGGCGTTAAGTTGGCTAGTAGGTAGGCCGGCTTAAGGCGGTCTAGAGATACTGTCAACGTCTTACCTTTGACCTGTATTTTGAAGTACTTATCAGATTTCTCAAGCACTTTATAAGGACCTGCGTATGGAGGCTGTAAAGCACCTCTAATGGTGTCGTCTCTTAAAAAGACGTGGCTTGAGTTAGCCAAATCTTTGAAAATAAAGATTTTATTTTTGTTGTGGCGGGACGCAGGTGCGGGTTGTAGCTTCTCGGCGAACTTGCGCAGACGAGTCGAGAATTCTGAGTAGTCGCTGCTGCCTGAATCAGGAGTGGTAAAAAATTCACCTGGTAGGCGCAACGGCTCCCCGTAAACCAATTCTGCTGAGGAGGCGTTTAAGTCCTCTTTAAACGAGCTTCTGATGCCTAGAAGCACAAGGGGTAAGATATCTACCCAACTGCTATCCACGTGACACATTATGGCTGCCTTCAGTTGTCTGTGGAATCGCTCCACTAGGCCATTGCACTGTGGGTGGTAAGCGGTAGTTCTGCGATGCTTGAATCCAATCATTTTTCCAAGAAATTGGAAAAGTGTGGATTCAAACTGTCGCCCGCGATCTGTGACGATATCGGCTGGACATCCAAACCTGGACATCCACGATATCAGTGCCATACCCACAGATTCTGCGGTCATGTCGACCATTGGCGTTACTTCAGGCCATCGAGTGAAGCGATCCACGATGGTAAGGCAGTAACGAAAACCTTGTGAAGGGGGAAGAGGGCCAACAATGTCCACGTGGATAAACGAGAATCTTGCACTAGGTAAACCGAACGTGCCTAGAGGTGCTGACACGTGGCGAGTTACCTTAGCACGTTGGCATGCTAAGCATTTCCGTGCCCACTCACGGCAGTCTTTGCGCATACCAGGCCAGACGAATCGCTCGGCGATGAGCTTCGTAGTCGCCTTTGCACCTGGATGGCTTAGACAGTGAAAACTGTCAAAGAGTTGTTTACGCCACTGTTTGGAGACGAACGGCCTAGGAGTGGTGGTACTCACGTCACAATATAACTGTGTGTTTGTGTTCGGGACCGTCAGTTTTTGTAAGCGGAGTGCAGTTTCACCACTTAGAAGCTGAGACAGTTCGTCGTCTGTAGCTTGAGATAGTGCCAGCTGCTCAGGGTCGACAGGTCTCTGCAATTCATCAACTCTAGATAATGTGTCAGCAACCACATTGTCTTTGCCTGCGATGTGTCTGATATCAGTTGTGAATTGCGAGATATAGTCTAAGTGGCGAAACTGACGAGGCGAACAGTTGGCTTTCCTGTTTTGGAAAGCGAAACTGATCGGCTTATGGTCCGTGAAAATTGTGAAATGCCTTGCTTCCAGCATGTACCTAAAATGCTTGACACTTTCGTAAATTGCGAGCAGTTCCCGGTCGTAAGGAGAATATTTTTGCTGGCAAGGACTCAACTTACGCGAAAAGAAGGCCAGCGGTTGCCATGTGCCTTGGTGAAATTGCTGGAGTACAGCGCCCATCGCAAAATCAGAGGCATCGGTTACTAGTGAAAGTTTGGCTTCGCAGACCGGGTGTGCCAGTAATGCTGCATTTGATAAGCTTACCTTACATTTCTCGAAAGCTGATAAGGTTTCGCCGGAAAGTTCTATCGGCTGAGAAGGTTTAACCGATCCAGTTAAGAGGGCGTTAAGGGGTGCTTGGTGTTTAGCAGCGTTTGGTAGAAAACGCCTATAAAAATTCAGCATTCCCAGGAAACGCCTGAGCTGCTTCACAGTTTTAGGAGCTGGAAATTCCTTGATAGCCTGGACGTTGGAATCTAGAGGTTTGGTACCTGTAGATGAAATACGGTATCCTATAAAGTTAACTTCACTCGCACCAAAGACACACTTACTAGGGTTGATAAGGATGCCGTTTTCCTTCATCCTGGTGAACAGCTGTTGCAGGTGTGACTCGTGTTCTTCCTCGGAGCGCGAGAAAACCAAAAAATCATCAAGGTAACAATAACAGAAATCGAGTCCCCTGGTCAACTCATCGACGAATCTTTGGAAAGTTTGGCCCGCATTCCTCAGACCAAATGTCATCATGGGGAATTCATATAGGCCAAAGGGTGTAGTTATTGCCGTTTTATGAATATCCTCGCTAAAAATTGGAATCTGGTGATAAGCGCGAACCAAATCGATGGTGGAGAATATTGTACAACCTGCGATGCTGTGGGCGAAGTCCTGAATGTGTCGGATGGGATATCGGTCAGGAATGGTCCGTGCGTTGAGTGATCTATAGTCCCCGCAAGGTCTCCACCCGTTTTCTTTTTTAGGGACTAAATGAAGTGGTGAAGCCCACGGGCTTTTGGAGGGACGAGCGATTCCTGAGCTCAACATAAGCTCGAACTCCTGCCTAGCCAACTTAAGTTTATCCGGTGCCAGTCTTCGGGGTGTACAAAATACAGGAGGTCCAGGTGTAGTGTTTATGTAGTGTACTGTGTTGTGTTTGGGTGTGTGTATCATACCTGAGGGCTTCGTGATTTCCGGGAAGCTGCTTAAAATACGATGATATTTCGAGTCGCCAGTCAGGACCTTCACAGAGCAAACACTATTATTAGCTAATACAGCAGTGGCACAAAGAGAAGTTAGTTTATCTATTAAACGCTTATGGCGACAATCAACAATTAAATCGTAGTGTATTAAAAAGTCAACACCTATAATTGGTTTCGTTACATTAGCTACAGTGAAACGCCAAGGAAAGTTGCGTCTTAAGCCTAGGTTTAAACTTAACTCTATATAACCAAAAGTGTCTATAGTTGTTCCATTGGCAGCACAAAGTTGGTAATTAGTTTTTGTTCGGCGCTCACGCAACGCTGAATGGGGAAACACACACAAATCGCTACCTGTGTCTACTAAAAACGATATTTTCGAAGTGCAGTCAGTCACGAAGAGGCGACCGTTGGAGGCGAGGCGATCGTCAGCCGCCATTAGCGACCGCCCGTAGAGTTTCCCGCCTTCCCGAAGTCACAGGGCTTCAGACATTTCCGTGCGTCGGCTCCATACTTTCTGTGGAAGAAACAAAGTGGATATTTCCTATAGCTCGAGTTCGAGCGAGACCTCATGCGTGTCGGTGAGCGGCCATGTTGTCTGGAGCGATGATGATGGCCCCGATGTGGATTGCGGGACTGCTGGTCCAGTTTGAGTTCCAGGCGCTCAACCATCTTCCTCAATTCGGATATCTCGTTCTGCACGCTGTCACCTGGCGCAGGCCTGCCACTGCTGGAGGCCGCAGCCACGTGGTATGATGCTGGAGATGTCACTTCTTGCACGCGATCCGCTAGGTCTGCTAGCTGGTCCAGTGATAGGTAAGGCTGTGATGCCATGATGGTTTGCAGGTTTTGAGGTAGCCTGCTGCTCCATATGCTTTTGATGAAATCATCTGGGATTGATGGTCCAGCCAGATCCTTCAAATGCCGGAGAAACTGCGACGGCTTTCTATCTCCCAGCTCTTCATGAGTCAGCAGCTGTTTGACCTTCAGCTCGTGAGATGCTGATAAGCGACGAATAAGTTCGGCCTTTATCTTCTCGTATCTGTTTTCCAGCGGTGGGTTAACAATTAAATCTTTGACGGCCTTCGCGTGTGTCATATCCAGATTTATAATGACCTGGTTAAATTTGGCTTGGTCATCGGTGATGCCAAAATTGTAAAATTGCCCCTCGAGAAGTGCGAACCAGATCTCTGGATCCTCTGGAGAAAAAGGTGGCACTTTCAGGTTCATTTTTCTCTCTTCCAAATTCTGTACCGTGGAAACGCGCATTGTAGGGTTACAACGGCGCGTCACGTGGCGCGTCGAGTCATCGCTGTCGCTCATTCTAGAAGCTTCGCGTTCTTTAGGGGTCACCAGTTATGGGGGGTGCCGTGGTAGGTGAGTTAATATCGTGCACTTACAGTTAAAATGTAAAATCCAGTAACTTTTACACCAATAATTTATTTATGTTCCACAATTAAAGTAAGCACTTATTTTCTATTTACAACTAATAACACACACACGACACAGTCCAAATCGATAAGCAAATCAGAGTCCATTAAAAGCATAAGCCGAGATATAATTTGCGAGAGCGTAAGAGCATAAAAACACAAAGGAAAGCGCACAGAGATTGAGCGTACGTTCCGCGTCAAGAGAAGATTCTGACCGGCGAGCCGCAATGCAATGCGCTCGCGCCTGTCCCCCGGCCGGCGGGCGCGGCGCCCGAGCCCGAGTACCGTTAGGTTGGACGTTTCCATGCGCGCTAAATGATTTGGTGTGTGATGCAATAATCTAAACGTGAAAATGAAATATAAATAATTATGATATTAATATGTACGTTACGTTAGTGAGGCTATTGATTAAATTCTATGAATGATATTAATTATGAATAATAGTGAGTGTATGATATAAAATAAATATGAATATAAGTTTGTGTGAATAATATAAATATGTATATAGGTACAAGTAGGTATATGTGTATATGTATGTGGAATGAATAATGCCCACACATCCAAACTTTCACATTTATAATATTAGTAAGATAATCTTAAGTTACTACTATTATAGTAATATTTAAAGTTAAGAAAGTATGAAAACTTCAACAAAAGGCAATTACAACTTAGTAAAATGGCAAGTAAGGATTGTGTTATAAAAACGCTCGGTTTTACCTCGTAATTTTTGATCCCATAGGAAATTAACATAATATTTTTTACCTGACACTTAGTTAAGAAATATGGGGGCGCATTGTTTCACACAACTTTTCAACTCCTAAAATCGGAAGTCCGAAAATGTTTCTCATGCCATTTAAAATCATAATGATCATTCTTCATAAAAAATTTAAACACTAAATATTAAAAAAATGAGCATTGAAATTCATGATATCACTTTTCATACACTTTGATTTTACTTATATTTGTTTTAATATATTTTCTTATACTAATGATCGAAACTCATAATCATTCGAATAAATACCATATTATTCGAATGATTATGAGCGAAGATGTTGACTTAGTTAAATGTAGCATCCCTTTACAAGACCCAGGAGTTTACAAAATTGACTGCGGCTGTGGGCTTTCCTAAATTGGTTAAACTAAAAGAAATGTATCAACCCGCGTAAAAAAACACATAGCTGATATTAAGAATCGAAGAGCTTCAAAGTCTGCAGTTTGTGAGCATTCCATGGACAAGCCCAACCACTACTTTAGGTTTGACTCTGTGAAAATTTTATCTAGAGAGAAGCTCCTGGAATGATCAGAGAAGCGAGTGAAATTAAAAAACACCCTAATTTCAATAGAGAAGATGGTTGGAAACTATCTCCGACATGGGAACCTATCCTGAAAAACATTAAATCCAACATCCAGCAAGCTGCAAGACCTGAAACTCAAGAAACTGTCAGCTCGTTTTATGTCAATCCAGAACGCTACGCTCGGAGACTGCGAAACAGATGGAGATGATTATACTTTTTCAATCTATTAATCCGACGCTTGACACCTCAGTCGCTCGTGCTTGACCACGGGGTCTGCAAAGACACCGAAACTTCGAGTCAAAATTTAAAATGTAAATATACGCGATAAATCCGGTTAAAAAGTGTTTTATTTAATAGTATGGATCGCGAAAATTTAAGACAATATTATTTTAACTGGTTCTTGGTAGCAACAGTATGAATAAAAAAATTATGATCACAAACTGTTAGAAGCTTCGTTGATAGTACTAAAAATGTACGAATAGAAAAGTATGAAAATGAAATAATGAAGAGTGATAATTATGAACAAAAATCGGTAGTAAGACAAAGAATAGGAGTTAGAATTTTATGTGAGCCGATATGTACCCAAGAAATGTACTTATTCAAACAAATTCTTCGGCTTTATTATACCTGCTTATTAGATTTTCAGATTACCTCTACATCTTATAAAAGGAGCGCATGTTTGTTTTTATGTTCGGGATAACCTTATTACCATATTAGCGCAAGTATAAACCTAAGTGAATTTTTGTCGCGAATTAATTAAGAATTTTATAAATTGTTAAAATGTAAATAAATAAAAAAAAACTGAACAGATCTTGCTCTCGTTTGCAGTATAGTGCAGAGTAGTTCTCAAAGCTATACTAGGGCTGTTAAATATCACTATCTTATATTTATATTACCTTACCTACTATTTGAAAAGACTTCACTTGTAAAACAACAGCAACTTAAAGCAAAACCCGAGCGGGCATTATTACTATACCCTGGCAAATAATTCAATGTAGTAAAACGACAGTTCCAGTGTGCCCACTTTAGGGAAGAATAAGAATAGTGATGTGGTTTAAGTGTATGAATGTTATTATTTTTTAAATAATAATATTGATAAATATGTTGGCTTATAAGATTTTTATTTCTTTATGGTGCTGTTAGCAAAGGGCAACTATTCTTACAAAACGTATTTAAAAATAAAGAAGTTATCAAGTCGATTTTACTTCTACTGTAACCGTTTTAAAGCACTTGGTGTTGGTATATTTGGTAATTCGTTATTTTCATTGAAGTTAATTTTAAATGTCTTTAAAATTTTATGCAAAACGAATGACAAAGAGTTCTCAATTCGTTTTCAATCATTTTTATTCAGTACTTACACTACGAAGTTTATAACTGGTATCATTATTTTTCTATTTGACATTTCGAACTGTCAGTTTACTGAATTGAATTATTTGCCAGAGTATAGTCTTGACATTATTCACGAGTTGATAATAAACGTCACCTTAATCTAAAGATGCAAGGAAGCTAAACATCACACCCAGGATTCCGGGCTCAAGTCCTTCATTAATCTCACAAAGACATAAAGCGCCATAAAATCTCAAATTCAGGGAGGTGGAGTAACCCATCCGTAATTCATTAAAGTTTGCGCGTTTACCACTTCCCACGGCACCATGAAGCGCGAAACTTCCAGCTTTCCACAGTTAATAGGCCAATAAAATAAGGGAACCTATTATTAAAAAAACTGAATGAAAACTCCACAAAACAACATTTCTAAACGAGCCTGGAGTCGGGCCAAAACTAAAAGATTTTGCGCTAATTAACCCAGGTCTAAATACTTGAAAAGTGTGCAGCTCATTAGCGAAATGTTACTTCTACGTTAAATGATATGGATAATTACGCTGTATCTTAAATACGCAACTGCTTAATTTAAAAGTAGTTAAGGAGTTACTTATTCTGATGAACTCAGACGTGTAGTGATTTTCGGGGTAAATAAAAACGTTGAGAAGTATTTATTTTTGATTAATATTTTTTTTTTATAAAATTCATATATATTTCCTATTATTAAATAGTAGATTATTGCATCGATCACAACGTAATTTATTATTACACCGAGTGCCTGATTCCCGCCATATCACTTTTTTAAATTTGGAACAAGTATGATAGAAAAAAATATTGATATCGGCGGGCTGAATAGAGCTAATCCATTGAGATTGGCACCTTTTGGTGCGATTAAAAAAAACTGTGCAATAATCAAATTTCATACATTTTTATTGCTCTAGCTAGACCTAGAGAATTAAAGACTCGCTTTGTACTGAGTTTTTAGTGTGATTGTGATGAAATTAAATCATAGTTGGAAGAAAAAAATATTATTTTCGTATATGTCTGAAATCATCAGATTTAATATGAATTCTTTAATAAATCGAATCCAATACATGTTGATATAGATAGACTAATTGTAGGTTCAGTTAGAATAGCTATACCGCGCCAGCGTAAGAGTATGGTAATCCGAGTGGTCGTAGGACCGCTTTGTAGTTCAATATACAAGTAACAAAAGATTAACTATTGTAATATGTCATAATTTAAAAAATAAAACATTAAAAAAACTTTCATAATAATATAGGTACATTTTTCAGAATCTAATATAATAATCATATTATCACTGAACCTTTCAAGACTGCATTATCTTATATTATTTCTGCTTACTTTGACAAATTTCATTTAGTTTCTTCAGAACAATAGTCCAACAATTTTTTAAACTCAAATCAAAAAAAAAACAAAGGGAAAAGTTTTTCTTCATGAAAAATCCAGTGTATTGAAAACTAATGGAAAAACACTCAATAAAAACATCTCTAGAAAACAGTGTAACTCTAGGACTTCAATCATCTATTCTGATATTTTTCAATAACACATAAATGAAATAACACATATTTTTTACCTTTCAATGTTTCTAGAGATGGTCACAAATCCGAAGGAATCCCATTAAAAACTACCTACTTTTATAGTATTTATCTTAAAGAATCTTCGAAACTACAGCAAGATCAAATTTTTGCATAAACAAAAAGATAAAATAGGCTATATTATATCATTTTTATCACGCGGGAAATTTACGCCTTAATTGTGTATTTGATTTATGCAAATACAATACTATGTCAAGTACACGAAACATAAAAAAGCTTAGTTTTACTTGAACACATTATTAAAAAAATATAACTATATCTAGATTATATTATAACTATCACGAATAAATGCCTATTACCGTTTATCAAATATAGCCGATCATTTTTAATATAACTATCACTTGTTATAAGTAGGTACAATGTCGTGAAAAAGTATTAATTTAAAAAAAAACACACACTTACTAATATTCTTAGAAAACCATCTTGACTGTGTCCTCAAAAGATAGCACCCCGGAATCTCACCGCAACCACATCGCGCTCTAGACCACTGCTGGCACTGCTTCTGACACTTCCGCAATTGTTCCTCTGAGTGCCACACGTGGCGCACTGACGCTGCAAATTGCGCTCGTCTGGATTGTGGTTTTTAAGATATGCTGCTAGGAATATAAGGATTTGTAGTCTCAGATATTGCCAGTAATAAGCAGGCAATTTCTATTATTTATAAGCTTTTTGTACTATTATTTCTTCTTTAAATTTATTGTTACACTATATTTTAGTAGCATTTTATATTCTGAATTTTATATCATGTACGCCAGAAAATGGAGTTTTCTCTTCACATTCAATGTGGAGTAATAAACATGAGAAACATGAAACCTAACGGTAGCTAATTATAAACGTTATAAGTATTATAAACGAATATTTAGTCATAAACCAAACGATAAATGTTCAAAAGAACCACAAAACTGCAAAACAGACGGTAGAAACTTTGATTTTAAATATATTTCTCAAACACATCTGGTTTTTTGATTAAATATAAAAATATAATATTATTCAGCTGTTTGTGATTCATCTGAGAGAAACTTTATAATTTTTGACTAAAACTGTGTTTATTTTCTGAGGTGTTAATAAGCTAATTCTCACTCAACTCTATGAACCTACTTACCGTCACTCTCAGAATTGAAAACGCCTTATAAAGTGACCCTTATCTCTCTCTTGCAACTCATATTAAAAATACCAATAACTTATCCGCTTGTTACAGTGCAACCAAAAATCCTGCCGATCCAGCCTTTAACAAACCTACTTCGTGAAGGCATGCGAGCTGCTATCTCCTGTCAGATATTAGAGGGAGACCTTCCTATTGCATTCCGATGGGAGAAAAACGGTCAGCCCGTGACGTCATCGCCTTACGCTCCTAATGGGATCATAACAAGGAGGATGGATGAGTACAGCGCGTCGCTGGTCATAGAGCACATCACTTCGCTTCATAGTGGCAACTATACATGCATCGCATCTAATATCGCGGGCTCGGAACGATTCACCGTGCCGCTTACTGTTAATGGTAAGGATATTTTGTATGGTTACTATATCTATACTAATATATAAAGCTGAAGAGTTTGTTTTTTTGTTTGTTTGTTTGTTTGAACGCGCTAATCTCAGAAACTACAAGTGGGATTTAAAAATTCTTTTTGCATTTGTTAGCCCAACTCTTGATAAAGGTTATAGGCTATATTTTATCCCAAAATTTCCACGGGATCAAAAGCTGCGCGGGTAAAACTGCGCGCGGTGGCTAGTGTTATAATATAATATATAAAGCTGAAGAGTTTGTTTGTTTGTTTGAACGCGCTAATCTCAGAAACTAAAAGTGGGATTTGAAAAATTCTTTTTGCATTTGATAGCCCAACTCTTGAGGAAGGTTATAGGCTATGTTTTATCAAAAGTTACTTGGGTAAAACCGCACGCTGGCTAGTGTTATAATAAATAAATAATAAGAAAATCCCCAGACAATCACACCAACTACATCGCTTCAAAGTTAGTATAGCTTGTGTTATGGGATACCATGTAACGAACTAGGGGGAACGTAGAATATAAATACATAAATAGATAAATACCCTAGACACGGAACATTTTTTTTGCTTGTTCCGTGCGGGAATCAAACCCGCAACCACTGAGTGTTTTTCAATGCCACAGACTCGATCGCAGGAACAGTGCGTCTGCGCTGCACCTACATATGAATAGTATTTATATTTTTTAAGTAGGCAATATTATCTTTCCTAAATTAATGAAAACGAACTTGAATTAAGGATCTAAATCATACTGTGAATGAGATTGTCTGAAAATATATGTAAAAAAAAAATTCGTTACCTTACACCAATGATTGATATGTTCTGGGTTTGATTCAAAGCAAAGCGTGTTCAGAAATCGAACCTTACTAAGCTGATGTAGGCTCAAATATTATAACAGTTACCATGTGTGGGCTGAGTAATACAGGCTGTGGCCACAAAAATTGTGTGGTACTTTGTAGTCTAATTAATTTAATATAGGATCTTTCAATAAGGACGGGTCGATTTCAAAATATAATAAAACAGGCTGTGTATGAGATATTAACGATTCTGTTATTTGAGAGATCCATGCCTGCCATTTTTTTTCGAATATGACATCATTCAACTGTCCGCCGCGTCTTTGAATGGTGGCACAAATCTGACGGGTTCAATTTTCAACAGACAGAGAACAATCAACCGCCGGACCAATTTTAAACCAATTTTTAAGCCGAAATTAATATTTTCATATACTTAGATATAATATTTTCTTGTGGGGGTTTCTGAAGTCTCCAATTACCAATAAGCCGCAATAAACTGATATCCTGAAAGTCGACATAACCTAGGCCATCATTCAGTTTCATTAGAGTTAATGCAGCGGAGTCATTGAAAATTCGACTTTCCGGCTCCGTGTGAAACTGCCGCGGACATTTGAATTAACAAAATAGCATGAATGGGCCTTTGAAATAAAAGAATGATTTCGGTGATATTTCATACATAGCCTGTTTCATTCCATCTTGAAATCGATCCGTCCTTATTAAAATACCCTATACTTATTTAAATTTAGAAATATAGAATTCAATTTTGATGGTTAGAGTTTCGAATATTATTATTCAATAAATCACTTGAATCGCAGTACAAATTAATTAATACTGGTAATTTAAACTTGCTGTCTTTCAAACCGTGGTTTTAATGCCACCAATTATACTATTATTTATTGGCTATATTTGGTGGATTAAATTCAATGTGCTGATTGAGCTCAATTTAAATTTTACCTACATGTTCTTAGAGGTACAAGTAATGAAACATTTGAATGACTTTTGCATTCAAACTTATTTCAATTTGTTTAAGCAACAAATCTTAAATAAAAAAGATACAACTCGTCTAATAAGCAATGTTTAATTATTGTATTGCCTTGAGTTTTCACGGCTCATTATTTAAAATAATCTGCCCATTTCCCGCGCGCACCTCACGCCGCACTCGTCATTAATTTTTATCGAGATTATTTACAGTTTTGGTTTTTGTTTCGTTATTTTTGCAGACACACCTTTTTATGAGACCACTGCATAGCTATGAATTTCTCCCCTGGGTGATGAAAAGGATTAGGCCACAAAGTTCAGTATTGAAAGTGTAGATACACAAATCCTCTGAAATCTGTCTCAAAATGTCTTTTATTTTAAGTTTTTTTATAGAGATTTTTTTATGACTTCAATCTCACCTGATGGTAAGTGAAAATGAGGTCGAAAATGAAAGCACAAGGGCTGACGAAAGTAGATTATTTATTATTTTTACAAATTTTTATTATTTTAATCATTCATATTAATAATTCCCTGCCCAGTACCTCCTCGATGGCGCCTGGAGCCAACAGACATGGCGGTGGCTGCAGGCCAGGACGTCACGCTGCAGTGCCAAGCTGATGGGTATCCTAATCCCAACATCACCTGGAAGAAATCCATGGGTGAGTGAGTTCTGTTCTTAGACGATCTCTGGTCAGTGATGCTTTTATTTCTAAGATATCCTGCGAAAATTTAGGGTCCTGGACTCCAATATGACCAGGAAGTAATTCAGGGGTAAGTGATCCCCTGACGGTTCCACTGACGCACCGGTTTTAGTTCTCAGATGTTTTAGGAAAATGCAGGAAATGAAATTTAGATTTATATTACTTTTAGTACTGGATACTCGAGACCTACACTTTCTGAAAAAAAGTCCATGGGCAAGTGAAATCTTTCTTAGGGTCCTGGACTCTCGATAAAAAAATCGCTACGGTATCTGAGAAAGGTTATGTAGTTTCCAGAAAAGTTGGAATATGTAGGATTTTGGGATTTTGACCAGGAACTCAGCGAATTCATCGAATAACACTACAGACAGGGCTAACTTGTGACCATCTAAATATAATTCGATCGACAACATACAATTATAAACTTGTCTTATTAATCGATGATTTCAATATTTTATCTCAATCCCCAATCTTAGATTGCAAAATGTAGAATAATAGTATCTAAAACACAGATGCTACATACATGCATACATAACTTCGGGCCTGTATCCCTAATGAGGTAGGCAGAACACCAAAGGCTATAACATCGTGTGATGTCACGTTTGATACATTTAGAAGTATTATTATGATGGAGAGAGACTATTGCAGTGATAGGCGGTCAGCCTATCGCCCGCAAAAATGCCAATAAAACCTCCGTCCCTTAACTGACTTTTACAGTTTGCCCGCGAAGAGAAGCGGCTGGCACATTCCATGTTTTTCTTTCGCTCCGAGTCCAGCATGGAAGACACAGATGTTATTTGCTTAAAATTGAATTGAAAATTAAAATTTACTATCGAAATCCCTATTTTCACCCCTAAAATTCGTTTATGTGTCATACATATAATTGTAATTAAAATAAGGCTCCATACTTAATTTGTCCATAAAACGAGATATTGTCGACATCTCGCAGAGAGACACGGATTCATGACACAATGTCTGTGTCAGTATATTGATAAGTGTAATCTTGATTACATTTTTATAACTTAAGATAGATATATCCTTTAATATTGGCACTTAAATGTTGTGAGTTTTACCTACTATTATTTTTATCATGACATTAACATTGTTGATATTGCAATATATCCTTCTCGATAAAGGGTATAACCAAAACGTTGTGTGTAAATCAAAATAAATAATTACTATTTTAGACGAAATTTTTTTACCCTGTAAAAAATATTAAGGTTTGGAAATTACGAAATCAGATTTATTTCACAGTTACAGATGTCGATTATTTCATCAAACAATCCGTGTACGAACTTCAAAATACTTGATTTTTAAAAGGCGATCAGCACTATTGCTTCCAGCAAAACTTGAAGTTATAAGACCCCTTCCCCAGATAGCACAAATCACAAATCCGTATTTTTGGTTTAGACAACTTCGCCGCGTTGCACATTTGTCGTTAGTCATTCTTACACTCAATCTCTCTATATTGATTGCTTATGCACGTGATTGGGAAAATTTTGGAAGTGACATCTTTAACGACAAGTAAATCCGAAATCTGAACGATTTCTAACTTGTTTTTAAACCTACATAAGTAGATAAAGGGTCACGGATCGAAAATAGTTTTGAGTGAAACAAAAACTTTTATAAGTAGTCCCATTTCACTTAAAGTAGCCGTGGAGTTTTTCTTTTGTTTCAAAGAGTGAAGAGATCAAAGCGAGAAGTTTCCATGCGCTCGGCCCCGGATTTGATCTTTTGATAATAATTTAAAACTTTACAAAATGCTCAGCTAGTTTTGAAAGTTTAACTCAGCAAAGTTTTTTACTTAAGTATTTTTTATAATGTAAGATAAAAGAGAGTTAAAGGAGTAGAACTTATCTTTCTAGTCAGTTCGGACAGCGTAGCTTTACTTTTGTTTTCAATGCAAAGTTAAAATCTTAAATTATTTTCAATGTCTTGAAATAAAACAAAGTTTTCACTTATTTTTACTTCTTTAAAATACTCCATGTTATCGTGTGTAAAAAAATGGTAGCATATAATGAAATAATAACAATATGTTCTGAATTAAATTCAATTTTTTATGTCATAGTTATATTGCTTACTACTATAGTAAAACATCAGTTTAATAATGAGATATTAGATTTATATCGTATTTCCTCAGGATATAATTAAGAGTTTGTGGATTTATTAATCTAATTTAATTACATTTGTTATGGTTAATGTTTTAATTTTTCTTTATTTTTTGTGTAGCTGGTTAGTATTTCCGAATATCCAAATAATCCACTTACTCGTTTTCTTTTCCCAAATAAATCACGCCGCGCAGTCTTTCGATAAATCAGGGATCAGTAGAAATTATTTCTGTAAGAGTATCTGCAGGAAATTCCCTAAATTATTACCATTAAAAGATCATTTCCGTGCGTTTATTTCCCGAAAGACATTTTTTCAACGTCGCACTACCATCGTTGCCAACTTCATCGGCAATAATTTGGAGAAACAATTTAGTGGGGTAACTTTAATAGTCATTTGCTAAGTGGCCAGCGTAAATAGTGTCCCTATCTTTGCAAAGAGGCAATTTTCCAAAGTTAGCTTTTATACGTTGGTACTTTCGGAGATATAACTGTGTTATAGTTAGTAGAGTTCTCGCTATCTTTATTATGATTGTTATTTTAAGTATAATAATTGTTTCTTGTATGAAATAAGATATTTTAAATAAGAAGATAACGGTTTAGGTTTCGCCCATGTTCGGTGGATATACTTTACCGCAATAAGGTTAGATTTTTACTCTTGCGCATTCGTGTTCCTACATATATACATACATAACGTCACGCCTGTATCCCTTATGAGGTAGGCAGAACACCAGAGGTTGTAAGACCATGTGATGTCGCGTTTGACAAATTTGGAGGTATTATAAAGATGGAGAGAGGCTGGTGTAGCGGTAACTTACATTGCCTTCTATGCCAGAGGTTCTGGGTTCGAATCCCGGCGGCGGCGGATATTTGTGTGACGAACACAGATATTAGTCGTCAAGTCATGGATGTTTATATGTTTATTTAAGTTTATTCTAATAAAAAATATGTATTTATTCAATATGTATGTGTATTTCTTAAGTATATCAGTTATCTAGTATCCATAACACAAGTTCTTTAAGAAACTTAATTTGGGCTAGATAATGTTGTGTGAGTGTCAGAAATATTTATTTATATTTATTGTAGTGACAGGGACTTAACCTATCGCCCACAAAAATGACAAGTTAACCTTTGTCCCTTAAAGCCCGGGAAGAGAAGCAGCTGGCACATTCTAAGTTTGTCTTTCGCTCCCAGTCCAACATGGTCGTGTTCCTTCGGTTTAGAATAGCTCTACAATCCCTGGATAAGCGTGTCATTAAAAGCGACTAATTCCGGTGGCACCCGCTCGATGGTAAGACCACTTTCACTTGTTAAGATCAACCTTCACGAGGCAGATTATGATAACATTGTCTACACAGAGTTCAAGAAATCGAACCATTCACTCAACTTTAGGGCAAAATTTTCACATATCCCTGCTAGTGCCACTGTCATTAATATTTAAATATGTATTCTTCTCTGTTCAGGTAACACTCCTGGCGAGTACAAAGACTTGATGTTCGAGGGCAACTCTCGTGTTCTTGACAATGGGTCGTTGGTGTTTGAGCGAGTGGCCAAAGAAAGCGAAGGCCACTACCTGTGCGAGGCTAGGAATGACATCGGCGCTGGCCTCAGCAAGCTCATCTTTCTGAAGGTTAATGGTAAGTGGAAATTTATTTATAATTAGGTATTTTAAGAAGCATTTTAATTACGAGACTATGTTCCTACGTACAGTCAGCGTCAAAAGTTGATGAACACATTGAAATATGGTGACTAGCGACTTTGAAAATTTCAATGTGTTCATCAACTTTTGTTGCTGACCATATCATCATCATCATCATCATCATCACAACTCCGTGTAATGAGCCCACTGCAGGGCATGAGTCTCTCCTCTGGGTGACGAGGAGGTTTAGGCCATAATCCACCGAGCTGGCCCAGTGCTGGGTGGTGGATGTCAGAATTTTCAGGGTGCCGATATGGCTTCTGACAAACCCTATCGACTACTGTATACAAGTATACAGCACCCGGGACCGACATCTTAACGTGCCCTCCGAAGCACGGAAGTTGCCGTGAGAAACGAATGGTCGGCGGTCACCATATCAGCGTCCTGATTATTCCTCCGGCCAAACAGCTTTGTCGTATTTTGGGTACATGGGAGAGGAAGAACTGGCATAAGGACTTTTAATTTAATTTGTCAGGATGGGAAATGCATTGATATTTCTCGTCAAGTTGCAGGTGTCCATGACAAGTGGTAATTAATATAACCAAGAATGTTCATCTGCGCATAATAAGAATAATACAATTAAATAGTCTAGGCTTTAAAACATACAATTAGTTGTTGTAGAGAAAAATCCGTTCAAAAACTCATGCGGCGACAACCGTTCATATCATTTTGACCGCATATGTCATCCCTCTGGCCACAATAAGTTTCGTTAGTAGATTACTTACAAAGAGCCAGTTCTCATTTAAACCTATCTGCTTTATCTTGCTTCACTGATTTCTAACATAAGTTCACCCGCCTTCATAAACAATATTTAAACAGTGGCAATAACTGTTTCGGCCACACTTTACTGAAAAACAAAAGTTAAATAATTTATATATTAATTTTGTGATACAAAAATGGTTAGTCTTAAAAAATATAATTAAAAATTAAAGTGAAATTTGGTCTTTAAATTGTGGCGCTCGCTTGATAAACAAAGTTTTAATAATGATAGTTTAATCTTATCACTCAATAATTTGATGATGATCAGTGTTGATGAGTGCAAAGATGACCAAGGCTAGATTGCTTCAACATGAAATTCAAACCGAAGATATTTAGCGGTTAACTTTTTCGTCAATTTCTAATCCAATGACGTTGAAAGTATAGTCACTGATCTACCAAAATATTCCAAAGTTAGTAAAATCTACTTTGGTTAGTACTTGGTTAACTTCTGTGACAGTAGTTGTCATAGTAACATGAAATTTAGCTACAACTGGATAATTAATTATTGTGATTGATGGCTTTTTAATTAATTGAGTATGTTTTAATCAATCAAATAGGATGAATGAATATTGTAACATTACTGGTATAGGTTAGCTTAGGTTTTCAATACTAGAAAGTAAGATTTTATTTATGACTGTTTTGTTTTTAACAATGAACTACTTAATTAGCAAATTGAATTTAACAGTTGTCAATACGAGATACAGACCAATAGGTACGGACAAGTTTGTAACATAACTGTCGGATTGTTGATATTCGAACAAAAATCAGGGAAAGTCATCTTTTAAATAGTTTTTCTTTTGATATACTCGTTAAAGACATACAGAACTTTAACATCATTTTATTACAAACTTTGTAATATTCATCAACAGTAGTTGGTGATGATTTTTCTTGCAAACAGTAATTTCACATTACTACAACACTTTTAATTTTATTAAGCTGTAAAAGAAGACTGTCCTTAGAAGCGACAATGGTTCCCCGTTTCAAAGATAATTCAATGAAAATAACACAGTTAAGGAAAAAAACCGTTGCTTTGTCGTTCTTGTCCTTAAAATTTGAAATTGGGATAAATATATCAAGTACGAACACTTTTCTATCAACTCAAATATTTTAAATTAGTGACAAGAAATATATCAATAATCAACCAATGCAGAGCATTAAAAAACCGACTTCACGTAAAAACTTTGACTAAAGTATAAAGTCGTCAAGGTAAACGATCCCCGAATTCATGCATATTTAAAACATATTTTCATGAAGTACTCAATCGATTTTGACCAAATTTATATGGGAGCAACTGTGAAATATCCTCTATCATATCAAGAATCATCAAAATCGGTTCACCCAGTCAAAAGTTATGAGATAACAAACATTAAAAAAAACATACAGATGAATTGAGAACCTCCTCCTTTTTTTGAAGTCGGTTGAAAATTAAGTATCATGGTGTTCTCCTTGTCGATAGGCAACACACAATATAAAGCAATTTTTTAACCATCTTTGAAGAAATCACAGCTTTCATCGCTGGTACGGTCACGATCTTTGAGACCCATTGAAATTTTCTTTGAAAACTGAAAATATAATAAGGTTCAAACTTTGTTTTATTCGTATTTACCAATACCAAGAATGCTTGAAAGAGTAGCTCATAAGATATAAGTTTGCTCGCCGATATTGCACCTTCAGTGCTTCTGAAGATAAAGTCCGTGACTGTATCTATATAATGTAGTTCTTCCTTACGACTTCCGTTGGCAGCCGCGGTCGGCCGCGGCCTGCCATCCATTTTATCTCAAGTAATATACTGTTTTTAAAATAAAAAAGAAAATCTCATGAAAATATACAAAGCATAGGTCCAACATTATCTCAAACTTTTTGTTTCTCAAAGTTTTTACACTTTAACAGTTGTCAACAACATTTCAATGTTCTTTTAACCGTAGCGAAACTTAATGAATATTGGAACTTTGAACTATTTCTTAGTCTGGCAATATGATAATGTCAATATACTCATCCATCCAAGTAAGGTTAAATATGGTAGACTGAGCTTTATTTAAGTTAAGTTTTGTTATCCAATTTCGCTCAGCTTTGTGCGATGCTACTGTTTTTTGGTTTATCACGAAATAATAAAAAACAATTGAAAACTGAAAAGTGAATTGACTGAACTTTTTTTTACAATCGATGTTTGAAGGAGTATAATTGGAATTTCAGAAGAAAAGGAAAAACCCAAATACTATAAAAATGGTTCACTTTCGGATCATACTCGTACATTTTAAGCTCAAATTATTGCGATGTCGCCATAAAAGACTTCGGTCTAATTACCTGCTAATAACCCTGTATATGAGTGCTAAGAGCATAAATATCTAAAAGGATACAATTTTTAATTATCTATGGTCGTGTTTTTGGCAACAATTAAGCAAGATGCCAAGAAACTGGTTTAATACTCAGCCACATCAAACCCAAGTTATTCATTAGTCGATTTTTCTTCTTTAGGTTTTACAGTACCCGGCTTTGTGTGCCAAGTTTCGGAATGTCTTCATAGAATTGCTCCGCGGGTTTCGAGCGAACTCAAATGAAAATTCTTTCGCGTCATCATTTCTTTGTGCGGTTATAGACAATTTGAAATTATTGGAAGTTGATTTTCCACGAATCGAACGATTGTTTGAAGTTGAGTTCTTTCCAATTTAACAGTCAATGGGATGAAAGGGATTGCATGGAAATTGGGTGTTCTTTAAGTTTGATTACCTCAAACTTTTTGGGAGTACCTACTTGCAATATTCAAATTCTTTAATACAATTTATCGAAGGTTATCTGATTGTATTTTAAACTCAGAATACCCAGCGTTCCAATTGTTGGTTTCAATACCTATAATTAAGTAAAGTAAACACGGCTGTCACAAGTGACCGGTGTGAAAAGCTTACTGAAATGCCGAGTTAAATTGTGCCATATATTAAAAACGTTACATCCAGTTATCTTATATTTGATATGTATAATGATATTGTAAAAACTTTCCACACAAATTCACGGTCCAATTCACTTAACTATTTTGTATCAAATACCAAAAACTTATTAGGTATGATATCGTACTTCTACGATGATATCTAAATTTCTCGATACTCAGAATAATATAAGTTGAACAATTTAACACCGTTAATAGGAATTGAAGACAATATCATATTAGGAAACAGATACAGTAATATAAAGCCAATTTACATTCCAAAACCAGTCACAAAATAGTGACCTTCTTAAGATGCTGCAAGAATTGTTGCTTCCAAGCTAATTCCACAAAAAAAGAATAAAAACTTGAATAAAGATAACAAAAATAAGGCAACATTAAATGTCAAAGAGGATAAATAAGAAAAAACTAAGCTCGCCGCCTTTTTCCGCTTGTCTCGCTGCAGAACGCGCAAATTGTGTTAGAGGAATGCTCGCGAGAAATTGTTTCTTTAGTAATCCAGACACGTCGACAAGACTAAATAACTTAACTCGTTGCTCGACTTCAAATAAAAACTCGATAACTTTGTGCCAGTTTATTTTTCCATTACTGTGTTTAATGGGCAATTACTTCATAGAGCGCCATGAAAATGGCGCCATTAGTGAAACTGTCGATATAAAAGTTTTAATGTCAGAATGGATCATATTTATTCCTGATTTAAGCGTCAAAGTTTGATGTTAGATAAAAAAAATATTAGGACGAAACTTAACTTTTACTGTTTATGTGCTTATTTTTTTCCCATTACTTTTTTTTGTTATTTTATTTGCTTTATTATGATCTACAAAAAATATAAGTACATAGTAAGAATACCTAGCACGGAAAAACCACGGCAGCACTTCGAACTACCTTCAATAGTACGATAACTAAGACATGCAGGTTGTAATCAGGAGCGGTCCCAGGGGGGGGTCACAGGGGACATTTCCCCCCCCCCCCCCCAAAATCATGAAAAGATGATCCTTTTAGAAGAAAAGAAGCTAGAAAAGATATTTGTGATAAAAAAATTCGTTGAATTTGTGACCACCCCCAAAATTTCAGCCTGCGACCGCGCCTGGTTGTAATAAAGGTTAGAAGTACAATTAAAAGGTATGCATTTCATTATACGTGACTGTACCTGTAGGATTTTCAATTTAAGATCTTTTTATAAACAAGATGCTTAATGGATCTTACAAAAGGAGCTAGCGACAAAACTTCGTAACCTCTCGAGACTGTTGCTCTCGTTCACAAAGTTACGGCAACTTCGGCCACTAATTGAGATCTCCGACACTCTTCATGATGCACTTACAACTACGTCAGAACAATATTTAAAGTCGCTGAAAGCCGAGAAACTTCTATAACTAACACCCCATTGTTCCGACTTCTTACTTTATTTAATTCTGTAGAATTCCAAGACGACACGGACCAATAACTCGCTCAAATTGCTGAACCGGCTTCCTTCTATTGTACCATATAAAATTAAAGGAAGTCCATTTTCGTACCGCTCTCTTTAGAAATATTTCTGTCTAGCTACTACTTTATAGTTATGGGATTCTTTGATGGCGACCAAACCTTCGTGACAAAAGTTTATTGTATGAAAAGATGTTACTTTCAATGCAACTTACTCTTATCTGGGGGAACCTTTGTGCCATCATTTTTTTAATAAGTTCTGCCAAGAAGAAAGTGAAAGATAAATTTAAGCTTTAAATTATTTAATTTAAATAAAAAAGTGATAAAATAAATCCATTCAGCTTGAGTTGCAGTCTGTTGTGCAAATGTAATATAAAGTTAAATAACATTTGTTATTTTTCCTCATTCGTATTATGTATGAATTTCATTTTATCCTTGAAGACTTTATTAGAAAATGGAGGTTATGTGTATAACTATATATGTATACTGGTGAGTTTAGTTTAGTTTGAGCTCAACCATTGGAACATCAAAAATAACAGTTCCGATTACCTTTTTGTCTGATTGTATTTTGGGATTGTTTAATTAACTTTAACCACAACTAGTACATAACAAGATAAATAAAAAGATCATAAAGGTCCATCGTTTTTATACGAATAAAATATATTTTGTTACTACCATTCACAGACTTTTATTTAACCATTGCAATTTATTTGAAACAACTCTCAGTAGTATTGTAACTATAAAACTTTATGTTATCAATAAAACTTGCCAACACTTGAGCTAACATAGTTCAGACTCCATTCCACAGTTTCAATTCAAAGAACATGATTTTAAAAGAAGAATGGGACAACTTTTTACCTTTTTCTAAAATTGATACTGTCTGGCTTTAGAATTTAAACTTTTAGAATCAAATTTAAGGGGATGTGCACAGTTGTGCTAACGATATTTCTCGATAGAATTACTGGTGTGTATTCACCTTTAGGCGAGCGTGTCTGAGCGGAAAACTCAATGGCGACGCGTTTCAAGCCAATACGTCTACTCTTTATTGGAAAACGAGATGGTGGCTTCCAGTAGAACGAGCTCGTCTTGTACTCAGCGTGTTTTGTTAGACGGTATTGCTTTCTAACGAGATCGCTGTCAATGAACATCAAAAATAATGGCTTCGAGTTTAGAAAAATGTTTGCGTTTGAAGGGAAATTAGTTGTTAGAGATAGTTTAGTCAGAATGTTGTGTTAATTATAATGGCAAGGACTGCTCATTGATTAGATAAATGTGTACTTGTAACTACTTTGTGATATTTTTGTCATAATAGTACAAAGATGAAAAAACAAGTCAGAAAATTTTATCTCACACAGAAATATACAATTTAATAGGAATCTCAATACATTGGCTTTTAGTAAGAGCAAATTCTTGATCATTTGCAACTCTTGCTATAAATATATAAATGAAAAAGTTAACTCATATACAGCACATGTTACTGACCATTTCATTTATCAAGCTTATTAGCTCACGTTTTAGGTAATACACTAGATAATCTTCAGTCCACATTTAGCAGTAGTCTTTACAATATCTAAAGATTCACGGTTCATATATGGTATGTTTTAGACTCACATATTGGCATTTGGCCTCTCATATAATGTGAGAAAAATTGAAGGACAGCAGAGCAGAAATTTATAGAGTAAGCTTGTATCATCGACACTAGGAAATAAGAAAACATGACATAACTACGAAAATTTTCTTGTCAAGTTTAGAAAGACCAGTGAAAGATCTAGTATAGGAGTAATAAATGCTTAAAATACACACAAACAAGTTATATATTAAAGCGTGCGTACAGAATAGAACAGAAATGTGTATAATGGTTTAGTAATGTATTGTAAATATTGATAGAAATACTCCAGGGTTATTCTGTCATATCGCAACAGAATATATAGACCATTTCCCAAATTAATTCAAAGATTAAGCACCTTTTTACGCACTGCCAAAGTAATAACATTAGCATACCAATACATCGGCAGTCCTATTACCATTATGCAAAAATTGGGCACGACCCGGTAACCCGTTAGCATTTTCAACATTCCCTTTATCTTCGTTGAGTTTACGCAATCGTCTGTGATTTACGATAAATTGCTATGAATTTTTAGGGTTAAATTTATTCGTCGGAGAATATTCTGGTTCGATAATACTTGAAAGCAGACAGACGGTCACGTCCACATCGGGTTTGTAAACACTTCCGTTCGCAGCCGTACATCACCCGTAGTTTTGCTCTTTTAGCCGATTCGCCACGACGAACCCAAGGAACGTTCGTTCTGCCAATTTATCTATCTTGCTGCAACATTTTTGTATCTTTTATGCAGCTGAGTAGAGCCATGATTAGTCTTTCAATGAAATACGTTGTTCTTACAGAAAAATCTTATTTAAACCAAAAGAAATATATTTTTTAAGTTAATAAGAATTTACTTCAAGTTAATCTTACACGTTTATTATTTGTGCTCGTTGTATGTAAATAGAATAATTTTGAACGCAAAACCCGAAAGCACTACATAAATAAATGGGACCGCATTACCTATGACACATCATAATAAATCTTCGCTTGCCTTCCCATTTTTCTGTCCGATTATGTCATAATGTTTCGACGTCGACATTCTCAAGAAATTATCATTGCCTCCGAAGCCTCGGCTTTGGCTGAGATTAACCACCTGTTGCTGGAGAAAATAGAATTCGAACATTTTCCGCGAGACATTTTCGGTTATTTTCACGAATATAGATGTAAATAAACCAATAATCTTATTTACATGTGGCAGAGTATTAGCTTACCTTTGGGACCACTTGCAAGAACTGTAGCGTAAAATGTCTAGAAGTACCTACCTCGTTTCGGTTAGTAGGTGTATCTGTTTCATGTTTTGGGAAAAATGTGTTTTGAAGCGGCTTTATAGTTTAAAATAACAGTTACCTTTTTCCTTTTTTCGCAGTTTCTGCTACTTGTGAACCCTTTTTATTTCCATTCTCTACAACGAACTTTCCATTTTATTGATAAAAGTATAAACCGAACTCATAAGTTAAAAAACTCATCAATTAGCATAATATACTTTTTAACGTTGCTTTTTACCCCTATCTGTAGTTTAATACAAATACTCTCTCATTAATAAAAGATTATTTATATACTATTATGCTTCTGAAGTTAAATAATTGTAGCTATAAGAAAATTCTTTTCTATCAGAACTGTTTACATATTATTTTCGTGTACCATCCTAATTTAAAGGCACAAACTTTGCTCCATTAATTTGCAAAACAACTTCAAAGACACCGTTTAATTAGCTAATAGTATCATGCTCTACTATTTGCATCTAACAGTAACCATGTCTCTAGTAGATATATACATTTTCAAGAGAACGAATACCGCAGTACTCTACTTTGATAGCTTTGAAGCATTTGAATTTTGTACTACGTATCTATGCACCATCGAGATGATACTGTAATTATTGTTGTGCTCTGTCTTGATTGCTTAATTTCTTTAATAGTTAAAAACCTGTGTATATTTTTCTCCTTTCTTTACCTTTTTAAAATAATTTTTACTTTTTCTATTGACTAATCCTGCCTTTGTCTCACCTGATATTTTTAAATTTTCTAAATAATTTTCCAAAATTTTCGTTAATTAGTAAAGTATACGTGTCTGTGCTTAAGTTACATCGGTTTTTCTCGGAAATAAATTCTCAGAAATAAAATATTGCCCATGAAAAATCACAAAAGGGAGATAAAAACTCGAAAACTAAAATTTCAACTGGCTTGACTTGAAACGATAATCCAGGAACGGTAGGCCTTTTCTAAGCCGACGACGCTTCGCGGACAATATTTATGCAAGATAATTAAGTATTCGCCATTCACTAATTCGAGGTTTAACCCTATGGTTCTTCTACAGCTCCAGCTCGCTTCCCCATGAAGAGTAAGACAGTGCAGGTGACGGCTGGAGAAGCGGCCCACCTGCAGTGTGCTGCGTCAGGAGACGCCCCGCTGGAAGTCAGCTGGAGGAGCCCTCATCATCACACCATTGCGCATCATTTAGATCAAAGGTCAGATTTTAATGTAAAAATCGACGACCACTTTGACGTTGGGGTAAACCTATCTGCCTCAGACGCCAGTGGTTGCGGGTTCGATCCCCGCACGGAACAAGAAAAAAAAATGTTTATCTATTTATGTATTTATATTCTAGATTCCCCCCTAGTTTGCTATATGGTATCCCATAACACAAGCTATGCTTACTTTGGGGCCATGACCATAGTTGGTGTGATTGTCTGGGGATTTTTTTTTTTTATTAATAATAGCGGTAGGAATGGCAGTTGAAGTAGCGGTAGGAGTAGCGATAAAAACATTGCTTTCTTCAAAGGTACCTAACCTACTGAGTTAGATTCCTGGTTGAATTCAATATGTTTATTTATACATTTCTTATGTTTATTTATACGAGATTTGGTATCTATACCACAAGTTCTTCAAGAAAATTAATTTAGGCGTGACAATGTGGTTTGAATATAAGAAATATTTATTTTGTTTGCAAATTTTTGTATGTTCAATTGTGGATTAGTTGCTGACTTGCATTCGCCATCGGAATTGCTTTGCATTATAACTTAACCATTTGTAAATAAACCCTCGCCGTCATAGTCACAAACAGAACTCAGATTCAGATTCAGCTATTACAGATTTAACTTCGACGTAACTAGTTTGAAGTAAACTATGAACAGCTTATTACAATTACTTCTAACAATTTCTACAGGGGCTGTGGATAATGGATAGAATACAGGGCTTTCTTTTGGTCACTAGCCAATTTTTTAAATACTAAGTATCAAAATCAAAGTATAAAAAGAATTTTTATCATTTATAGAAACGATTTTTATATAATAATACTAGTATTAATAGTAGTAGTAATACTACTGAGCCATACTAAAATAAACATGCAGGCACATTATATCGTATCAAATAAAATAACACTTAGATTTGTCTGGTGACTAAAAAGGCCTGTATAATATTCTTAATTATCTTTATCAAACATACATACATAACTTTTTTAGAGGTAGGTTATGGGTGATAAAAGAAACTTGATAATTAAGATACTTATTATATTTATTGTAACTCACTAGAAGTTATAATACGTCTTTATCCTAACACAATTAAATGCAGCAAGGAAGGAGGAAGCTTTGTGTCTTGGTTTAAATATACTTTAGGAGGGGATTAATTTTTAATCTAATAACCAATAAGAAACTAGGATCATATTTACAAGTCAAATCAAATACTTATTTATTTTAAATTAATTATTGCATGATTCCAACACGCCCCCTCAATAATTAATTTTAGACACAAAGTAAACCTCGATATTATGTATTAATATAAAACAATTACCCTAATCAGAACATATATAACTTCTTAGTGTTTGCTGGGAGTATACAAAAATATGGTCCAACATTTGTTGCGTGGATTAGGGAAACCCAGTAAAACCTAATCAAACCATGTAAAATAAAGAATAAAAATAACTGTAAATAAAAAAAATTAATGCACTATTGTTTCACACAAACTTCATTCCAAGCCCATGTCAATCCTCATTTCTCGGAATCGCGGGGCTGGTAGTTGTTTAGTGAGACCATCTGCAAGTTGTTTATCTGTAGGCATATAACACAACTTTATAATATTTTTCTCAATTTGTTCCCTGGAAAAATGATATTTTATATCGATGTGTTTGGATCGCTTGTGGTTCGTGGGATTATTAGCAATACTTATACATCCATTGTTATCTTCATATATAATAATAGGATTTGTTATATTCATATTTATACTTAACGCCAATGATTTTAACCATAAAGCTTCTCTAACAGCTTCGAACAACGCCATATATTCTGCCTCTGTTGAAGAAGCTGCTACTGACATTTGTTTCTTTGTACTCCAGGTTATTGTACATACATCAAATAATTTAAACAAATATCCAGTAGTACTTTTTCTGTCATAAGTATTGCTACCACCCCAATCAGAGTCCACATATCCGCATAAAATATTATTAAAATCACATCGTTTGTATGTTAACTTTAAATCAATGGTGCCTTTTAAATATCTGAGTACTCTTTTTAGACAATGCCACAATTCATTATTATTTTTGTCAGTAAATCTACTTAATAGATTAATACTTGTGCTTAAGTCTGGCCGAGTACACAACATTAGATACATTAAGCAACCTAATAAATTTCTACAAGGGGCAGTGCATTTTTCATTCGAATTCAGAGCATCATAGTTTAGTTTTGTTTCCAGAGGGGTATTAACTGGATTGCAATCACTCATTCTAAACTTATTTAATACTGTATGAATGTATGAGCTCTGATCTAACATTATTTTATCATTGTATCTAGTTACCTTTATACCTAAAAATAACTTGATTTCCTTAAGATCAGTCATTTTAAATTGACTCATCAAATAACCTTTAAATTCATTTAATATTTTAGTTTCACCACATACTAATACTACATCATCTACGTACAAAAGAACATATATGTTTTTATTTTTATGTCCTTTATCTAGTACATATAAACATCTATCAACCGGAGAATTTTGAAAACCCTTTTCTTTCAACGATTGCTCAAAAACTTGAAACCAGCACCTAGCTGCTTGCTTTAAGCCATATAACGCTTTATTTAGTTTACAAACAAAATTATCTTTACATTCTACACCTTTAGGAATTTGCATGTAAATTTCTTCTTTTAATGGACCATTTAAAAATGCAGTTTTAACGTCTAAATGGTGAACTACTAAATTATATTGATTGGCAAAAGCAATTAGAAACCGAAAACTAGCGATCCTAGCTACAGGAGCGAAAGTTTCGTTATAATCTGTTAAATATTCTTGACTGAACCCACGAGCTACTAAACGAGCCTTGTATTTAAAAGGATTTCCAAACTCATCACGTTTGATAGAAAATACCCATTTACAATCTATAATATTTTTATCACTTGGCCTTGGTACTAAAGTCCACGTATTATTAATTAATAAAGAATTAATTTCATCTGATATTGCAGTTTCCCATTTAGATCTATCATCTCGAGTTTTTATCTCATCAAAACAAGTCGGAACATCATACAATATAGTTTGCATACACATTAAATAGTCATCATCACTTTCATAATATGAAATTGTAGGACGATTTTTCAGTCTATCACTTCTCCTCAAGTTATTACTATTTTCTGTATTAGGAACTACAGAATTCTCAGACTCTAAATCATTAACGCCCTGCGTATCGTTCACAACAACACTACTGGGAATTTCAGGAGGGCATGCATTAGGTTTATCAGATTTCGAAGTATCCGATTTCGATCTGTCAGTTAATCGAGACTCTTGTGACACTGATTTCAACTGCAAGTCACTTGCACCAGTTTTGTCACAGGAATATTCAGTACTATTCCTTTCAGTACCTAATATAGGCCTGGAGAACTCAAAGTTCGTCTCGTCCACCACAACATCTCTGACAGTTACAAACCTTCTGCAATGATCATTCCAAACTTTATAACCGTTTGGTTCATAACCCACTAATATTCCCTTCCATGACTTATCATCAAACTTGGTCTTACTAGTTTTGTTGTGAACGTACACAGTTGAACCAAAAACTCTTAAATATTTTAATTGTGGTTTTTTATTATGCCATAGCTCGAATGGTGTTTGCGATAGTAATTTTAAAGCTTTAGTGGGAATTATGTTAATTAAATAAACAGCTGTTAGGACAGCTTCACCCCAAAATACTTTATTTAACTTTGCACCACTTAACATACATCTAGCTTTTTCAGTAATAGTTCGCACCATTCGTTCGGATACACCGTTCTGCTGAGGGGTTCTAGGGACTGTTAAGTGATATGTTATTCCCTTTTGAACACAGAAATTTCGCATTTCAGTTGATAAATATTCCCCACCATTATCACAATATAAATTAACTATTTTCAAATTAAATTTTGCCTCACACTTTGCTACATAGTCTTTAAAAGCCGAGAAAACGTCTGATTTATAAGTTAATAAGTAAACAACACAATAATGCGTGTATTGATCCACAAATAGCACAAAGTAATTTTTATTGTCAATAGAGGAAGGAGTGATAGGACCGCAAACGTCTGAATGTACTATATACAAAGGCCGAGTGACGTAACTTTTATCTTTAGAAATGTTAAAAGGTAGTCGCGCCTGTTTCCCAACTATGCAAGATTCACATAATTTATTATTAGGTACAATGGATTCAAGTTTAACAATATCTTGCATTGACCTATTTAATTTTAAATCTAAAAATTTACTTTTACTTAAATGACCCAAACGTTGATGCCATAATTCATAATTATCTATAGTACTATTGCATACTTGCGAAACAGGGCGATCTAAATTGACACAGGTAAAGAAATCAATTAAAATTAAATTGTTTTGAGACTCACCCTTTGCAACCGGTTTACCTGCCTTACATATTTGTGTCCCACGTTGATCAAAGATAATTGTGTAACCAGCCTTTTGCATTTTGGAAACAGATAATAGGTTGTATGGTACCTCCTCACAATAGAGTACACCTTCCAGGACTCCTTCAATACCCAAATTGCTGGTTACCTGTATATTACCGCGTTTTGTGGCTGAAATAAAATGACCAGATTTAGCAACTGATATTTGTAAAGGAGGGTTCAAAGTAGTCGAATTAATGAACAAGTCTTCCCTGTTGGTAATGTGGTCCGATGCTCCGGAATCCAGTAGAAAAGATACTTTATTCTTGTGGTTGCTCGTTACGTAATCTCCAGTCATAAAGGCAAATCCTGAAAAGTTATTCGAAGTCGACGGCTCCTCGCATATCTCCACTGCTTGTACTGTTCTATTTCGATCATTTTGTGGCATATTTCTTTTATAATAATAACAATTGTCAATAAGATGTCCTTTACGCCCACAATGCATACATTTTATAAATTTTGCTTGTCTCGAAGATTTGTAACCGTTATTATAAAAACCGTTATTTTTATCCGATTTAAAATGTCTATTGTTCTTGATAAATTTTCTTCTATTGTTTTTATTATTTGCAAACAACACCTTTGAGCTCGTATCATTGTCATTTTTCAATTTTACCTCGTGGTCTAGGAGTCTTGTTTTCACAAAAGCCAACGTTAAGTTATCCTCCGACAATGTTTCGATAGCCGTGATAATGCCATCGTAACTTGAAGGAAGGGTTAATAATAAATGGGCTACTTTATCGGTTTCTTCCAACTTTGCTCCAGCGGCCGACAACTCACTTATATGTTCATCAAATATGGCAAAGAACTTTATGAGGCTTACATCACCTTGAAGTTTTAGGGTTAATAGTTTTTTTCTTATAGCCAACTGTGTGGCAATACTTTTCCGCTCATATAATGAATCCAGGTTCTTGTATATTTCTCTTGTGCTTACTTCTTCTTTAGCAAATGAAAGGAAACTGTCAGCCAGATATTCTACAATGACGCTTTTTGCAACACGATTATTGTTATTCCACTGCTCACAATATATTTGAGGTTCTTCGTCAATTACTTTTATCAAGTCCATTTCACACAATAATGCACGTATTCTAAATTTCCAGACACTATACTTCTCTCCAGCAAACGGTAGAATATTACGTCTATTTTTAGAATTTTCCATTGTTCCTTTGTTCTGTAGATTTTTACTTTTTAACGAAAATGAGGGTAGCAGATAGTTTATGCGCGCACAATTTTTTTTAAAGATAACGTTTACTACTATTTAAATTCAAAGCTTCTGGGCCCATAACCTTTTAGAGGTAGGTTATGGGTGATAAAAGAAACTTGATAATTAAGATACTTATTATATTTATTGTAACTCACTAGAAGTTATAATACGTCTTTATCCTAACACAATTAAATGCAGCAAGGAAGGAGGAAGCTTTGTGTCTTGGTTTAAATATACTTTAGGAGGGGATTAATTTTTAATCTAATAACCAATAAGAAACTAGGATCATATTTACAAGTCAAATCAAATACTTATTTATTTTAAATTAATTATTGCATGATTCCAACAAACTTCACGCCTGTCTCCTCTTGAGGTAGGCAGACACTAGGGAACGCCAATTGCTACAATCCAGACATACCTCTTTCGCTTCCTCCACGTTCATAAATCTTCTCGTACATGATCGTCGGTTACGGGTGCTTTTAACTAGACCCTTTTGAAGGATGTCGCCAATTTGGTCGGCATACGCTCGCTTAGGGCGACCCCTTCCGAGAACACCATCCATTCGTGCTTTGTACAGCTCTTTCGTAAATCTACTTTCACTCATCTTTTCCAAATGTCCAAACCACCGTAGCTTTTCAATCTTAGTTACTACGTCTTCTTCAGTCCGCATCCCTTTCTTATTTCACTACTTCTCATCCTATCACTCAATTTCACTCCACACATGCTCCTCAAAGCTCTCATCTCCACAGCATTAATCCTGCTGTCATGTCTCTTCTGTCACACCCAAGATTCACTACCATACATAAGTGTTTTCGCCAAAACTCCCAAGGATCCCAAGTACGGCAAGTCGAGCCGTATTCAGTATAACTTTGCTTGCCATTATCGAGTACAAGGCGCCATTAACACAATTTGCTGCTTTTCCCTCCTTTCAATATCACCATCATACTTCCCATCTCTTGTAAACAAGGACCCCAAGTACACAAACTCATTCACTTTTTCCACTTTTTCGTCTCATTGCATTCCGTCATACCTTCATTTCTCTTCATAACCATGACTCGTCTTACCAACATTCAATCTCAAACTTTTCCTTTTAAATGACTCATACCAGTGACCATTTGTTGCAATTTCGACGCTGACGGTGCAAGTAGAACCTGGTCGACGGCGTAAAGCAAAGTTTTGATCACTGTCTCATTCATTTTAAAACCCTATTCAGATTCTTTCAGATTTTTCCAACAACTATTCATGAATAGGTTAAAAAGCCAAGGAGACGCTACACAGCCCTGCCTAACACCGCGTTCAATGCTAAACCAATCCGTGTAGTCATCATTCAACCTGGCACAGGCTCGAGTCCTTATATAAGGATTTGAGTGCCCGTATCCAGTCACTGTCCGTCCACCCCATACTCGGATAGAGTTAGCCACAGTTCTTCTTACAGTATCGTTATCTTATTAATTTTAGATTAATATGACTAGATAAGAAAATAAGAGTTATAAATACAGCGGACATCAGTAATTGGCCACAGCTGTGTTGCGCGAGAAAATCAATCATCAATCATAACTTACTTCGATTATATTTTCGTAAGAACAAAGTAAAAAATTAGCTCTAAAAGTAACTTCTAAAATGTTTTCAAAGTCATGTCAAAGGATATTTACTTAGGTTGTTAAGTTTGGAGGGCTTACTTTTACAATGAAGCGTATTTAGACGAAATATGAACCATTTTGCTTTGTTAACAAACAGCTCAATCAATAGTTGACTAGGTATTCATATCTTCTTAGTAAACTAGTGTTGAAATTATGTATTTATATTCTAGGTTCCCCCCTAGTTCGCTACATGGTATCTCATAACACAAGCTTCGCTTACTTTGAGGCCACGTAGTTGGTGTGATTGTCTGGGGATTTTTTTATTATTATTATTATATTCCCAACAGAAACATACGTAAAAGAAACCTACTCCACACTTCGTTTGCTCTTACTAATTGATTTGATAATGTAATGTAAATAAATTACTGTAAAGTATAATTTATGTCACGAATCACGATCCATTTTAACATTAAACACCTACCTGATGATGATAGCAGTGACTTATTTTACACCACGCCTGTAATAGTGAAAAAAAAAAACTATTTGAGTGAAGTTAGCCTTAATGGCTACCTCCTAGAATTTCGGATTTTTTTTTAAATTTTCTTTGAACTTGAATTTGTACTTTGTATTTTTTCTTCTTTTCTCTTTTTATTATTTAATAACCCTGTTGCGGTGGTCTGTTAGTCGCTCAGTGCATGTATATTGAAAAATCTAGCATTTTGATGTACCTAAATTCAAGTACAATTTAGGTACCTTTTTTAACAATACATATAGGTACTAAATTAATAGATAAGTAAGACAAATACACATTCACACAATCTTACTTATCTCGCCTAGTTTTATGTAGAAATAATTATGTTCACCCCTTATATTTTACACGTAAATGAAACTCATAGCTTTCTAGATCATTTATCATGCAAAACTTTTGTTTCAAAGATCGCTATTCAATAAGAACATCTACTTACTCGATTTAATTCAAATATTCCTGCGAAAAGTTTATCCGAATTTAACGTAAACTTTCATAATTAACTACTCTACATTAATATTGAGTTCTATATCATACAGATACACAATCCGAGAACAAGTGCTGGACGATGGGATGGTTTCGGAGCTAAGCATACTTCAGACATACCGACAAGACACCGGCGCTCTGACGTGTAGGACCTCCAACGCCTACGGACAGGACGAGATGTTAATACATTTAGTTGTTCAAGAGGTATGGTATGCTCTTGTATTATGAGCTATAGGATAACTGGTACATCATCTTAATGGCAGGTTCCAATATTCCATTCAAGGATCATTGTCTAAGTTTAATATCCTCTTATATTTTCACGATTCAATAAATAAAATAAAATACATTTTTAACATTTTTAAGGAAATCGAAAAGTCGAACTACAATGTAAAATAAAGATTGGATGGAATATTGAAACCGTTGTATCGCCAGTAGCTCGTTTTATGAATACAAATCTCTGACAGAATATACAATAACTGTAATTCCTTATAATCACACATTACTTACAGAGAAATGAGATATATTATAGAATTATTCAATTATAATTACCCCTCCGTTGTATTTCGCACATATTATCAAACTACAAATTTTGCCTTACTTTTTCCATAATGATAAATTGATAAAATATAAAAATAGATTAAAGACTAGGCAATTTGTTTTTAATACCAAATACTTACGTGTTTTACCAAAAGTATCGTCCTCCGTGTTGAGTGCCAAAGCGCAACGAAGTACATAGTTTGTTTTGGCTAAAAACCTAAAGTAATATAAATTACATGTTTAGACAATAAGTATTCTCTATTTTCCAGGTGCCAGAAATGCCAAAGAACATACGCATCATAGACCAACAGTCCCGCGCCATACAAATATCCTGGACACAGCCGTACGCCGGCAATAGCCCCATTATAAACTACATAGTGCAGTACAAAGAAGCGACAGGTGAGCCAAAAATCATTTAACAGTATTGTATTTTCATTGCTGTATATGCATAAAGGGAAATACAGCAATACCTATTCACTTACCTATACTGTATAAGAGGAGTAAGGCCTTATATGAGGACATACAGTTTTCTACTTCCCGGATACATTTTCTAGACTCTCATAGAACTCCTGTCCACAAATCACGACGTGTCAAGCGGACTAACCACGTAAATTAAATAAAAATCAGCACGCAAGTTTATTTTTATTTTATTTTTACATTTAAGGAAGACTATCGATTTTATTGTTTACAATAAATACAGTAAAATAGCAAATACTAATAATAGCACTGTTACAATCATTAAAAAGTCTCCACTGATAGAAACAATATAAAAATACAAAAATCATTCGTTAATTTTAATATCATGTTAATACCTAATCGAAAAATTATACAAACTGAGAAAAAAGCAAAGAAATACTAGATGATAAGTATGTTGAAAATATCGATTAATGCGTGATACTATAAATCAGATTACGTAGGTACATCTTAGATAGAACCAGTATAAAAATACAAAAATGATTTGTTAATTTTAATATCCTGCTAATGCCCACTCAAAAGATTATATGTTGAAGATTATGTTGAAAATACTAATTACCTACTGCGTGATACTACAAATTAGATTACCTTTATCTTAGAAGAACGATAATTTATGAATACAATTATGATACAATATATACAAATACCTACACATAAATAAGTATAGCACATAAATACAAATTAAATAAAAAAATATATTATGAATGTGAAAGTTTGGTTCACAAACTATTTGATTGCGATAATTTTGTTTTCAAGCCTACAATTCCGACTTTTTTTTTAATACTCTTGACTTTTAATTATTATACTGAATAATATTATAGTGCTACAACGCTACATTTGCTTCATGGCATGAGGTATACTCGGCCGGTGTACTCGTATTAGGTACCTCAGGGCGAGATCGACCGCTCCCCATTAAACTTAAAGTAACAACGATCGTCAAGTCCAGTGAACTTTTCTCACTTAGGGAGTACAACTACAGATCTAGTCATGATCTAGTATATTATTTCGTAGCTCTTGCTACAAATTAACCTACTCTATACATATACAGGGTGACTGGTGGGTCACTTTTGAAATTCGACCACGTGACATTTTGAGATCATACACAAAGAGAAAAAATTAAAAAAAAATATTATTATTTACCGAGTAAACTTAACCGAAAGTTAAAGAATTGATTACGCAACGCATGGTTACACTAGCATTAGCAGCGATCCGTGTGCCAGGTCACGTGCCGCGATTGACTCAGGCAGGCCTAAGTAAAATAAATAGTAAGAAAACTTTATTTTAGTGAAAAATTATGTACCTATTTTTGTTAAATTATTGTAACCAGAATCGAGTACAGAGTGCTCTCCTTCAGTGTCTAAAATTTTTCACCAGTCACCCTGTATATGTACCTACATATTTTTTACGATGTTGAGTTTATATACTTATATTAGCATACGTTACTGACTAAATAACATATTTATTCTGCCGAGGATCTGCAATAATTCGTTTTCATATTACCGATGTGGTATTATAACATCTAATAGTTGCGACTTACTTACGAATACGAGTAGTTGGCTTTTTACGGTCTTACCATGTGTTGACATAAACTAAACTATGTTAATTTTTTTTTTTTTCAAATAAATCCGGCAATTACTGGTGACCATGAGTTCGGAGAAGAGAGAACACAGGTTAAGGGAGAATCTGGGTCTTCATAAAACATTTCAGGAAAAAATCACCGCCGCAGCAGTGGTATTTGACGATAGACTTTATGAAGGTTGGTCTTTTTTTTTTTTTTTTCCTGCCAAAGAATGACACCCTACTATGGCGCCCCAAAGGGCGACCACAGATAGGGAGGGGGTGAATACTCCTAGTACGCACTAGGCCCTGCACGGGGATAAATCCCCGCCGACAGTAGCAACCGCTCGCCGACGGAATGCCACCGTATACCCAGCCAGTGTGAGACTTCTACTCACTAAACACCCCCTTCTCCGATCCCTAACTCAAGAGCTATTCATAGATCGTGTAATGAGCTACCACCCCGTGGGATCCAGGGCGGCGCATCAGGCATCCTGACGGATAACCCGTAGTAAGACACTGTAAAGCTCAACGCAAGTGTAGAGAATGACTAGGGCTGGGAGCCCAAAAGGTTGACCAGATCCGCGGTGAACTGGTTTGGGGGGTCTGAGAGAACGTCTCTCGGTCTGCGGCAGGAGTGCGGCGTGACAGGGTTGACAGTATAGGAGACTGTCGCCCTAACAAGATTGTTAGGGTAGGACTCAGCACGTTGGAAGTGACCTGTTGCCAGGACTTTCAAGTGCTGTTGAATAGAGGGGAGCTCCAGGTCCCTGTGCAGGTCCGTGTTACGCACATACCAGGGCGCGTTAGCTGCCCTTCTGCAGAATAGGTTTTGGACCACCTGTAGTTTGTGAAGATGTTTGGGATTCGCGTGGGCAAAGACGGGAGCCGCGCATGACTGGTCGTATGCAGACTTTATAAAGCGTACGCTTGTTACGGAGGGACATTTTACTATGACGTCCTAGCATGCTGGAGAGTCGGCCGAAATATTTCCTAGCCAGTTTGGACACCCTGGTGATGTGGGGTAAAAAGGAGAGAGTTTTGTCGAGAGTGACGCCTAAGTACTTAACCGTATTATTGGATGGCTGAACTTTTATCTGGATTGACCTCAATGCGCCACTTCGTGAACCAGTCACTGAGTTCGTCTACAGCCGATTGCAACTTTGCAACTATTGTGAACATTTGAATGCCAGTGCAATAGAGCGCGGTATCATCGGCAAAAAGGGCAAGTTCGACCCCTTTAGGTGGTTTGGGGATGTCGTTCGTGTAAATCGAGTATAGGGTAGGAGCGAGGACTGAGCCTTGAGGGACGCCAGCCCTGATTGGGTGGGGAGATGAGAGCGCACCATCGAATCTGAATCGGAAGGTGCGGTTCTTTAAGAATGAAGAAATTATACGGACTAGCCTATCAGGGAGTATAATTTGTGGATGAGGCCGGCGTGCCAGACTTTGTCGAAAGCCTTGGCTACGTCAAAGAAGACTGCCGCTGTGGTTCTCCTCCTAGGGTAGAAGCCAGCAAGGGCGTACTCCACTATTCTGTGGACCTGCTGAGGGCAGGAGTGTTGGGGACGGAAGCCGAATTGTTCGGGTATGATGAGGGGATCCCCGTCTGAGGGGAAGAGATGGAATTTCATGCGCGTCAGAATGACGCGCTCGAAGTTTTTACCTAAGGCCTTGAGGAGGCTGATGGGTCTGTGGTTTGCCGGGATGTGGTGAGGTTTCCCGGGCTTGGGGATTCCTATCACGATCGCCTCTTTCCAGGCACTTGGAAAGTGACCTAGATTAAGACAAGCGTTGTATAGGATTGCCAGTATGGCAATGATTTGCTGGGGCAGGTGCTTAAGCGCCTGGTTTGGAATACCATCCGCCCCCGGCGCTTTTCTAGCGTGGAGGCGTTTGATATGAAGGCGAATCTCATCAGCAGAAACTGTGATGGGTTCGCTGGTCGGGGGGAGAGAGTCCTTGAGGAGGACTTCTTCTTCAATCGCCTTAAGGTGGGCGGGATCTACGGGTTGGGTGCTGGGGGAGCATTGTGAAGCAATGCTGTCAGCAAAGGTCTCAGCCTTTTCATCATCCTCGAAGGCTATGGTGCCATCGGGACGGGCGAGGGGAGGAATGTGGGAGATGGCGTCGACTCTGAGTCTGCGCGCCATAGCATAGTAAGCCACGTGAGACGGAGTTATGTTCTCCATGAGCTCAGTGGCTTGAAGATGTCTATGCTCGAATAGGGCTTTCTTTACCCTGCTTTGAAGGACTTTCGCTGCATCCCTACACTCGATAGTTGGAGCGTATCTGGCTCGACGAAGTGCTGCATTTTTCTGCTTAATTAAAAGAATAATATGACGGGGAAGTTTGGGCCGCGGGATTTTGACCGTTCGAGAATTGGAACTGATGGCATTGAGGATGGCATCAGAGACTGAATCGACTGCACTGTCGATTCTCTCCGGGCTACTAAGGTAGTCAGGGGAGAATCCCAGCGGAGAGTCGGCGGGTCCGGCCAGAGTGGCGAGGGACTTTTGGAAACAGAAGGTTGGTCGCTTATACAGGGGTTCTAATACTATTCGGCCATGCTATCTGTCAGCAGACGCAGTCCCGGGGGGGGGGGGTAACTGGGGCCAAATCATGAAAAAAGAGTAGAGCAGCAGCTAGAAAAAGATAATTGTGATTAAAAATTTAGTTGTGAATAGTAACTCAATCTATTTACTTATGTACTAGAGAAGACATCGCCTATCTTTGCTTTGTCACATCAAACTGCGGTCCTTTAGCTGCACTTCACTCAGATGTTTGCTATCAATGTATGTGATAAGCCTGGTCAAATTAGACCAAAAATTAGAGAAAAGTTTCATAAATTCCCAACAAGCTAACAATCGGTAAAATTATTTAAAATATAGTATTAACAATATAATTTGATAGTTCCCCATCATTCCCCTGTATGGATTTTTTTTATTCAAGGTCAAACATCAAAAAATGAGTTTTTTGTAATTTTCAGTAAAAAGGTAAGTTTTCTCATGAAAATACGTTAAACACAGTTGTAGATCATAAAATTATCTACAAGAAATGTATCATTACTTTTTTCCTATTTGGATGCCACGGAGGAACTTTTAGATAAACTCGAACGTTTGCAAAATCTGTCTATACGCTACATCTTCGGCCTTAAAAAGTTCGATCATGTTTCCGAATATCATAAGCAACTCCGATGCCTTCCGATTCAGCAACGCCGTAATGCTAGAATTCTATGTCTCCTATATAATATCCTCTATAATCCATCAGCTCCTATCTATCTGCGTGAAAAATTTTCTTTTACTCATTCTCCGAATACTTTATGCAGAGCACTTAAACGTAGGTGCGTTTCTTAAAATGTCAACCCATAAAACTAACTACTTTTAATATTCTTTTAATATCCATGCAGTCAGATTGATTACTCACACAAGATTCATTTTCATATAAGTATATATTATCTGTTATATATTCGTCTATGTTTATGTATAGTATTTTATTGTGTTTATAATTATATTAATCTATGGATATAATATAATATTATTTTCAACACACTTGCTCGTAAAGTGAGCGTTATTCTATTGAATTTAGAACTATAAACTGGGCTATAAGTCACGCATGCATAATATATTATACCCTAGTGCATAATATAATGAATCCTACAAAGTTGAATTGTACCTTTGTGCAAATTACATGCGAGTAAACAGAGCATATTTTACTGGCCCGGGTTATACATTAAATATTTTCAGAAACAACAAAGAGATTTTATACCACACTTCAAATCCACATACATTTTTAAATGTTTGCGCCTTATATTAGTAGAATAAATTTGTATATCAAACAAATTATTCACAATTTACAATAATTTGTTATAAAATATTTGCATTTACAACTCCAAATTAAACATTTTCACTTAAAATATCGGCTGTCCAATATCAAAACCTAGTAAGAGGATTTGGCTTAACTTATTAAGGACGGCAAAAAAACATGTTTGATGTCAGCCCTTTTAAAGTTGAAACATTTTCTCTACAAACTTATACTTAGGAAATCTATTATTTTGTAAGCATTATTTTATCTTTATTGCATTTCTCTCAAAGCTATGGTGCATATTTTAAAAGACATACATTGTTTTGATATAGGATACCTAACAAAAAACAAACAAATTTTCAAAATCAAAACCTAGTAAGAGCTATTGCTAGGTTTTGATATGGTTTTAACGATAATTATTATTTTCATATTTCAAGACCCAAACCTAGCAACTACATTATTAATTACAAACATTAATTTTATTACCCTTAAAAAAGTGGTTTTAAATGAAAATTTTGTTTATTGAGATCAAAACTTTAATTTCAATTAGATACATTAAAACGAATACTTAATCAATTATTGTTCTTCTATTTGAGAAGGCACAAACGAAAGGTCTACAGATTCATCATTCGTTGGCAAGTTATTCCAAAAATATCTTCGAGATTCGGGCGTGAGGGGAACTAATTTGCTGATAATATCACGTTTCTTTACTTCTTTAACTCCTCTAGGTCCCTCCATAGAAGAAGGTGGACAATAAATGTCGAATTTATTTAGTAAGAAATCGACTTCTTCCCAATCATCATCAAATCTGAAAAAAAAATGGTTTAGTAAACTTGACAATTATAACTAGGTAATTTTAACTTGTCAAGCTACGAGTAATTTAGTGTTTTTTAGTTTTAAATAATTGTAATTATATATTTTACATTAATAATTTATATGTATTGAAAATAAACCTTTTTATTTAACCTATGAAATGCTATTAACTATAATAATATTACTTATGTAGTTACTAATTTATTATTTCGTAATAAATTTATATACGTGCCTATTCTTGCAAAAAATATTTCTTGATCCTTTTACAAATTTGACCTGAACAACTGTCTTGAGCGGAAAAAAAGTGGTTGACCGGCACGACCTACTTTTTTTTTTGGTAAATTTTTACAATTACCTACATCAACATCAATGATTTTAATGTGTTTTCTTGATCTCAATACACAGTCTTTGAAATCAGAGAAGTCGTATATGCCTCTTTGGCGCTTCATTTTTTGCTCAATGTTAGCATGGACGGCATCCGCAGCCATATGAGTATGCCCTTTAGTTAAATAGCTTATTGTGACTGAATCGATTTCGTTTTCTCGTGAGTTGACTATCATGACCAGAGCAGTAAATAACGTCCAGTTCTTATTTTGTGCTGTGCAATTATCGGCCCATAGATGAAAGTGACGCACATCTCTCTGATCATCAAAAACAGCTTTAATAGCATTCACTATATTGCTTGCATCACGACCAGCAATTGCTTCATGCCACAGCACACACAATAAAGGATCATTTGATTTTTTCTCAAGGGGTGCAAAGGTCAGATTAAATACAATTAAACGGCTCAAAAAAAATGCGTCTTTATGCTGAGGCATGTCAGGAAGTAATATAACCTTTTGCAAGTCCATAGCGTAGTATTTTATGTGTGTTTCATTACCTTTTAATGCATCAATCCTGTATCTTTCAATAGCCTGATTAGCTTTTTCCTTGTGCGCATTTCGCTTCATTTTAAATCTTCAGGAACTTCAATATTTTCATTTAAATATTTTTTTTCTTCTTCTTCGTAATAAGCACAATCTCCACATTTATCGCCTTTTGGCATATGAAATGAAATGTTATTTTTTTTTATTGTTTCCCGGTAAACTTCTACACTACAACGAATATCCGGATGTTTGTTTTTAAAATCGGCATACATTGCAGTGAGTGTAAGCGTTCGTGGCAGATATTTAATATTTGGGCCATTTTTTCTTCGGTAGTGACTCACAATCGGTCGATAACTGTTAATATGCTGCTCCATTATCAATGTAGGAGCCTGTTTTCGTTTTCCTCCTCTAAAATCTCTCGTAACCTTTCCTAATAACTGATCATTCTTCAGGGCTTTACTAAGTTCGGTTATAACAGCGTCAGTAGCATATCCTAAAGTATCAAGAAAGAACTTACGACATACTGGAACGTTTGCATCGGTATGGCGACCATTTTCAGGAAAATAGTAAAATCTTGACTCTTTTTTGATACCCTTCCGGCCAGTATTTACCTCCGTTTTGCGCTTCTTAACACCGGTTATTTGAATGCATTTATTAAGCAAGCTTCGTCGTGATGGAAAATCAAGGTCCCAAAAACACATCCAAATTTCAATTCTCTCACCAAGTGTAAACCACATGCATTTACCTACGGCCACATTAGTAACCACACCAGTAAGGCGTTAAAACGAATGCCTTGCTAAATTTGAATTACTATAAAATCATCGATTTACCATTTCAAAACCCAGCAAATCAAATCACAAGTTCAAAAACCTAGTAAGAAGCGTGACTTACTTGGTTTTTGAAATTGGTTTTTTGTTATGAAGTTGCAATCTCGATTTTTTTTACTCTTACTAGGTTTTGGTCGTCTTATATCTTAAAAACTAAACGTCTTAGCGACAAATATGTTTTTGAATTATGTAGGGATTTACCTTAGAAGATCATTTAAGCCAAAAAAACATTTTTAACTTTTTTACTCTTACTAGGTTTTGATATTGGACAGCCAATATGCTATACAGACATTGACACATTTGGCGGAAAAAAAAACCTACGCGCATGCGCGAGGCTCGGCGCCATTTTTGAATCACAATAATAATTCACAGCTTTGTTATCAAATGTGTTTGTTATTTCATGACCACGTATGTCTGTCTTTTACTCACAAGTTTGTTGAAAAACGTCGTATGTAACTCGTGAGCGTTGCTAATTACAGTCGAGGCTGTGATTTGAGCCCGAGACGCAGGCGAGGGCTTAATAATGAGCCGAGACTTAGCTCACTTGTTACATAATATACTATTGTGTTTGTAATTTTTAGTGTACATACAGAAATTGTACTTTTTATCCAATTCTCCATTCGTCTGGTCTGCTGGAAGATATTTCTATAGAAATAAGCTGTACCTTTGTACAAATCCTTTTTTGCTAAGTTTATCAATCAATATATATAATACTGTTCCGTTACTGACTGAGTTACTGAGTGACTGACAGACAACGTACAGCCGTAACTACTGGGCGTAGAGAGCTGAAATTTGGAACATACATTTTTGTAGGGGTGCACTAAGGAAGGAATTCCCGAAATTCCCACGGGAATGGCAATTATTGGACTTTTTAGTTTGTATGAAAAATCTTATTCCTTGAGTGCACGGATATGATACTTGGCATAAAAGTTCTTCAAAAAGAGACTGGTTGTGTTATGAAAGGAATTCCCGAAATTCCCACGGGAACGGGAAATATATGATGTTTTAGTTTGTATGATAAAATCTTATTCTTTGAGTGCACGGATGTGATACTTGGTATAAAGGTTCCTCAATTTGTATAATGGAAGGAATTCCCGGAATTCCCACGGGAACGGAAAATAGGACTTTTGAGTTTACACGGGTACGAAGTCGCGGGCAAACGCTCGTTTAATATATTTTTTTAAAAGTCTGTACATAAATTGTAAAATAAATAAATAGCTATTATGTTTAAAAAATTTGGCGGTGAATATAACACAATCCTGTATAAGTTGCGCAATACACGATTTTTGTATCTTTTTGCGTTATATTTTACTTAAGCAGTGTATTTGCTTATTAACTTATATGCTCTAATAAACTGACGCCTTGTATAATAAAGTACACTTTATCAAATTTCGCGACACATTTTTTCTTTGGGATCGCTACTCTTATACGTAGTAATAACAACGCAATGGTTGTGACCCCCCCCAAAAATTCAGTAGTAACACCCCCCCAAATTTCAATCTGCGACCGCGCCTGTTTGTTAGATAGAAAACAAAGAACTCGTATCAAATTGAATTAGGATCCGTAAGTCTTAAATTAATCGCAAAATGTTGTTGGAAAAACAGATATCTTTTGAAAGACTTGGATATTGAAGGCTTACAAAATAAATCCTATCAAAAATTGCTTGTCATAACAGTATCTTTTAAGTAACGATAGAATAATTCTTATTTTCCTAAAAGAAATCTTGTTATTCTCAAGGAATAAGCTTCTTTAGTTTTAACAATTGCGTTGCTTGATCTTGTATCGTATATATTCTTTTGTAATGGTACTTTCCTTTGAAGTTGTCTTTTATTGAATTGTTTCGTTTGTTTACCGTTATTTTCCTGAGAAGAGTTTGTATAACACCCGTTCTGTTTATTTTTAATGTCAAGTTTTTGTGCGGATTTAGTTTTCATTATAGGTTGAGTGGAGAAAAATATGGGTTTAACGGATGTATGGATTTTCTCAATAACTTGAGTCGTGCGTGACCGTTACAACAATGTTTTCAACACACTTGCTCGTAAAGTGAGCGTTATTCTATTGAATTTAGAACTATAAACTGGGCTGTAAGTCACGCGTGCATAATATATTATACCCTAGTGCATAATATAATGAATCCTACAAAGTTGAATTGTGCCTTTGTGCAAATTACATGCGAGTAAACAGAGCACATTTTATTGGTCCGGGTTATACATTAAATATTTTCAGAAACAACAAAGAGGTTTTATACCACTTCAAATCCATATACATTTTTAAATGTTTGCGCCTTATATTAGTAAAACAAATTTGTTTATCAAACAAATTAGTCACAATTTACAATAATTTGTTATAAAATATAAAAATATTTGCATTTACCACTCCAAATTAAACATTTTCACTTAAAATAGGCTGTATATGCTATAGACATTGACACATTTGGCGGAAAAAAAAAACCTACGCGCATGCGCGAGGTTCGGCGCCATTTTTCAATCACAATTCACAGCTTTGTTATCAAATGTGTTTGTTATTTTATGACCACGTATGTCTGTCTTTTACTCACAAGTGTGTTGAAAAACGTCGTATGTAACTCGTGAGCGTAGCTAATTACAGTCTTGGCTCATTATTAAGCCCTCGCCTGCGGCTCGGGCTCAAATCACAGCCTCGACTGTAATTAGCAACTTCGCTCACTTGTTACATAATATACTATTCTAATATATGTACCATTCGACATAAGATTTGCTAATTTTAAGTTTCTCTAATATCAAATAAGGAGACTTCAAATTCAAAAGTTTTTTACTAAACCTGATTTTGAAGCTTCTAAGTTTGACATTAGACAAACCTAAAATTAGAGAGCCATAGGGCCCACAGTAATTAATGTAATTAACGGTCACACAACTAAATAATAAATAAATAAAATCCCCAGACAATCACACCAACTGCATGGCTTCAAAGTTAGCAAAGCTTGTGTTATGAGCACAACATACGGAGCCGGAACATTTTTTTCTTTTCGGGAATCGAACCCGCAACTACCTATCGAGGCAGATAGGTTACCCCATCACCAAAGTGCTCGTCGTGGAATAACGCAAAAAAAAGGTCACTTTATCTAGAGTCCCGCTGGTTTAGGGTTGAACATGATTAAGCCGAAGGCAACAGCTTGTAAATAATAAATGAATATACCTAACTTTAAAGTTGATCATTAATATTTCGCTGGTTCGTTGTTGACATTCCTATCAATTAATTTTGTCTAGACAGGCAATATTACTATGTAATCAATTTTATGACGCTATCTGTAATATTGGCGTTATTTATGTTACAACTTTATAGGCTCATCAGCACCAGCTATTGGAAAAAACTAATGTCACATGAAAAATACTACTTTTTTTACTAGAATCGGTACTTACCTGTTTTCCTATGGAAAAATTATTGACATCATACGTTTGCGTAAAAAAGGTTTTACAATTATTCAGAACTTGCTTTTTTCCGCAACTTAGTACGCGCTAAACTACCACACATACTGTTCACTCACCAAAAGTGACAGGATGCTGAAAGTTAGCTTTATTTAAGTTTGGTTAAGTTTTATTCATATGCGAACTTTATTTCAGAGCCCTGGCCACAAACCCCTCAGAAAGTGATAGTCCCCGGCAGCGTCACTTCAGCAAGCGTTCAGAACCTTCAGCCAGCTACCTCCTACCACCTGAGGATCATAGCAGAGAACAGATTGGGACAGAGCGAGCCTAGCCAGCTTCTTCAAGTCACTACTACGGAAGAAGGTAAGATTACGAATCGAATAAAAAGCCGCCATAGGTATTTAAAAATCGTGTACCAAAAAGTCCGCAAATTTCTGTAGCCCGTTTTATGTATTAATTTCATCAAAAGCTGGCATGCTGTCTTCCATGCTGGACTGGGAGAAAAAGAAAAACATAGAATGTGCCAGCTGCTTCTCTTCCCGAGCATACTGTAAAAGTCAGGTAAAGAGCGGAGGTTTTATTGACGTTTTTGTGGGCGATAGGCTGACCCCCTATCACTGCAAGTCTCTCATCATCATTATAATACCTCCAAATTTGTCAAATGTGACATCAGATGGTTTATATCTTCTGATTTTCTGCCAACGCCATTAGGGATACAGGCGTGACGTTATGTATGTATAGTATGTAAGCTGGCACGTTATAAATTCACTTAGCTACCATAAACTTCGTAAATCTGCAGAACTTTAATTATTGCTCCAATTAAATCAAATAGATCAAAATATTCCGCGTACATTTTCATCGACGCGATTTATTTATAGATGCCTTATATTTAGGCACAGTACTAGAGTTTTAAGATTTGATTACTTCTTAATATTGTTAATATTCACAGTTGATGTAAAATTTTCAAACAAAATATTTCAGAGCGCTTATTGTTTGTTACTCTAGATTGTATCCTTCAAATGCTTGTAATCATTTATAGTAAAAAGCATTGAAACTAGTCCTGAACAAACAAATTAAGTACAAAGTTAAACAAGATGGTTTTGTTGTTCTAGTTCCAAGCGGCCCCCCGTTGAACGTGCGAGTGGAGGCAAAGAGTTCCACGGAACTTGTGGTTACTTGGGACTCGCCGCAGAGAGATCTGTGGAACGGAAATATACTGGGCTACTACGTTGGTTTTCAAGAGGTATGAATGTTGGATAAGTTTTCTTAATAATAAAGGGAATAAAGTTGAGTTTCTAAGTTTATCGGAAATTTATTAAAGTTCATTTTAGGTATTTTTTTGTTTTCAATTGGTCGATCCAAGAATCTTGATCTCAAAGTAGTTTTTCTCAAAAATTGAGTGTAACGTAAGTAATGATTGTTAACGATCACAATTTAATATTATTTCGTTATTTAAATCAATTCAAATTGTCTTGTCTTGATTTTTTTATGCCGAATAAAATAAATATATCCCAGTCCGGAAATCTATTCAAATTTAAATGATCAACACAGTCTTTATGTTGCAATTTGTCTACTGTTTTACTAAATATTCGATGAACTTGGAGTCAATTGCCAACGGAGAATGCAAAAAAAAACATACCAATAGAAAGTAAAATTTAACTCAGCGCTTCGGCGGAAAATCGTGGTCCTCCGAACAATTTCTCATTAAAATTTGTCTAAGTTACATAATTTTTTGGTGAATTACTCTGAGTAACTTATTTACTACGAACTCCCTAATTACAGCTGAACAGTAACACAACTGTATTAAGTGCAAGCGGGCCAGGCGGTGCGTCGTACACCGTGAGGACGGTAGAGGGCGGTGGAGGCAGCGGAGCGCGTGCGACGCTGGCTGGACTGCAGAAACATACGCCCTATGCCGTCGTTGTTCAGGCGTATAATAGTAGGGGCGCTGGACCTGCATCGCCGCCCACTGCTGTTACTACCAATGAAGATGGTGGGTAGAGATGAATCTATAGCTAATCTAATAGTATACATGGTGACTGGTGACAAAGTTTCGATATTGAACGAGAGCACTCTGTACTAGATTCTGATCATAATTATGTAATTAAAGTAGGTAGGTTCTTATTTTTCACCAGAATTCCCTATAAATAAATAAAGAGACATTATTACACTTTACCGGACGCGCCGCATCAGTCAACACTCAACACCCACACAGTAGTGTTCCCGCCACACTCACACCACCACCCGCTATGTATCTATTGTATTACGCTTATGAAACCATGCGTTGCGTAATGAATTCTTTGACTTTCGGTTAAGTTTACTAAGTAAATAATTAAAACTTATTTTGTATTTTATTTTTCTATTCATGTATGATATCAAACTATAACCCACCAGTCACCCTGTATAAAGCTCAAGAGTTTGTTTCTTTGGTTGAACGCGCTAATCTCAGAAATTACGTGTCCGATTTAAAAAAATCTTTTTGCGTTGAATAGTCCATTTATCGAGGAAGGCTTTAGGTTATTATTTTATCCTGGAGTTTCCATAGAAACGCGAGTAATGCAGCTAGTGAAGCACAACAAAATTAAGTATCTTCCTATAGGTTTTTTAAACTTTGGATTTAAATATCTATCATCACATAATCGCTACTTATTAAGACTTCTTTTTTTAAGTTTAAGTGATATAGTAATATTAATTACACTGTCAATTTCAGTAATGTGCATGTAACGAGCAGCTTTGTTGTACAAAAGGCAGCAGGTCAAGTGTTACAAAATTGACAAATTTCCCCAACCAATTTTTAACGTAATCGAGGGCATACTGTTCAGAATCAATTACCATTTTTAAACAGGTTTAGAACGCTTGTTATGCTGCCTTCTGTACCTACCTATGCCTCAAAATTTACTTTGTAACTTCCAATATTGCACTCACCAAAATTCGTTTGTATTCAAAAAGTTTTGATTGCTTTCCGAAAAGTCATGACTTATTCAAATAATAATTTAAACAAAGAAAAACTTGTAAATGAAACTGAAACTCGCATAAAAGTTTGTAGGTATAAAAGTGGATATGCACACGTGTACGTATTTCAAGTTCTTTACTTTGTATGAAATTAAAACTAGCATAATCTGTAACATATTATGTCTTATATCGATTATATCGATCTACTTATGTCGGATCGAACATCCCTATTAGGGCTACCTTTCGCAATTAACGTGGCTGGCGGCTGACCTTTGAGCTTTAGACCTATTTATTTCAGTGCTTTCGTGTTAGTTTTTGAAGTGTGCTATCGCAATTTTTTCAAAGTTTGATTGTTGCGTTTGTGAGGTTGTGTTGTTTTTTGTTTTGTTGTTATTTTGTGAGTTGAGTTTTTTTACGCAAAAGGAACAGAATGTTCAAAATTCAAAAATTCAAAATTCCTTTTTTGCATAAAATATGGTACATTTAGGTTGTTTGGTTTTTGGGTTTGATCGCATATTTTACTGTCAGACAGCATGCATATAGTATTTGGGTTTTACAAATGTCGCACTTATAGGATTACATTTATTTCATTTTATATTAATGTCAAGAGAAAAAAAATGTTAGGTAATGTTAGGTATGTTGATTGAAATAAGTGCGGTTTAGCGCCGCCGCCGCGCCACACCGTAAGTAATTCTAAAGTTTATGTTCTTATTATTAAAAAAGGTACTTTTAAAATTATAAATACATGTTTTATTATTTGTTTTCGTTAAATAGAGTAATGAAAATTCTATAATTCGATGTGCGATAGGTTGGTCAGTCAACATCAGCTGGTAGCCGCGCAAATCGCGGCGGTGCGGTGGCGCGGCGGTGACGGTAGTGCAATGCTCGCTACTCAGCCGGGCTGAGATAAAGGTCATAAGGTCACTGCCGGGCAAGCTTTTGTTGAAGTTTATAAGGTTGACTAGGGTTGTCAAAATATTTTGATGTAAAATAGTTAAATAGATTTGTATAGAAGTCTATAACAGCACTGATAGTGCTGATTCTTTCACAGTATATTCTACATCATGGTACCTATATAAGCTAACTCTTAAGTTTTATCTCTCCGTTTTGTTACACGTTGTATAAGATTATATAAAAAAAGTAGTTTCGGTATGGATGAGTTTCCACTGTATAAAGCATTGTATAAAGAATGTGCGGCGGAACTAACCACACCATTAACATTAATAAATAAATATTTCTGATACTCACACAACATTATCTAGCCCAAATTAAGTTTCTCAAAGAACTTTACATTATTAACATTATTAATTAATCAGTCATTCCGAGAAAGAGTATTTCCGTGTTTAAAAAATGTTTGATAAAACCAATACATAAAAAGAATAAAAAATAACCCCGATAACTACCGACCAATTGCTATGTTACAAACCGATTCAAAAATCTTTGAAAAGTAATGAGTTATATTATAGCTATACTATACAGGGTGATTGGTGACAAATTTTAGATACTGAAGGAGAGCACGCTGTACTCAATACAAGGCTCAAGTGCGATCATGCATGGAGTACTGCAGTCATCTTTGGGATGGTTCAGCCAAATATCAACTAGAAGCGCTGGACTCCGTTGACCGAAGAGCCTGTAAACTAATTAACGACGTAGGCCTTACAACCAAAAAATGCAGACCCTAAAGCATCGTCGTAAGGTTGCTTGTTTAACAGTGTAGTACGGGATACATTTTGGTGAGTGCGCGAGTGCTCCGTTTGAATAAATTGAACCCTCACCTTTTTACCATCGGACTACTAGACGCAGGCCATCCATCCGTATGTGGTAGATATTCCGAGAAATCGAACTAAGCGCTTTGACTGTTCCTTTTTGATACAGGTCGCCAAGATTTGGAATGAACTGCCTGCATCTACTGTCCCTGACCAGTATAGTCCTAGTACTTTCAAGCGTCGAGTGAATAGGTTTCTCGTGGATGGACATGTACCTATCACCTTAGTCTTCATGTTCACTTAAGATCAGGTATCATGGAAGACAAACGTCCTATCCATATATTATAAAAAAGAGTCGTAAGTTTAAAGCTATGCTATATATTGTTTTTACGTCCTACTGATAGGACTACCTACAATCAAAAAACGAACATATTACAAACATAATTGTAGATAATGCAACAAAGTGATCAATTCAACATTGACGTCTTGTTTTTATTCAAATACACAAACAAGGTTACGTGTTACTGAAATATGATCGGGTTTTGTATCTATAAAATCTCGTGTTTGATAGATATGCTGACTGTTACTGTCACATACAGTTCCTCAAAACCACTTAAGGACAAAGGGTCTCTCTAGGTTATGTAGAGTTTTAAGCCACTGAACTGCTCTAAGGTACGTTGCCTGACTTTTCTGGATAATAATCAAGCCCAACTTCTATTGTACATACATGTACTAGTAGGTATACCTATACGACACAAGTACGACAAAACGTTTCTAACTCGTATTCAATTTTCGGCAGCAACTGCTCCAAACAATTTTTCACAATGAAATTCATGTTAGATGAACTGAATATGTAAAACCATACCTTAAAACCTTTTTATTAAAAATAATCCTTTTAAATTTTAATCAGTACGTATTTTAGTTATATTTTACGCTTTTTTTAATGTAACTAGCATTCAAATAAAATCTTGATTATATTTAATTCCTCAGTGCCCAGTCTGCCACCGGGGTCTCTGCAATGCACCCCGCTAAGTTCGCAGTCAGTGCGCGCGTCCTGGGAGCCTCCTCCGATGAGAGGCAGAAATGGCGTGCTTCAAGGTTACAGGGTCACCTACGCTCCAGTCACTGATTGGTATGGTGAGTGATTTTCAGTTTCAATACCTCACTAAGAAATATTTTTTTTTGTTTGGAGGTATTGCCTTTTGTAAATGTTTCTACAAAAGAAATGAGTACTGCAGGCGATGCGCAGGAGGAATGGTGTGTTGCAAGGTTGCAGGTTGACGTTTTGTTTGAAAGTTAACATTGACTATAAAATAAATGAGTGCACTATTATAGAATGGTGTTGTTAGTAAGCAACTTATAAATGCCTTTCATCGAATGATCTTATAGTATTACTTTTTACTTTTTACAAATCCTTAAATATGGTACTGTATCCAAAATAGCAGTTACCAATTCACTCCAGGGTTTGTAAGGTAGGTATTCATAGCATGCTGAAATTCAATATATGGCATAAGCCGCGGCGGCCATTTGGCGTGTCATATTCAAAACATAATGGCATAAATGGGTCTTTCTAATAAAATAATGATTAAGTTAACATCTCACTCGCAGCTTATTTGTCATTTATGATAGTCAACAAAACTTTTTTGTATTAAAATATGTTTCACAAATTCTAATTGATCCTAAAATATAATACACAGGAAGCGAAGAAGCAGTAACAAAGCAGATATCCGGGGTCCACACAACGCTGTCAGGGCTGCGGCGGTTCACCAACTACTCCGTCAGCGTGTGTGCGTTCACCGCGGCCGGCGACGGAGTGCGCGCCGCCCCCGTCTACTGCCGCACGGAGGAGGACGGTCAGTCGACTTATGCTTACGAGATTCAAAATTCAAAAAAAACATTTATTCATCATAAGAACTTTACAGACCATTTGATGACGTCATAATATACCTACTTCAGCTTTAACTAAGTTTTGATAGTAGTTGAATAAGATATTACAGTAGACCAAGAGATAAAAAAAGCCGGCGGAAAAAACTCTCGGCACTCTTTTTCAGTCAGAATTCATAGAGCAATATAGAAGCAGTAAGTCAATAGATGTCAGTGTGCGCCCCGTTCTACTGCCGCATGGAGAAGGAAGGTCAGTGGACATGTGCTCCCATGTTTTTCTTGGAATTTTTGGGCGGTAAAATAAATTATTACAAAACCTAACGACTTCGATAAACTGCACCTGGAGCCAAGTGCTAAACATGCCCTCCGAGGAACGGAATTCGATGTGATACATTTATGATCAGCGGTATATTTCTTAAGCTGCAACGTCGAATGACATGCTGTCTTTAAAAAAAAAGAGTAGGTAAAGCAAGTTTTCTTTCTTTTTACTTTTGAAGTCTAGCCTTAGTCATTAAGGAAAGGATCACGGATTTAACCAAACTATATTTTTTACTTCCAGTGCCATCTGCTCCAGCCGACATCAAAGCCGTGGTATCATCTAGGAGCAAGATCCTCGTGTCATGGCTACCACCGGCGTCCCCCAACGGAGTGCTGGTTGGATACACGCTGTATATGAGCGTCATTGAAGATGGAAGAGAGGTTAGTTCATCGTTAAACATTGATCTTTTTTCCACTTCAATTATTAAATTCCTTTTTTTATATATTTTTACACAATTTTTCCATTCACTTTTCGGATTTTTAAACTTAAAGCCAAGCTTTATTAATACTCGGCACACATATTGATTTAATTCATAAGTAAGTTTTTCATTTTGGTTCCTGGCAGAATAACAGCGCCTCAGTCAACTGTGGCACATGCTGAGCCAGCGCCATTTTCACACGCACGGAACATACATATATACACACTCGCACCAAATCATCACCAAATACCTACATACTCACACCTACACACACACTACTATTTACAATTATGGAACAATTATGGAACTTAAAAGTGAGCAAAACAAAAGTAATCAGGATATGTTGAGTAATGATATTGATATAACCGGCGTTCCTGAAAAATCTGGAGAAAATTTAAATCATATATTCTTACTACTTTCTAAAAAAATAGGGACAGCTGTTGATGATAAGGACATTATATACATACGGCGAAAAGGCATGCTACTTCGCAATCAACTAGAAAATGAACAAAAAAGTAGAACAGTGACGGTCAGGCTAGCTCGGCGTTCCACACGTAACGAACTTCTCAAAAACGCCAGAGTTCGTCGTAATATCTCTAGCTCCGACCTTGATATCCCAGGAGAAAAACGACGCATATATTTAAACGAATGCTTGACTTCGCTCAACCGTAAACTGTTCCAAAATGTACGAGAAAAGACACGTCAGCTGCAATGGAGGTTTGCCTGGACACGCGACGGCATGATTTTTGGGAGGAAGACTGAGACTTCGCCTATCCATCGTTTTCGCAGTGAAGACGACATAAATAGAGTTTTTGGTAATGGTATATTGGACGTTAAAACTTAAGTCGCTTACAGCAGCATATAAATTGTACCAACAGGGTTCATATTATTGTATTCTTAACTTGTCTTATAAAAATAAGGGTGTTTTTCTTAACTTTATTATCTTAGTATCTACTAAAGCTATTCTAGTTTTTTGGACTTCTACTACAATGGAAATCGATAATATATCCATTACAATAATTGTGTCGGTGTTAATAAGTATAATTAAGGTAGTTCTATTTGTCTATTCTGCTTTGTACTATCATCAGTTAAGTTTATTAAGTAGTCGGCTAACTTTAAGGGTAAAAAACTTTGTCATAATATTTTATATTATCAACTGTCGAGATAATATTTGTATTCATCGTAATTATTACTGTATGTACATATTTAATAAATTATACTATAGCATTTTATTTAATTGGTATTTATTATACATATTATTGCTTTACAACATTAACTTAAATATTTGTAACTTATTATTCATAATATATCGTTTTTATATATGTATATATAGCAATTTGTCGGTAAAATTAACAGAAATAAGTTTTTGAATATTAGCCTTTTCAATGCAGGGTCTCTGGGTACTGGGCACGATGAATTGAGGGTCGCAGTTGATAAAATATCTCCCGAAATACTAGCCATTAACGAAACCTGGTTGCGTAAAGGACAAGTGGGACAAGCACCCACATTGCAGGGTTATCGACTTCGCCACACGCCGCGCTCCACTGCTGGCGTTCGTAAGCGCGGTGGTGGCGTTGGGTTTTACATAAAAAATAGCATTACGGCTCGTAACTGCGCCCATCCAGTTACTTCACCCGAAGTCGAACAAATGTGGATCTCAACGGTTGTAAATGGCATGCGCCTTGTTGTAGGAACCGCATACAGACCACCATGGCTAAGCTGTACGACATTTTTTAACGCCTTAACAGACTCGGTGGCTTCGTTCAAAGACTACGACTATATAATATTTACGGGTGACTTAAACATAAACATTCTGAACAAAAACGACCACCAAATCACATGTTTACAGCAATTTTTATCTACGTTTGACCTACAAAATTACGTGAATGAGCCCACTCACTTTACAGCGAATAGTCAATCCGCCATAGATTTAATCTGTACTAATGCACCGGTATCTAAAATAGACATAAATCATGTATTTGACCTAGGACGACATGCCATTGTATCTGCATATCTAAAGTTTAAAAAACCTAAGAGCACCTTTAAGAACATTACTTATCGACCATTAAAGGACATAGATTTGCAAGGTTTTAATAAAGAATTAGAAACAATAGATTTTAGTCAAATTGCGAAACTTGATGGTGTTGATGAGATGGTCGACAGATTCACCGATACCATTTTACAGCTTATCGACAAATACGCGCCCATTAAGAAGTCTCGCATAAGGGATCGCAATACGCCATGGCTTACGTCTAATGTACGTTTTATTATGAAACTTCGTGACAAAGCTTACAAAAAATACCGCCAAACTTTAAGTGATACGCATAAGTTAGAGTATAAAAATCTTAAAACTTTAGCAAAAACAACCATGATTGCAGAAAAAAAGGCTTATTTTAACACGCATCTGAATTTAAATCTCAAAAATCCCAAGGTACTCTGGAAAAATATTAATGAAACTGTCATACCTAACTCTAAAACTAATTTGAATCTTCCACCTCATCTTAATGATCCTAATATTATTAATAAGCATTTTTTGACAATCCCTGGTAGCGGTTTTGTTCGAATTTCTACTCTGACCAAATTTGAGTTTCAAGATGAATCCAGAGATACTTTTGAATTTAAAACATTATCTTGCGCACAAGTCGGTAAAATCATTCTTAGCTTCAAATCAAATGCTCAGGGTATTGATAAATTATCTATGGATCTTATATTATTAGTTCTTCCTCACTGCCTTGAAACAATCACAACGATACTGAATAAGTCTATAGTGACAGGTTGTTTCCCTACCCTATGGAAAACTGCAGTTGTAAGACCTATTCCTAAAACAACTAATCCAAACGATCTTAAAGACATAAGACCGATTAGTATTTTAACTTTTCTATCGAAAGTACTGGAGAGAGCTGTTTATGATCAAATAGTAGCCTACTGTGAAAAAAATCACATTTTTCCCGAACTGCAATCTGGGTTCAGGAAGGGTCGCAGCACTACTACTGCGCTCATTGACGTGGTAGATAATATATTATGTGCCCGTGATCGTGGTGAACTCACATTATTAACTCTCCTTGATTATTCCCGAGCATTCGACTGCATTAACATTTCCTTATTGTTATCAAAGCTTTCCCATCATGGGTTTGATAATTCTGTTGTAGAGTGGTTTGAGAGTTATTTGACGGGTAGATCTCAAATAGTCGAGATTAAAAATCAAGACGGTAGTGAAACATATTCCCACATTGGTTCAATAGAAAGGGGTGTACCGCAGGGTTCGATTCTTGGCCCACTATTATTTATATTGTATACTGCTGATCTGCCGAATACCTTCAAATATTGCAAGTTTCACCTTTATGCAGATGACCTTCAAGTCTTTATATCGGCTAAGCCAAATGATATTCCCGATGCTATTTCGAAACTAAATCATGACCTGCAACAGGTCTCAATATGGTCATCTGATTGTTGTCTCAGTCTCAACCCTTCAAAAACTAAATTTATGGTTTTCGGTTCTAAACATAATGTTGAAATTTTCAATACTGTGTATCCGACAAACCTAATTTCAATAATGGGTGTAACAATCGAACGAGTTAACCAGGTGCGTAACCTAGGAATACTTATGGACAGTGACCTTAAATTCGAGAACCATGTAGTGGAGGTGGCGCGAACTTGTTTCTACAGACTTAGGGTTCTATACAGGGTGCGAGATTATATTAATACTGACTTGAGAATTAGATTATGTGACAGTCTTATTTTGTCGAAATTAACATACGGCATTAATCTGTATGGCCCTTGCCTCCTCGGAAGAACCCAGGGTCTGTTGCAAAGAGTTCAGAACGCATGTGCTCGCTACTGCTTCACGATTCCTCCAAGAAGCCACGTCACTCCATATTTACAAAAGTCAAACATCCTTAACATGAAAGGCAGACAAAACTTGATGTACGCATCCATGTTGTTCGGTATTATAAATAATAAATTACCACCTTATCTCCATGATAAAATGTCTTGGCGGTCATCTAAAAGCCGGTACGGAATTAGAACATGTGTCAGTCAGTTGTTGGTTCCGGAACACAAAACTGCTGCTTTTCGGGGAAGCTTCAGATATCATGCTACTAAATGCTGGAACAATATTCCTCCACCAGTTCGAGACGTTAAAACACTACAGTCTTTTAAGAAAGGTTATAAGATATTGTTGTTATCTCAACAGAAATATTTTGTACGTTGAAATGCATGATGTCTGGGCTATAGCGTACCTATTTTTTAAGATTTGCAAACAGTTATATTCCAAATTACCTATATATTTTATTCAATTCATATCATTGTTGTTTATTTTCATTTATTATTTTTGGCTACTATTAACACCTTATATACTATTTTTATTTCATATCTATATATATATATTTATTTTACTATAGATGTAGATGCGAAGCGGGAGTGTCCGCTGATGGCGAGGGCAGAATTACCAGCGCTGTTGCTGACCTAGTGTTAGTAATAGCATGAAGCTGAGCCTGAGCCTTTTTGCTTGCGTGTCTGTATAATTTGTATAGCTTAATCTTTTTCCCTTTCTTTTTTTATTACTTTCTTTATTTTTTATTGTCATATAATTGTTTTTGTATTTGTGTCTAAAATTGTACAACATTCAAGTGAATAAATGAGTATTATTATTATTATTATTACTATTTAGGTATTTTAATTTATGTTTGTAATATTGTATGATTTGTGTTTGTATTTTATAAATGTTTTAAATTGTGTATATTGTGTATGTTTTGTGTAAATGTGAAATAAAGCTTTTTATTATTATTACTATCTGTTACCAACATCTTCTAATGTCTATACTAATATGATGAAGTTCAAGACTTTTAGTTGTTTTGCTTATACGCGCTAATGCAGAGAAATGCCAGTACGATTTGATATTTTGTTGATGATACATTTTCCGAGGACGCTACACACTTGAACTTAAAGTGTAATGTATTTTTTTATTCGAAAGTAATCAGAACATTTAATATGTATTCTAAAATTATAAAATGTGTCAGTTGCATTGTATTTTATTATTTGGCAAAATACATGCTAGGAATAAAATGGACACCGGGTGGCAGCTTGGAATTATAAGGTAATTTTAGCAATTGCCATCTGGTGGCAATACACATACACACACAACAAGAATTATACCAAAACTCTACACTAATCCAGGTCACGATCTACCTATATTACTAAATATTGTCCTAATCATTTCATCCTGCGAAATTAGAAACATTGGCAAAACACAAATTGAATGATTGCTGGTGACTTTTTTGCCACTTTTTCTCAACAAATCGACTTTCCGAAGTGGGGGTAGATTCAGTTCAATTTGTAAATGATTTGACATATTTCAAGTGTATGTAAATACCTACGAAATAAATATTTTTTTGACTTTGACTATACCTAATTTCAGGAAGGGACGCACAAGCGCATGCTATCACCGAGCACAGTATCACACGAGACGCCGCGCTCGCCGCCGCGCGCCACTCACCAGTTCTGGGTGTCTGCGTCCACTCGGCTGGGTGAGGGGGAGGCTACCAGAGTCCTTACTGTCTTGCCAACGGATACTGGTAAGGGCTTTATTAAAAAAAAAACTCAAAAAAATCAAAAAAGTTTTATTAATCTTAGGAATTTCACAAAACACTTGATGAAATCAGTCATCACATCCTTCGGCTTTAACTAGTTGTTGATAGTTGTTTAATAAGATATTACAGTAGACCAAAAGACAAAAAAAGCCGGCGGAAAAAAACTCTTGGCACTCTTTTTCAGTCAGAATTATCAAATTAACACAAATAGGTACAGTACAAATTGACCGTGACATGAAAAAAAAACAAACACAAGACAGCTAATTGTGAGAGTCAATGTCATGCGACATCCAAATTGCTTACATAGTATGTGCAATGAGCTATGGATGCACAATACGACAATACGAACATGATGACGCGGGAAAGGTCATAAAGTCACTGACTGCGGCAGAAGTTTTGTTTTAGCTTATTAGGTTGACTAGGGTTGTCAAAATATTTTGTTTTAACATAAGTAAATTAATTTCTATGAAAGTATATACCGGCCCTGAACATGCTAATTCTTTTACTGTATATTCTATGTATGGTATAGAAGCTAACCCTTAAGTTTTATCTCTCCATTTTGTTACACGTTGTATAATTAGATGAAACTCCTACAAAAACAAAACCACGCGAAATCGTGACATAGAACCGCGCAATAGGTACTGCTAGCCTCAAACAAAATATTTTTACCGTATTTGTCGCCGTAATTATGCCTTCAATTTGAACTCTTCATTGTAGACACTCGTGAAGTATATCTAATAATAATAATAATAATAGCGGTTTTGCTCGAGACTGCCCGAATCGTTCGCCGGTTTCTGTCTCTCTTGCCCTGATCCCCGACCGACTGGTCCGATTGTCGGGTCTTTTCCGCCGATAGGCTAGTAGTTATAAGTATGCTAAATAATAATAATAATTTATTTCTCAAAAACAACGCTGTAGATACAAATTACTGTAACTATTCGTGATGATGAAACTCAACCTAAAACCTACAAAACAAAACAAATAAGCACAAAAGTGTCTAAAAGGAAGACATATAATATTTCTGTCAGATAAGGATTCGGTTTGATTTGTGTAATTGTAATCATTTCTGTAAATAAGTTTACCTAAACTCCTTATATTGAATTTCCCAGTACCCGCCCGCATAACCTCCTTCAGCCGAAGCATAGTGACTCCTTGGAAGGAGAACATATCCCTCACGTGCAACAAAGTGGGAGTTCCAACGCCGTCCACAACATGGAGTATGAACGGGGCCGCGTTGGAGTCCACCCTTAGAAAGAATGTTACGATTGATGGCACCTTAGTTATAAGGTGAGTGTAAAGAATGGATGTATTTATTTATTTATTCTTTATTGTTCATAAAAAAAAATACAGGTAAACATAAAAGGATAACAATGTACAAAAGGCGGTCTTATCGCTCTAGAGCGATCTCTACCAGACAACCTAACGTATCAATGGGTCAGAACTTTATTTTTGAAACAAATAAGGTATTGTTATTTTTCTTATGATATTTATTAAGTTTCATACTTCAGCTTTAGGTTGACATTGATAGTGCGAACATAAGTCGAACTCTAAAGTACTCTAGTACGCACTAACTTTTGGCTTATATCGTGATTCGCGAATTATAGACATTTGATTTCTGTAAGCTGACAGTGTCAATAGCTTTGTTGGACTTAATAAAGTTCGAATATCCACTATTAATGTCAGCCTTAGGATTACCACACCAAGCGATTGACGTCTATCGACCGTCGACCGACGCGACAGCGTAGAATTCCTTAGTTGAGCCAAGCAGCTCAAAAAATATGATATCCTAGGGGCCAATGACTGACAGGATATTCTAAATCTTTATGAAAATTTATTGAAGAAAAACGCTTGAAACTAAAACGTGAAACTTCTTCACTACTCATCAAGTATTTCACCTTTAATGATAGATCGCCCGGAGTCCGGCTAGCAGGACTTTCAGTACTTCTGGAAGGACGCAACTTTTTTAGATCACAGTTCTTTAAATATATACAGTACAAAGATCAAATTTGCATCAAAAAATAGAGTATTTCTTTCTCTTTCATATTTTAGCAAGATTAGTTTCTTAGTTTTATTGACCTTCATTTCGTAAGCGATGGCGCTCGAGTATGCCCGTGGACAGCGCGTCCGCGCCCGCGCTACATGTTTTGACTCGCCGGGCACTAGCAACGCATGAAGTCGACAACATTTCGCTGATAATTATAATGAATTTGATGTTTTTGGAGTTGTGGTTAGACTTTAAAACAATAATAAAGTGCGCGTGAGATGGGATATTCATGGGAAGTGTACCATAATTGGAACTGTCAAAAGAAAATGCATTATATGTTCTAGAGTGCACAAAATACAGCAAAAAGACAGTTTTTACTGTAAAGCAAGGTGTTTAGTTTCTTCACCTCAAACTGGCAGGAACTGTTTTGATTTACATATTCAGCATGGCATTCTATTTTGACAAAAACCTTAAATCTTTTCTTTTTCTTAATTTTTTGCATATTATAATAATTTTAAAAGCCTTATAAGTGTCTTTATTTGTTAACCATTTAATAATACCAAAGTGTCTCATATAATGTTCTTCATTATAGTTGTTTTTTATAGAATAAAATAAATATATTTTATTTTAAAATCATTGTCCAAAACGGTTTACTACCTCTGATAAGTTTGATCGTAAAGTTCAAGGTCATGGTACTGCTAGAAGGACATGAAAAATGTTCATACATTATATGTACTGCTCGCAGGACACACGACCGTCTTCCAGCAGGACTTTCCGATAAAAAACCTTGTCCTTCCGGAAGAGCTTCCAGCAGGACACGTAGTCGGGCGATCTATCATTAATGCTTCACCCTACTTTATGTACATTTTCCTATATTTCCAATGTTATATTCACTTATTATCATTTTTGGGCGTCACTTGCACGTGCGCGAGAGTATATCAAATCTTGCATAAGCTCTTTTTATCTGCACCTTTGCAATTTAGTAGTCATTAATAAAAAAACAAAAGAGAACTAGATTTCAATCATTATTTTACTCAAACATTCCAGCATGACACAGTATGCAGACAGTGGCAACTACACGTGTGCTGTCGAGAACCCCCACGGTCGAGATGAGGTCACCTACAGCGTGGAGGTGAAGGTACCTCCACAACCCCCAGTGTTGGCCGTCGTGGACTCGTATGCTGATTCCCTGCATTTGCAGTGGAGTGACCAGGGTGATGGCGGAAGTCCTATCTTAGGTAAATATGATGAAGTTTAAGTGTTTTGTTTGTTCGATTACACGCGCTAATCTCTGAAAGCACCAGTTGGACATAAAAACATATTTTTGCATTTAATGGCCCAACTCTGGAGAAAGTATATTATCTAGGCCATAAAAAATCCTAAAAGATTTAAAGTTATGCGGGTAACACCTCTAAATTCGCATTTAATTTTTATGATGACCTTTAAAGGTCGTCTAATAATTCATAATATGTAGGTATTAGAATAATTTAATTGATGTTTCTGAATTAATGTAAAAAAATAATATCGGAACAAAAATTTTAAAATCTGAAATAATGTTCCATAAAACAAAATTTAAATGCCTAAAAAACATACTGAAATCATGTACCTATTTCAAACTGTATACGGAGCATAATACGTAGTCGAAACACATCTTAACCGAAGCGATATTCGATGTTAGTGAAAGCGAACTTTATATGAGCCTGTGGCAGTCGGATTACATGGCACTCAACATAAGTTGTACCTATATACCTATCAAGAAGCAATCAATCCTTTTTCTTACTAAACCATAATAATAAATTATCCCAGGTTATGTGATCAACTATAAACGAGAGCACGGTGACTGGGAGGAACTTCAAGTAGAAGCGGGTACTTCAGAGCACATTCTTCCAAATTTATGGTGCGGCACAAGATACCAGCTCTATATCACAGCCTTCAATAGAATCGGCACCGGACTACCTTGTGATATCGTACACGCTTATACTAAAGGAACTGGTAAGTAAATCGCTCACGTGGTATCGTTACCGGCAGTTTGTAAAATCCAGTATTCTATGCAATACCTTGGTAATATAAAGAGTACCTGAAACGGACAGGTAATGAATGAAATATTATTTATTTTATACTTTTCCTAGGTATATTTTAGGTTAGCTTTATTTTAAACCGATATGCTGCGTACCCATTAATATTTTATTTCTAACATTTTCGATTTCTATTTCATACATTACAGGAATATATAGAAATATAAATATGAGTAGAATAAGATAAATGGGAAGTTATTACAGGAAAATTTCTGTTCCTTTATATCCTTTGCAATGGGGTTCAGGGGTTCCATATTTGAAATCTCGTCCCATGTCTATTCAATTCGTATTTTCATTTACATCTTACTAATATTATAAATGTGAAAGTTTGGATGTTTGTTCCTCAATCACGGGAGAACGGCTCAACGGATTTGGATGAAATATGGCATAGTGATACTGTGTTTTTATCCCGAAATTCCCGCGGGATTCGAAATTGCGCGGGTAAAACCGCGCGCAACAGCTAGTAGGTTTCATATTTCTAAATCTCTTGTTGTCTCCAGTGCCAGTGAAACCGAAGCACTCGCAGATGATAACGTTGAACACGACGACGGTGACGGTGTGGCTCGACTCGTGGGGCGATGGCGGCTGCGGGATACTCTACTTCGTCATCGAGTATCGGGAGGTTGGGCAGACTCAGGTGAATACTGCTTATGTTAACGCTTATACAGTGTGTTAGGTATCGGATTTCCGATATTTAACAAAATACACGGATTTCGGATTTCCGTATTTAGCATACTACCCATAACTAAAAAAAAATTGTGAAAATTTTCCAAGTTTTTCGGCTAAACCAAAGGATTTCATAGACTATTTTGCATTACTTCTTAACAAAGATTACTTCTTAAATGCTAGCAAATATCATAATCTTCCAAACAAGGCCACTTTTGTTTATCGGAGCGACATGAAAATGTGAAAAAATTAGTTTCCGTGAACTAGTAGAAATACGAGATATTCATTTTTAAAATGGCTATTATTCAGAGGGTGTGGGATGCGATCCCCCATTGTATAGTATTTTGTCGATAAAATTTAACATACTATACGTGGGTTAGTATCGGAAATCTAACACACTGTATATTGAATATCATCATCATAGCCCTTTATAAAGTGACCTTTATGCAGAACCTAGCGTAGGTGATTAGGTTTTCTTAACGGTGACTAATACCGCGTTTGACCTCAATCTCACCTGATCTGATAGTAATTGAAGATTAGGTCAAAGATGACACATGAGGTAATGAAGAACTTCATAAAACATCATCACCGGAGCGATGATATTAAGCAGCAAACTTTACCGTGGATCCTACCACCAAGCAAGTTGTCTAGTTGCAGACAGTGTGCGACCTCAAAAGGACAAATTTTGACAAACTAACTATTGACCCGTTCCTTGTATTTTCGCACACTGTACATTTACGACCACAAAAGTACAAATCTTGGTGATTCATCAATACCTGTATGTATTAACTATAACAATAGATATAACAATTCTATCCATGAGTTATTAAATGTTAAATAACTGTTATTTTATTCTTACATACTAAAAGATTTTAGCAATATACACCTTATTCTGCTCTGGTCAAAACTATATTCCTTAAAACCTGTCTAACCCTAGCACAGACCTTAGTCTATTGGGGTTGCCTTAATTGCAACTGTTAATTGCAACTTGACGACCGGCTGATGTAGTGGTAACATATATTGCCTTCTAAGCCAGAGGTCCTGGGTTCGAATCCCGGCGGCGGCGGATATCGGTGTGATGAACAAAGATATTAGCCGTCAAGTCATGGATGTTTATATGTTTATTTAAGTTTATTCTAATAAAAAATATGTATTTATTCAATATGTTTGTTAATATATTTCTTAAGTATATCAGTTATCTAGTACCCATAGCACAAGTTCTTTAAGAAACTTAATTTGGGCTAGATAATGTTGAGTGAGTGTCAGAAATATTTATTATTATTATAATTTGGTTGTGGCATGACATTGGCTCTCACCATTAGCTGTCTTGTGTTTGTTGTTTTTTCATGTCACGGTCAATTTGTACTGTACCTATTTGTATTAATTTGATAATTCTGACTGAAAAAGAGTGCCAAGAGTTTTTTACCGCCGGCTTTTTTGTATCTTGGTCTACTGCAATATATCAGTTATCTAGTATCCATAGCACAAGTTCTTTAAGAAACTAAATTTGGGCTAGATAATGTTGTGTGAGTGTCAGAAATATTTATTTATTTTATTTACAACTGTAAGCGCTTACCTGAGTCTATTTATCTAGTGGTGTAAATGTGTAGTTATTATTGTGTATAAATAAAAAAGAACCTATTGTTCTGCTTGTAACAGTGGCGGCTGGTATCAAACAGCGTGCAAGCAACGGAGCGCGTGTTCAGCGTGTCGGGGCTGAGCCCGCACTCGCACTACCAGCTGCGCATCACGGCGCACAACAACGCCGGCCACGCGCTCGCCGTCTACAACTTTACCACGCACTCGCTCACCGCACGTGAGTACCATTCAAGTTTTGTACTAGAAAATTATTAAATGGTGTGAGGTAAGAGAAACCTAAATAAATGAAAAATGTGATAAATAGAAATCACCCGACCAGGATTCGAACCTGCAGTGCGATCACAGAACTTTATCGAATCGTAAGTTAACGAATGTTTACGAATGCTCGTATAGTATGGAGTCGGTTGCAAGTTTTGAGTAACATTGTAATTTTTTATTTTACAGATATTTATGAGTACAACATGTTTACAAACATTCAAAATTAACAAGGCACACATTTATTTAAGCTGGCCGTGCGGCAATGGATAGATTTCAATTTTTTCTTAAAAACCGTCTCCATACTATATGAACATTCGTTGACAAACGATTCGATAAAGTTCTGTGATCGCACTGCTGGAACCTCTGGTTTGCCGGACGAGTGCTCTTCCGCTGAGCTATCGGGGCGCGAATATACAAAGGCTATACTATTTGAGTCACGAGTCAGACTCTAATAGAGGAGCTTTTGTTTATGCATATTACTTAACAATACCTAATCGAACTCAGTAAAAAAATTGACTGAAATGGATTAGCTTTTGCTCTTGTAATTTTCAAAGAAATGCAATGACAAAACCTAGTACTGTATAATACATATTCACTCAACTAGATGAGCTTTTGTCAAGATGAAAAGTAGGTATATCTTTGTTTGATATACATTGCGATGAAAGAGATAAGCTACGAGAAGGGCTCCCGCACCAGAAGGCGGAATCAGTACGGTTAGGTGCGACGACGAGCGCAGCGAGGAGGAGCATGTTAGGTTTCATATAGTTATACACGTGCGCGAGCCGAGCGAGCGAAGCGAGCGGTGCCGCGGCAGCGGCCGGCGAAGCGCCATAAACCTGGTCAGCTATTATAGTCTACCCTGGACAATCCCGACATGGTCAAAAGTCAAACGTTAAGTCATCAAAATAACGATGGTCATAATGCATGCACATTTTATTTCTATCTTTGAAAATCAGAACAATTGCCATTTAAGTATCAAATTGAAGCCAACGATCGGTAAATATCGATATCAAATGGGATAGCTTTTGTTGCTGCAATGTTCAATTGAAGTTATCTCACAAAGTCTACACGACTTCGGTCAATTTCTGTAGGTACTGTATTTTTCGTGATATAATCAAACAGATATCAAGTGACTGCTATGTTTGATTGTTTTGATCCCTACTACAGACTGGATGCCTAAAGGCGGCTACAGATTAGAATAATGAAACATGTAATGCAACACGCAATGCAACAAATTCTTATGATTTAGACGTCTTGTAAGCACGAACAGTTGATATACCTTTTTTGTTGAGGTTGTCTTGCATGTTACATTACACCATTGTTGACGACCACTTTGGCGATGGGGTAAACCTGTCTGCCTCAGACGCTAGTGGTTGAGCGTTCGATTCCCGCACGGAACAAGAAAAAAAAATGTTCCGTGTCTGGGTGTTTATCTATTTATGTATTTATATTCTAGGTTCTCCCCAGTTCGCTACATGGTATCCCATAACACAAGCTATGCCTACTTTGGGGCCATGTAGTTGGTGTGATTGTCTGGGGATTTTATTTATTTATTTATTGTGTACCCCTTCAAAAGATGGTTATGTGTGGCTAACACCGTGGCGGTATGTTTCCAGTAGTGGACGGCGAGCTGTCGCCGCCGGTGGGCGCGGCGGGCGCGCGGGCGCTGGGCGGCGCGCGCGTGCTGCTGCCCGCCGCGCTGTCGCTGCTGGTGCTGTGCGCGCTGGTGGCGATAGTGCTGCTCGTGCGGAGAAGCAGTGAGTTTGCATCATTATAGTGCGGCCGCTGGGAGTTTGCGTTCCTGACAGCTGTCAAAATCATAGCTTTTTTAACTTTCGAATCGGAAATACCTAAACTTTATTCAGTGGACATAAGAAGCTGTCAGGAACGCATTCCCGCAACGGCCGCACTCTATAATATTTATTGTTCCTGTAGGGCTAGCATGCAACCATCGATAAATAGTCGAATCGACAAGATAAATATCATTTTGTTATTTCATTCTATTATGTAAGCTAATATGCGCACCATTATAGATAGAATTACTCGATTTGCCATGATTAAGACCACAGACCCGAATATGTCATAATCTTAATAAATTGCATACACTAAATACCCGTGCTGGACTGGAAGCGAAAGAAATACATAGAATGTGCCAGCTGCTTCTCTTCCCGGGCATACTGTAAAAGTCAGTTAAGGGACAGAGGTTTTAAAGGCGTTTTTGTGGGCGATAAGCTGACCCCCTGTCACTACAATAGTCTCTCTCCATCTTTATAATACCTCCAAATTTGTCAAACGTGACATCAGATGGTCTTGTAACCTCTGGTGTTCTGCCTACCCCATAAGGGATACAGGCGTGACGTTATGTATGTATGTACTAAATACCATATTCTAAGAAAATATCATTAAAAGGCCCGATTTATCGTTGTCGACGGTAGCATGCTAGCCCGGCTAGATTCATTATCATCACAAATCTATATAGGTTGACTGGTGGGTCACTTTCGAAATTCGAGGATGTGATAGTTTGAGATCATACATGAAGAGAAAAAAATAAAATTAAAAATAAATATTAATTATTTACAGAGTAGAAAGTTAAAGAATTTATCACGCAACACACGGTTACATAAGATTAATACAATAGATACTTAGCGGTGTGTGAAAAGTGTAGTAATGTCTCTTTATTTATTTATAGGGAATTCTGGTGAAAATTTAAGTACCTACTTTTACATATAATATAATTATGATCAGAATCGAGAATGCTCTCCTTCAAAACCTAAAATTTGTCACCAGTCACCCTGTAAAATGAGCCAACCATGGGCTATGAGTCTCCGCACTAGGCGCCGGGAAGGTATGCTGAGATTTAATATGCTCCACCAAGCTGGCCCAGTGCTGATTGGTGGATGTGAGAATTTTCAGGGCGCCAACAATAGGTTCCTGCTTAACGTAACCTCCGAAGCACGGAAGTCGCCGTATAGTCGGTCGTAGTCGGAAGGCCACACATACTTGTACCGACGGCGCCGACCGTTGCTTAGCCTGCGATATCAATAGACACAGGAGCCACTGAGCCGCGACGACTTCTTCGACTTCTCGTCCCTGTATCAGCTTCTATAGAATACTGTCTTGTCGAAAGCGATGAAAAATCTTATCAAATATAATCATAATAACCTGTGAGAGAACATGGAAGACCAGATGCTCTCACAGATGCTCTCACAAGTTCACATGTTGCGATATTTGTGGACTTAACAGATGCAGAATACAAGTGATTAAGCCACGGAGCGATACACTCCCCAAGAACGCGGAATAATCTCGAGGAAGAAGAAGACGTTTTTTCGACCAAAATCATAATGAGCGATGAGGCTCATTTCCACCTCAGTGGGTACGTGAACAAGCAAAACCATCGCTTCTGGAACACCGAAAATCCGCGAGTGATGCACTAAGTGCTATTAGGTACAGCTGCTAAAATATGGCTGCATGGTGCGCTGTTCAAGCTGGAGGAGTCATGGAGCCATTTTTTTCGAGAATGCCGCTGGCCAAACGACAACAGTTTTTTCTGCCGCAATTGCACGAATTAGGACTGAAGGACATGTGGTTCCAACAAGACGGATCAACGGCATACACTGCGTGACCCACAACCGATATTCTGAGGGCGCGTCTCATCTCGCGTTTTGGTGGAGTTTTTCGATGTCCCATGCTTTTTTGTGGGGTTTTTCGATGTCCCATGCTTACATAAAAAAGCCCGAGACTCTGGAAGCCCTCAAGGACAACATTCAACATGAGTGCGAGAATCTGTCGCCTGAAGTTCTCGCCGAAGTGATTTAAAATGCCATATAATGAGTCCTTAGGGCAATCAATTATGACGGCGCCAATTTGATAATAAAAAGCTGTATAGAAAGCTGTTTTTTTATTGTGTTTATCTATACTAATATATAGAGCTGAAGAGTTTGTTTGTTTGAACGCGCTAATCTCATTAACTACAAGTGGGATTTGAATTTTTTTTTGCGTTTGATAGCCCAACTCTTGAGGAAGGTTATAGGCTATATTTTATCCCGAAATTCCCACGGGATAAAAAGTTGCGCGGGCAAAACCGCGCGCGGTGGCTAGTATTCATATAAACATAATCAAAAAACAGAACTGAAGTTTTTCATTTAGAAAAATAATGAGATCCAAACAACATCGGAGGACTTCTTTTGCCCACCTTGTATTTTGTTAATAGCTAGTTCTTCAATAAACCCGTATGCTTTCATTTTTGACCTCATCTTCACTCACCATTAGGTGAAATTCAGGTCGAACGCGGATTATAGTCTATTTAAAACAAATTAAGTAGTCGAGGATAGCCACTGTTCTAGGATTAATAAATAATATATTCCAATACAGAAGGAGGTACAGCAGAGACTGTGGGCACAGAAAGCGGAGTAGGAGAATCTCCATCCGTAGCTCAGCTGCAGAACAAAGTGAACCGCGACCAGCAGTACCTGGCGGCGCGCGCGCAACACCCCGCGCCACCGCACCATTACAAGCACGCTTCTAATGGTCAGTTGTTTTAAAATAGTCATAGATTTTTAATGACCCAATACTTTGGATCTTACGATTTTTTTTATAAAGTAAGGATGGGACGTTGGTCTTCCATTACCCCAGCTGATGGTAAGTGAACATGAAGACTAAGGTGGTACACGTCCATTCATGAGAAACCTATTCACCCGACGACGCTTTAAAGCACCAGGACTATACTGGTCAGGGAAAATAGACGCAAGCAGTTCATTCCAAACCTTGGCGACCCGTATAACGCTCTACGGGTCCAGTTCAATAATACGTTCAGGATGCTGATGGGGCTGCCCAAGTACTGCAGCGCTTCAGGGATGTTTGCAAAAGCGGGGGTAGACTGCTTCTACACTACTATGCGGAAACGATGCGCATCCCTAGTGCGCAGGGTGCGGGGCAGCGCCAACACCATTCTGTCTATGATAGCGAGCAGGCTTAACTGCCACTATATAAACCATTGTTGCACAACATCTGCCGGATGTGTGCAAAATAAGCGCTAGATTTGTTTTAGTGTTATATACTAACATAGGATAAGTCTTTTATAACTAAAAAAATAATGAGTCATGTTACTTGAAATAAATAAACAATTATTTTTTAATATGATTTTTTAATATGATAATATGACGACCGGCTGGTGTAGCGGTAACATACATTGCCTTCTATGCCAGAGGTCCTGGGTTCGAATCCCGGCGGCGGCGGATATTTGTGTGATGAACACAGATATAAGTCGTCAAGTCATGGATGTTTGTATGTTTATTTAAGTTTATTCTAATAAAAAATATGTATTTATTCAATATGTATGTTTATATATTTCTTAAGTATATCAGTTATCTAGTATCCATAACACAAGTTCTTTAAGAAACTTAATTTGGGCTAGATAATGTTGTGTAAGTGTCAGAAATATTTATTTATATTTATTATAAATTATAAAAAGGAACTGTCAAAGCTCTTAGTTCAACTTTTTGTAATATCCCGCACATACCACATATTGAAGTTCTGTATGCATCTAGTAGTCCGATGGTAAAAGGGCGAGGGTTAAATTTAGGGTTCTTTGTATCTTACTTGACTATTTCTGATCCTCGAACAAGTTAATGGATATAATATCGCAGCCAGTGAGAGAATGCGTTCCTGTGCGCTGTCAAAATCATAGTTTTTCTTCCTTTCTTATCGGAAAAATTAACTTTATTTAGTGGGTATAAGGAGCTGTCAGGAACATATTCTCTCACCGGCCGCGCTTAAGACGCTTCTGCCTGATATCGTTGTGATACTTAGAGTCACCCATACTACATACCTAACGAGCCTTAATGTGCTTAACCTGCGATTGCGGTCTAAATTGACAAAGGCTGATAAGCTAAGGTGCCTCATTTGCCACGGTTATTATGAAGTCTGTTATTTTTATGGAGATAAAATAATAGATGGTTCGTCTATATAATGAAATTATTAAACAATAAAATCAACAAAGTATCCATTTGAATAATGAGTAACTCAAATTACTCAATTAAATCAAGATAATTTATCAAACATTACCCACAATGATTACCCAATCTTCACAGAATACATAGAAGACATCTGCCCGTACGCAACATTCCAGCTGACAAAGCCGTCCGCGTACAGTGAAAGCAGCTACAGCGGCAATGTGTACAGTGGGCCTTATCACTCCGTACGAGGATCCTTCGTCTACCATGACCTTAAGCAGAATGATAAGTATAAGGTGAAAATTTGCATTTTTTACATGTACTACGAGCATGTCCAGTAGTGGAAGTCTCTCGCCTAAAGATGATGATGTAGGATTAGACTGACTCTCCCTAACCCGGGCGCCAGACTTAACTTCAAAGATTTGCACAAATCTTTGACGACTTTGCAAAGTCATTTGAACACATATTGACGTAACCTGCCAGACTTGCTTCGCAAACACTTTTCTCTACAGTATGCTAGTAGACAACAAACAAGATGGACAACGATTTTGTAGACTCAGTTAGCCTGTATTATTTGTATATATGTAATTATATTTTTTTTATTTGTTATTTTTCGGGTTCCATGTACATAGTTGCCCCTGTAACAACTCTACAAATTCCAGAACGCACTCGCTGCCCCAGTCCATTATATGGCCGCATGCAGTGTAACATGCACACAACCGTCCCGCTCAACAACGCTCGAGCAACTGGACACTGAACAAGTGTGGCAGGCCACGCAAACATTTGCACACATTCAACTTTGAACGCTTTCATGTGTGGAAAAAGACCGACACCGGATGGCAAAGTGCAAAGCTTTGTGCAAACGTTGAATACATATGCAAAGTCCAGCGCCACACATAGAATTCAAACATTTGTTCAAACATTTGAAGCTAAGTCTGGCACCGGCCTAAGAAAAACTTTAAAAAAATAATACAACTGTTTAACCGGATTTAATGCGTATAATTTATATTTTACATTTTGACTCGACGTTTCGGTGTCTTTGCAGACTTCGTGGTCACGAGCGACTGAGATATCAGATAGGTGGAAAAAAAATATACATCATCTCCATCTTTTTCTCAGTTATCGAGCGTAGCGTTCAGGGTAAACTCACAGTGTCTTGAGTTTCGGATCGTGCTGTTTGTTGAATGTTTGATAAAAGGCTTACACATTTAAAAAAATTGCCACGTAGGTACATAGCCTAAGACTGGGCTTATTTGCAACACTAAGTAAAAGCCTAATTTTAAACAATAATAAGATCTTATTAAGATACTTATTTCCTCAATCACAGGCGGGTTACAGTGTTATACTTTTTAAGTTTTATTTTTCTTTTTCTGTTCTGTAGTGTCTAATATCAAAAATATAACGGAATATAAAGGATCTCTCTATGTTTTTTAAGTGCCTATCTTTTCTATCTATGGGTATTTTGTAATACCTAACCATTCTCGTATCATTGCGGTGCCACTAAGGGTATTACCAAACCAATCGATCGACCGTCGACCAACGGCGTCGATCGATGGCAGAATGGTACAGTCGACGTCGGCTACTAACTTATAATTACAATAATTATGTAGTCATCCTGTAACTCCGCGAATGTATAACACTTTTTAATTTCTCTTCTAGGGCAAAGAACCAGAGTATACAAAAGTGAGAAGAAAAGGCAACAGACTTCGAGACCCTCACTCTGAAAGTCAAGGTACAAACTCTTCCAATTTTTACTACCCACTAATTATCTCTAAAAGAAAGCTTATTTAAACTGTAGTTAGCAACATTTTATTTTAAGTAGATTGCACAGTCTAAACTAAGTTTTCCTTTGACCCATTTAAGTTTAAGTATTGGAAATGTAATTTGACAAAGTAATCACCTTTTATGCAACCCCATGGGAGCGTAACTGGTCTTTAATTGCAAAGGTAAGCATGCACAAAGTATGTATCGTAACATACCTTTACGTTTAGTATAATTTGTTTACTTTGTATCGTAAATTTTTTCTATATCCATCGCATTATCTTAAATATTATGGTTGGGCGATTAGCACGGTCCAAAGTTGTACACTTTTTTAGTCACGCAAACAAGGTACTATTTTGGCGCCCAAAGAGGGACTGGAGCCCGACAAGGGACTGTTTTTATTATTGTTTTTAATGCTTACAATTAATTGCTCAGCCATACATACCATATCATTATCCTCACATTACATTTCTACTTGTACATACATCATAATCATACGCACATTCACATCATATTTATACATTTTTTACACTACAGTGAATTATGATTGTTCATTTTTAAATGTGATGCCACTAAAATTAATACAACTTTAGTCAGTATGTATGTCTTTTTGCTATTTTTTTTTAAAAAGATCATCAATGGTGTTATTTTTTCTCTGAACAATACTAATAAGACATTATGAAGTAACCGATTTCAACCGAATTTCGAAAAACTCAATTTTTTCCAAAGAAGTAGGTATTTTATATTGTTTAGATATTGTTCAGTTATCTACGCAGTCTTTGTTACTTGTTCCTTTTTTTATATATTTCAAGTTTTTTTTTTTTTATATTCTGCTAAGTTTATGTCTTGTTTCAAGGATCTTGTTTTATTTTTCTCTAAAATGATTTTTGCATTGCATATAATTATATTAAAATTTCACAAAAATCATTTTTTTTATAAACTTCTGTTACATTTCAAACTTCGCTTAATCAAAACAAAAAATATATTGTTTAATTTACAAATTTTAATGGCATCACGCTCGTTAGCTACTTTAGAGCTCAACAATCTTATTTCATCTTTCAGAATCCGACAACCTCGGTTCCACGGACTCGGAGGTGAAGAAGATATTAACCCTGCACCTGCCAATTACAGAGTACGAGGATGACGCTAGTGACAGCGGACCACATTCTGACAGCGAGCCGGCGACAAGGATGCCGGCACACCCAGCTCCATGTTCGTAGATTCAGTTGATAGTAATGATATAAATATAAATAAATAACAATATCTAGCCCAAACTAAGTTTCTGGATACTAGATAACTGATATACCTACTTAAGAATTATTAAACAAACATATTGAATAAGTACATATTTTATATAAACTTAAATAAACATACAAACATCCATGACTTGACCATCACACAAATATCCGCCGCCGGCGGCGCCGCCGGGATTCGAACCCAGGACCTCTGGCAAAGAAGGTTACCTTACCACTACACCAGCCGATCGTCAAATGATATGAAACGAGTAGGTATGACAACAATAACAAAAAAAAAGTAGTTTTTATCTGTAACTTTTATAGTTTGGCCTCAATCTCATCTGATACTAAGTGAAGATGCGGTCCTTCCTAAATTCGTGTGCCGTCCACGAATTTAGGAAGGAACTCACTGGCTCCTCATAAAACATTGCTGAAACACAAATGTATATGTATAGATTGAAAGATGCCGCAACGGTTTAATTGAAATAGTTCTGATTAAGAATAGTGTCACACAATTAGATTTATAATAATAGAGTTAATTTGACATAACGTAAATGCGTAAATGAACAAGCCGTCGCGAACAACTTGATTGAAATAAACAACTGTTGGTTGTGCATTCTCGAAAAGACAAAATGTAAGCGAAATAATAATCTAGAAAAGAAAGGCAATATTACAAAAAAAGATTAAATCTCAATAACGCATAGGTAATTACGAGTGTTCGACTGCGGAGAGGGGTCGTGGGTTCAAACCCCAGCCGGGCCAATTTATGAAACGATCATTTCTAAGCTGCTTGGGGTCTGGGTGTATACGGGCACACCCCAAAAATTTCCTTTGTGTGGTCTCCATAAAGAAGCTTAAATAAAAGGTTATAGGTACTGGGTGACTGGTGGGTCATTTTCGAAATTCCAGGACGTGATACTTTGAGATCATACATGAAGAGAAAAAAATAATTAAAAAAAAAATATTCATTATTTACTGAGTAAACTTAACCGAAAGTAAGAGAATTCATTACGCAACTCATGGTTACATAAGCGTAATGCAATAAATACTTAGCGTGGTGGTGGTGTGCATGTGGCGGGAACACTGCTGTGTGCGTGTTGACTGAGGCAGCGCGTAATTATAAATACACTTTATTGTCAATCAGAACACAACACACAATATTAGGTATTCATGAAACAAGTATGGACAATATGGGCGGCCTTATCGCTCCAAGCGATTTCTACCAGGCAACTCGTTTACAGGACAACATTTTTATTACAATTAAAACAGGGAAGAGCTTAAAATATAACAGTAGGTTTCTTATCTTAAAATGTGAGAATATAAATATTTTTAATCAGAAGAATAACATAACAATAACTACTTACGCAATATATATTCGAACCACAAATAAAGAAAATAAAATAATAATCTAATATATAAAATTCTCGTGTCACAGTTTTCGTTGCCATACTCCTCCGAAACGGCTTGACCGATTTTGATGCAATTTTTTGTGCTTATCCGGTATCTATGAGAATCGGCCAACATCTATTTTTTTTTTATATGTCAAAACAACGTTTGCCGGGTCAGCTAGTGAGTAATAATAATAGTTAAATATAACAAAATATACTTACTAGATACATATAACAGAGATAATAATAATTTACAGTTAATCAACAAAACAAGGTAATGTGAATGCATCGGCAGTTTAAATAACAGCGACATTAACAGAATAATATAATTTTTTCAAGATATTTTTAAAAGAACTTATAGTTTTCGCTGAGTGTAAATATGAAGGCAGGGAGTTCCACGTACTAGCTGTGAGTACAGTATAATACACAGCATATACTGTGTATTATAGTTAGGTCTCTTTATTTATTCATACGGATTTCTGGTTAAAAATTAAATCCCAGTATCTAAACTTTGTCACCAGTCACACTGCATAAATGCACTTAGTTTAGGTCAGTATGGGTAATTTATTTATTTATAAATCTTTGTTTAAATTTACATTACAGACCCCAGCGTAGAACGCGAAGAGTCCTCCTCATCATCAGAAAATTCAGTAGGAGGTGTGGTGAGGAAGGCATTTCCGTCGCGTAAAGGAAAAGCGGGAGTACTCGGGAAACGTCACGTGCGCTCATCTAGCGGGTACAGCAGTCACAACGATGAAACCACTTTCAGGTAACGAAAATAATTTAAAACCCCAGACAGTAGTATCCAAATATCCTTTGGTTCCCTTAAAGTGAGCAAATTAAGTAAATAATGTAATAGCGTTTACGATTTCAAAATTTATTAATAAATGGTCCCTAATTTTGCCTAGCTTAGTCTTAACAATGGAGTATAAACATACGAACCTAATTTGAAAAACTGGGAACTAAAACCAGAACCACCACAGAAGCTGTTACATAGATAGCTACGCAGTAATGGTTCCAATAAAAGCCTTCGTGTATAACACAGTAAGCTATAGGCGAATCAGTTCAGTATCTTTTCAATATCACCCAATTATTCCAGTATATCAAACTACCCATCATTCAACGATCACATCCATCCACCGTCCCGTTTCTCAGACGACACGGAATGCGAGACGCATCACCGCGACCGGCGCAAGCGCACCGACGGGAAGGTAACCCGCGAGGCGTTCCAAATAAACGTGTGAAATAAGGCGCGTGGCAACACGCCACCGCAACTATACGTTGTTATGGACTAACTCAGTGTTAGAATATTTAGTGTTGATGTAAAACAGTGTAAGCCTATTTGAATTGTAAGTTTTGAGTGCAACGATGAAAATTTAACAGGTGGTCGATCTGGAAATGTTGTTATTTTAGTTACTTAATACTTCTTATCGCGTTAACTTTTAAACAGCATATGTGTGTACCTATGCATGTATGAATGATATCCTACACTACATGTTATACAAAGATGTACGTCTAATTGTTAAAATATAGATATCTACGGAGTAAAACACTTTACTGTTATGCATTCAGTTAGTAGGATCATGCAGTTCAGGATATGATAATAGACAACCATATAAGTCCTAAATGTGTTGTTTCACTAATAAGAGTCTTGCACAACAGGTATCATATAAGTACCTATTTCGAGTACCTATAAAAATATATTTATGTTGTATAGAAGGCAACAGGTCAAGTGTTACAAACCTATCTTATTTTCGCAACCAATTTTTAACTTAATGTTAATTTGCAAATGCTTGATCTGCTGCCTTCTGTACCAATAGTTAACAAAATTACCATTAATAAACAAATTACCTACAACTAATTTAAATCTTCGGTGGGGTTGTAAAAGCCTGACATGTCATTTGAATTACAGTGTTTGACTAAAAATTTATATCTTAGGTCTCAACTCAATCATCCACGACACTTAGGTATAGGCATTTATGGCATTAGCATAAGATAAAAAAGTAACTGACCTAACTCACACACAATTTATATCGATAGTTGATCTATTGTCGATACATACCATGCGACGAACATCGAATATGATATGATACTTTTTTAAAGGAAAAAATAAAATCAGTGTTAGTAATTACGCTGTACCTACACGTATAAAAGTCAGTTTTTATTTGGTACAGCAAATAGAGTAGCCATCTAAAAGCTACAATTTCATTTTAAGTTATTATCGAGTTTAAATTTAAAAACTCAGGCAAAATAGGTCATAGCAATGAATATTTTTGTTAATTAAAAAAATAGAATAATTTAGAAGTTTGATGCCGAAATAACTTCCGTTTGTTGTAGTATTGTAAATAATTTGTAGATAGATAGAAATACTTTAATAGCCAAAAATCAATGCAACAAATGTATTTAAAACTATGTTGTTAATCGATTTGATACTAAGAACTTCAAAAATTACTTCAAAATATGTCCTAGGGACACTTTGGGATCATATGACCCTAAACAATATGTAAATAACAATGTAATTAATATGTATTACAATTATCGAGTATAAAATTTAAAAAGAACAATAATTAAAATAAAAGTATATATTTTAAACTTAATGCCTTATTGACCAAAGTCTTAAAACTAGTTACGGATAAAACGTAAAATGATATCCAATATTTAACTATTGTTTTGTTGTTGCAAATTTTATCTACAAATACCAACCTTATTTATTTTGGATTGGCATTTCTATTTAATCACTGTGTCTATTACTATAAGGATCAATTTAACAATCGTCGGTTCTAAATATTAAAACATATAATGTAACTGACAATTGAAAAACTGGTCCTAAATCATAGAAATAATGTTAATTGAATGTTCTGAATTTATTGTCGTAGTAGAAATTTAAAAAACATTGTGTGCCAACGTTAACAAATATATTCTAATCAATATTACTTACAACCTTTTTGATATGTGTAAGTAAAGAAATTGATAAGTTTATCCAATTACAAATATATTCCAAGATAATTCAATCAGAGATTTTGCATTGACTTAATAATTTAGAATGGTTCAGAGAAGTTTTATTCTATTATCATAATGAAATACTTACAAGTAGGGTTTTTCATATATCTCATTACCATTATACTGAGATCAAGTAACTGCCTTCACTATAATAATATCGATTATGTTGGTACAAGCTTCACTAAACTGAACTCTCAGTTTATGAATCAGCAGCAGAACACAATTTTTATACAACAAAGTCAGCTTCGTTCAAGATTTAAGAGAACCATTGGTTCATATTTTGTTCGGAATATTTTTTCAATTTCATCTTACAAAATTATTAATAAATACCGAATTTCGCTATACACGTAATTTGTAAAATAAATATCTATTAAAATATGTGCGTCTTAATAAATGAATCCGACCGACAGTGTCCAAATCAAGAGGACTACAAAAAAACTAGTACGAACATACAAATACCCTGTGTGGGTATTTTGTAGAACCGCAACACGGGCGAGAGATTACAAACTTACATCCATAACTAAAACACAACTTTATAAAAACCCCTGTGAGAGCATTTTTCATAAATTGTTTTGTTATGAGATAGAAACGCTGATATTAAGAAACTATAGAACATTTTAGTTTAGTTTGTGCCAATAGAATAGAAGTTTAAACAAAATGCAATCCTCATACCCAGTAACATGTGACAATACACTTACCAAATAGGTTTTTTGGTAAATTTGGCAAAAAGTTTACCTTATGAATTGTATCTTGTAGTCATAGTTGTAACAAATGTTGCATGTAATACTAAGTACATTTTTGTATTCAGAAATAAGTTTTATTAGCATTTTTCATTACTGATTCATATATATTTTCTTTTTGAACTCCAATAAAGACTGCCCTATATTTAATTGAGAACTATTTTATATAATATAGACGCAAACTTAAGCTAGCCAATCGATTTAACAGTATTTCTGTAGATTTTAATATTCCTAGAACATTTATCAATGTCTGGATTTTTGGAACATACGTCAGTCCAACGAATGATTTGATTCTTAATTTTAAAGTAATCAGAACTTGGGTAAAATATTGTTGCATTATTTTAAAAGATGAATTATACGAATTGATTTTACCCACAGACTTATAATACGTAGCCTAAGTAAGCAGTTAAAGCTCAGCTTAAGTGAAATAAACAAAAGCTAACTACTTCATATACCTACTCTAAAAAAGGCCTACCATTAGATAAGGGGAGATTTAAACTTTCAATTTCAATAGTAATTACCCGGTTCTTAGCCTTAATCGTAGGTAGCCATTTTTTGGTTTATGGCAAGACTATGTTCCAAAAATAACGGAATATAATCCCGCATTGTTATAATTTAGTGAAACTTTAACTTAAGATTTATTTTATAAATAAGTGTGTGCAATGTAAGTTAGCTTAATTATTTTTCGTCTCCGTGTTTAAGGCTCGTTTGTTCGAAGGCTGTTTCAAAAGTTTTTTTTATGGCAATTTTAGTAAAGAGTTACATTTACTTGAAAACTAGTAACTTGACGTATACAACTTGCTTTCTAAGTAGAACGCAAATGAAATGGTTCATTAAGTAAGGTTTTTTTGGGAAAGAATCTATAACCTCTTAAACTTACAAACTTGAAGGTATTGAACCAATTTTATTACTTGTTAATTTTGTTTGTTTGTTTTTCAATTGAATTTGGGTTTAGTACCCGCGTTTTACTTCAATATCACCTGAGAATCAGTAATGATGTAGTCAAAGATGAAAAGCAAAAAGGGTTAGAACGCTGAATGTATGTGACTTTTATATAATTAGTTGTGTTTTAATCAGCTCCTCAGGCAAATATTTTTGAATAGTGTTTGAATTCTTTGACATTTTATACTAAAAACATTTGAAACAGTCTTTGCACTCATATGTCTCGATGCCTTAAATATGCGAATAAATGAAAATACACATTTTATAATGGACTGCATAATATGTTGTTATCTATAATAAATATTTGTCTTAACACTGCCTATTAAATTTCCCTACCATCTTTATAAAATATACTAAACTTTTTTTTATATAAATCTAAAATAATATCCCATGGTCTTTATATTCTAGTCAATGAACCATATCATTTTAAAGTTTTTTTTTTGTTATCACTATACTTAATTATACATAGTTACATTTTACATAAAGTAAGAGTTAGTTAATCATGTTGTTACGAATATGTTTTTATAAAACAAAGAAATGAGTTATTAGAACAGTACGATGTGAACGAAAAATAAAAATCCATTTAACTGAAGTAACTTTGTTTTATTTGTCACTTATAAGCTACAAACACACATGCTTGTATACAAACAAATTACACTATTTGTTGAGTATTTTTCAACAATGATAACATATTGGCCTAATATAGGTACAGAAGGCAGTACATCAAGCATTACAAATCTGTCAAAAAAATACTTGTATCTGAACTCTATGGAAGTCGTCGTGGCGTCTTGGTTACTGTGTGTATCTTACGATATCACAGGTTAAGCAACGTTCGGCGCGGTCGGTACTTGGATGGGTGACCGCCGACCGTTCGTTTCTCACGGCGACTTCCGTGCTTCGGAGGGCACGTTAAGCTGTCGGTCCCGGGTGCTGTATACTTGTATACAGTAGTCGTTAGGGTTTGTCAGAAGCCATATCGGCACCCTGAAAATTCTGACATCCACCACCCAGCACTGGGCCAGCTGGGTGGATTATGGCCTAAACCTCCTCGTCACCCAGAGGAGAGACTCATGCCCTGCAGTGGACCCATTACACGGAGTTGTGATGATGATGATGAACTCTATGCCCTCGACATTAAGAAATTTGGGGAAATTTGACAAGTAATGTAACGCTTGATCTGCTGCCTTCTGTACCTATAGATCGCGTCAGATATCTAGAACCCTCTGAAGTCGTTGCGACTTGCTTCGCCTTGCAACAACTTCAGAGGGAAATAGATTTTTGGCGCGATCTCTTCCAATCCAATGTGAGCTTATAGGTACTTTGTTCAGGACACTATACTAGCGGAGCTATCGAGAATCTCAGCAAAACTTCACTTGGGTTTACAGGACACTTTAGAAAAAGCCCTTACAAACCAGGTAGGGAATAAAAAGCAGTATCTTTCACGTGTCGTATTAAAAAATTTTGTGCTATGGGAGCTGTTTGTTAAATTAAGTTTATGAAAATTTAGATTATTTATAAGTTTTACTTTATATGTTTGCACAATAAGTTGATTTGTAATAAATAATTATGATGTTATTGCCTATAATTGGGTATACACCCGACAATGTTTTTTTAATTTTAAGTTTATTTTTTATATCATGTATATT